>WIPJ01036201.1:282979-302921 GCA_018155075.1 Cassiopea andromeda | reverse complement strand
ATATATGTTGTTATCATAGTGCCTGTATTGACTATTTTCTATTTTCACATATTGCAATTATGTTGAATATATTTGTATGATTCACATTTACAGGATTCGCAAAAGAACAAGCTCCTTGACATAGTGAGTGAGTACTTCGAAGTTCACGCTACGATTGGTGTTCCTGGACATAAAAAGTTCACCATTCCATCTTATGTGAAAAATCATGGTGTGCTGCAGAGAGAACCTCTCATGAAGCTTCTGCGGTCTGCAAAGGTACTTTTGAATGTTAAAGCTCTCTTTTGTTGAAGCAATCGTAGTGGTATTTTTTCGACCTTTATTTTATTTTCGGTAAGAAAAACGATTTGGAAAGGACACCAAACCTACTTTAGAAAACCGAATAATCGTCCCCTCCCGATTATTAATTTCTCAAATTTTTTTCAACACCTTGTTGGTATTCCGACCCCGCTTTTATTAAATTTTAGAGAATCTGAAATCAGATCCTCGAGAGTCAGTTTACTTGCAGTGCGCAGAAGAATAAAAGCAAGTACAAGGAACAGTTTAAAGAAATCAATTGCATATGAATATATGTGTATATGTGTTTATTTCAAATATTTACTTCAACAATCTGTGTTTTCTATTTTCCATCCCAACCATTTTTCCACCGTCCCCTTTTATTCCAACCCCCCTTTTATTAGTTTTCCAAAACTTTTCCATCCCCCGATTATTACCATTTTCCCTGACTACTCAGACTTTAGAGTTGCTTTGCATATGGTTAGATGAGTTTGCAATGTCTTGATTCGCATAATTTGTGTCCTGGTTATGATTAACTGCACGAAGCTGTTTTTCTTTGTCGGAAGCCATTAAAGGTCTCATTCTTTTTCGAAACAGTTCGAGCGAATCCATTGTCTGGTATTTCACAATACGCTATTTCCGTAAATTTCGGGGAACGAGATCTTCCAGTTACGTCTGTTTAAAACTGCCATCATATATGTACAGTTGAAAGAATGCATTTACTGTGCAAATCACTATGAAAGAATTTGCAGACAAAGCATGAAATTCTCATAACTCGGAAATAAATGTTGATTTGAAGTTCCTCATTTCATCCTTTGCCTGCCGTCATTGTCCACATATGTTAGCATGAATATCTAAAATGCCATCACGACAAGTGGCCCATAAACAAGAATGAACCCCATCGGTAATCGCCTTAATTCTTATTTCAAAGAGGGTACTCTTGTGCAATATTTTATCTTCTTTGCACGTGTGGTTCGTCATGAACACCAATGAACTATTTCGACATTGCAAACAGCATAGATTCAAGCCATTTTTTTTACTGGCGAGACATGTAATCAGATTGAAAGATGCCTAATAGACTTTTAAAGACTCTTAATGTACTACGTTGTCTACGTAATTGTCATTCAATTTGCAAAGATAACAAATGAATTCCAAGCGTTAATCAACCAGTAATGATGTTCTTTATCTTCCTAGGTTTTCGTTGGACTTGGATTCCCTTTTGAAGGACCCGCCCCACTGGAAGCAATTTCAAAAGGATGCTTTTTCTTAAATACGAAGCTGATACCTCCGTTAAGTAAGTCACAATGAATACATTTCTCCCATTTTTGCAGTGGTCTTAGTGGCTGTGCTTAAGCGCGAGATTTATGTCAGAAATAAAGATGTACCTAAAAGAAATATACCTATTATTTTGGGAACTGCCAAACGTATTTTTATCATTTCATGCAATAGATTTATATGCTTATTCTACTTAATTTAGGGGTTATGAAAGTCTGAAATTAGTATCAGCCTTAGGGTCTGTTTACATGAGGTGGGCTGTCCCACCTAAGTGAGCTGTCTCGCTTCAGTGAGACCTGCTTGTTCTTAATTATTCTATACCGCATGTAAACAGGTCCTTGATGTCGGTGCTTTATATGCATACATACATAAGAAATTTTGCAAGCCGTGTTGTGATATTTGCACTTGACTTCCTTGCATTTCCTTATTTCAAATAAAACGAGCATGCAGCATGCTTCATTTGTTTTGCTATATTTTGTGATACATATTTGATTAGTATTTTTTGGTTACATTACAGACCGTGAAAATTCAAAGTTCTTCAAGTCAAAACCAATGTTTCGCAAATTAACTTCACAACATCCGTATGCTGAACGTTTTATTGGTAGACCTCGTGTTCAGACTGTAGATATCGTCAACAAAACTGAACTAGAGGCTGCACTGAAGTTTATGAGTAATAATACGGTATGTAGTTTTTAATTTAAGTCCTCATTTCCCCTTAAGCAAAAACAAACTCTGTTTAGGTTGAGTTTCATTTCAGATGTCACTCGTTCCCATTCCCAATTCTTAAGTCTAAGTTTCACAACCAATTTTCTATGACAAGTTTCCTTGCTCGTGTAAATGGGCAACAAGTTTTCTATGGCAGGAATTCAGTAGCAAATGAGAATTAATTGTGTAAACGCGGCGGAATCTGACGAGAAATATCTTTGCCAAGTGAGGTGAAAGTAATCAAGAATGCAGCGAAACAATGGGAGCAATGGGATGGAAAGGTCTGGTCTTGAGCAAGACTTGTCAATTGTCTGGGCCATTTGCACGAGCAATTTTGCATATGACAATTATATCTATCACAAGTACACTTGTTCAGAAGTTGGCAGAAAAAATGGTCATATGGGCCCCATCTACACAAGCAAATAAAACCTGTCATAGAAAACTTGTCATAGAAAAAATTGCTCGTGGAGCTTAGGCTATAGGCGTCGTATAATTAATGCTCCTCCACAGTAGCCTACAATGAAATAGTTTACCATTCTTGTCAATATTCCAAGTCACGATTTTTCCACGAAATATTTTTTATCCGTCATTTCATTTATAAGAAATGAACTCTCATGATCCTTAGCAAGACAACGGAGAGATGCCTTTTTGTCGATCAAAAAGTGAGGAAGACCAACTTTCTTGTCAATAGAGCTATATCCTTAATGGTTTGTTGACGTTTTTTGGCCTCGTTTCTATGGAACCTGGTTGAGGTGTGTTTGCATACTAGGAGGAGCAATTATTTGCCATATTGATGTTGTGTGCTCTAATTTCAACTCCATTGTGCTTACCACTTCATAGGTTCATTTGAATCTGGCAAATATTCATTCCACTGGGAGTTTTTTCATAGTCATGTCAGCACCTGTCTTTGCACCACTGCAGCTGTGAAAGCTATATTTTCCCGCCCCATCAACGCATTTGCAGGGTTCATACTGAACCTGGAAAACTTGGAAAATAGGCCATTGCTACAAAAAGTCTGGGAAAACCTGGAATAGTCAGGGAATTTTCTAAAATTTTTGATTCAAGTCAAGGAAAAGTCAGGGACAACAAATTGTTTAGTCAGCATATCATTTTCATTAATTCGTTCGTAAAGCGGCTGTATCATTTGTTATTAGTAAATGAGAACTTTATCACCTTGCACAGTGCTATTGCAAACATATATCCATGAACTATTTATGAAGTTCAATTTTCTTTATCTATGTATCTTATGTAAATATGTGATATAGGGGTCAGGGAAAAAGTGGTGTTTTGTCACTATCAATCAAGGAAAAGTCAGGGAATAGTCAGGGAATGTTGATTCGGATTTGGATATGAACCCTGGTTAGAAACGCCGGACGACACTTGTTTGTTAAGGTATTTTTGTAGTAGATTTGACTTGAAGTCATCAACTGGATAATCTAAATATGAAAATTTTTCTTTTTAGGTGAAGCCCTATCTTCCGTACGAGTACACATTTGAAGGAACACTCCAGCGTATTTATGCTCTTTTGAAGCATCAAGATTTTTGCAATACAAAAGTCTGGCCACCGCTTCGTAATAGGAAGGTTCTTGTTGGTAAAAAAGACCAATCTTGCAGAGAAGTTTGTGACGAAAAAGGTTAGTTTTTGTTTATGTCCTTCTCTGGAAAAAATTCACCGAGACTTATCAATGGTAAAGATTTTCTTTTTTTCGGCTGGCCTGAGTTTGCCGTGGCCTTTGTTTCTCTTGGATGTAATGGTTTTTGTTTGAATTCTCATCTCAGGAAAGTAGCAATCATAAGCGAAGGAGTGGGGTGGCTGGGGGGCTGCAGGCTCCTTTTCTTGGACAGAAATCCATTATATTCGGACAATCTTCCTGAAATAACAATAAGAAATTCGGACAGATTTTCTGAATATTCTCCAGATCTCTCTACTCATTCAGCAGAAATGTTACAGCCGCCTAAATATGATGTCCTCCTACGCCTTTGGTGGCAATTACATTCTTTTTCTTTCTTTTCATTCGTTGTGTTTGCTCTTTCTTTTTCTTTCTTTCTGTCGTTTTTCTTGGTCATTTTTTGTTGTTTCTTTCTATCGTTCTTTTTCTTGCTGGATTTCTTCTTTCGTTCTTTCTCTCTTTCTTGTTTCTTTTGTTATTTCTTTCTTGCTGTTTTTTTGTTTCTTGTTCGTTCGTTTCTTTTTTCCTAAGAGTATTGTAGACCTGTGCTTATACACAGAGAGAAAATAATGGTTTGAAACCTTTGTATTCTTTTGGGTGCCAGACAATCAACATGACATACACAGAATTTGTCCTGAAGTGACTGTATTTTAATGGCGCAATGATTACGTCATTTCTTCCAAACTGCCTCATAGACAATGTTAGAACTGATGATGTCATGACAAAGGTGCAAGCAGGGTGTCTGTCAAATCAGAAAATATCTGGGAAAATCAGGGAATTCGGCTAATGCTAGGGACAATCAGGGAAATACCATAAAACCTGTTTGTCTTTGTTGCTTCAAATAACCAATTTCCTAACTTACCTAGAAAACCTCACAAGAAAACAAATTATGCTCATAATGAAAATGTTGGTTTTCATTTTCCATGACGTAAATAGAGCATACTTTGTTCAAATAGCCTTGTATTGTAATATGTGTAGTGTGCAGTATTTGGTCAGGACCTGAATTGAATCAGAGACATCAGGAAGAAATCAGGGAAAAAGACTTCTCTGATTTGGCAGATACCTTGTACAGGCATTTCAACTGCACACATACAGTAAATTCCCGAATATATGTCCTGAGCTTACAGAGACTCGTTTTTTTGGAAGACTTAGGTGAATACCGAGGCTCTACATATGTTCTGTCCATGTTCATTCATTATCCTAAATATAAACACAAAATCCCAAATGTGAGTCCTGGACTTATGCTCGTGGAGGCTTATATCGGAAGGATGTTTGGGTTAGTTTACAGGGGGCCTATATTTGTTATTACGGTATATTAATAGCCTTTCTTGCGATACCATGGTAGCATTTAAAGAAGCTTTTTACTGTCGACTCATTTCATGATTTTTAATTGATTTAGATCTAGTCTGCGAGCCTGCCTACTTCCAATCAATCAACGACGCAGAAGTTTTGAGAAAGCATACAAATTGTGTTAATGAGGAGAAGAAAGCATCGTTCGTTGCACCAGCGGTCAATACACAAGGCAATGTGTGTACTTTACAGGAACAGAAACTAATGTACAGTTGCACATCCAAAAGTCCAACATTTACCAGACTTTGCCCATGCAGAGACTACACCAGAGGACAATTAGCGCTGTGTAGTGGCTGCCTGTAGTGTTTTAGTGTCAGGTAAATTAGCTGTAACTGTAGCTTTTTACAATTAGGTAAGTGGGGGTGTCGTGTAGAATGCACACAAGTAGATGAGATGCACCTTAATAGATCAATTGCACCTTAATAGTCGTGCTTGTGAGTGTAGCAAGATGTTGCAGGTCACTAGAAAGCGTTGCGAAAGGCTACACTCCGCAGCCTCATTCATTTCGCATTTCCCTTCACTACAATCATGGTATGTGGTCTATTTGACTTTGTAACAACGCAACCCAGTCACTGTGAAGTTGATCAGGCCTATATTTTCATACCATTTCATTTAGTCTTATATGGCTATATTTTGTACTTGCTTGCGATTCCATTGTTTATTTGTGTATCCATTCTTATTTATGGTCACTCATTCTGGACCATTTTCTGGACCATTTCCTCAAGATCTTGTTTGTACTTGAAATTGTATCTGTTATTGTCATAGCAGCAAAAATGAATTTTAGAACACCTTATAATACTCAGTTGCCTGCTTTTCGATGCTGGTAGTGAAGGGATTTACTGAGACGTGATGTAAACTGCCCGCTTTCAATATTCTGGTAGTTTTACGTAGAGTTAGAGTTTTAGACCGTATTTATGTAGTTGAAGCACTTCCAACTGTAATTATATTTTCTACCTGAATATTGCAGTTGTGTTGGAGCAGAAAGTTGTAAGAATTTGATATCTTTTTAATTATTACGTTATTTAAGGAAGAATAGGTTTAACTTGCTCAATCAATCGAAGGACAAATTGATACCCTTATTATGTATATTGCATTAGTCCCTCCCCCTCCTAATATTGCAGCAAGAGAACATTGAATTTCCCGTTTTAGTTTGATTTAAACCATTTTGTTTTTGTTGGTGCTTAGTGAATCATTTCCCTAATATATGCAATTTATTGGCAACTATGAAAATTGTGACTGGCCATGAATTAGTCCATTTTGTTAAAAGTATTTCTATCTTTTTACAGACGAAATCAACCATCGGTCGTTGTTCAGTTATTCCTATCGTTACTCTTTCAATTTTGGTATCATGATCTTTGCCTGATTCTGTCAAACAATTATTTTTACATTTGAATTATGCATTTATGACTCACTGTTGGATACTTCGTCACGTGCAGCGCTCCTCCGCAATTCGTCGTATATTTAAGCTTAGCATTCGTTCACATTCACATTCAGAGCTAAGTTACCATAAGCCTCAAACCAATGTAAAACCCATCAATGAGCCTATAGAATGGCGTTCTGAAAAGCCTCGTTTTGCTGTTAATCAGTGAGCTGCTGTGAGCCAATTAGATGGCCTTCTGAAAGCCTCGTATTGCTGTACCTTCAATGAGGAGACAGTTTTTTCTTTCACTTTTTATTTAGTAGCTCAGTTCAAAAGATTGTTGTAAATAGCTTACTCAATTCACTTCAATTTGAGTTACTATCCTCGTAGTGCATCCCAAGCTGTCACCTTAATTTTTATGTGTCAAAGCGTTGATTTGAATTTACTACCAGCCGGGTTATGCATCGTCTACATTATTAGCGAACAGTTCACACCTTTTTTAGTACAATGTATTAAAGTTTATTACGTCATGTTGCTAACTAGTTACTGCTTAGCATCCAGTATGGTAAAAATTTGTCATGTATGCTTGAAAACTTTTTTTCTACGGAATTCTCTCTTCATACATGCCAAAAAAGTTTCAGTTGCTATTTTTCATTCTGCATTTCAGGTAGTTTAGGGATTTTAGCATTCACTAGATTTTTGAATAGTTTTTTCCCTTATTCTGAAATGTGACATGAAGTTTTATTATTAAGTGAAAAGCGTTTTTTTGACTTGAGCTTTTTTTGCATTTATTAATTAACTTCTTGGCATATACAAATTGGAAACTTTATACACAAATAATCTCTTCGACTAGATGAACCAGGGCTCGTCCAGGTCTTTGAACCCCTTGACAATTGCTGGGTTTTGAAATGAATGGCACTTGAAGAGCTCCTTGAAAATGATACTTTTCCTCAGTAAATTGATTAAAATCCTTGAAATTTGTGAATGTTTACTATTTGCTTCGTTTTCAACAATAAGACAGAAAATAATTTAAAGAAATATCCAAAAAAGTTGAAGAAAATCGTACAAGAAAATTCATGATATGCCAAGAAATGTTTTGTATTCTGTAGTTTGGGCTTCCTGTGTATTCACGCATGCGCTGTGAATATTAATTTAGAGCTCCTTGAAAACTTTCATTTACTTGAATTTGTATGTCAAAATCCAGCCTTAACTCTGTTAATCTACTACAATTAACAACTTGTTAAATATGTAATAAAAATACCATTTAAGAATACACGTTTTTTTATAAGAAAAAAGTTTATAAGAAAATGAGGCTCGAATGGTCAAGATCATAAGAAAATTACGAGGCTCAATTTCCAAAAGTTAAGGTTTTTGTTGGCCAAAAATCGACATTTCATCGTTATTGCATTCCAACTGTTAAAGATGGAATTCACATTCAAGTATACAATATTAGTTACCGAAGTGTAAACCATTTTAGCCAGTTTATTTCAGCAAAAGTTAAGAAAAATTTAAGAAAATCAGAGGCTCAATTTCGAAAAAAGTTAAGAAAATTGAGGCTCAGACGAAGTGATGATTTTCTTATAAAAAAGAAAACGTATATATACACATTGCTTCCAGTTGCACAAAATACTATGCATTGAAAGCGAAATGGAGTAAGGTATCAGAGTGTTTTTTGCATTCAGAGGGTTGAGAAGTTGTTTTTTGAAAGTTTCCAATGCAGTGGATGATGCCAGGGAAGAAGTGTCGGAAGCCAGCACTAGCAAAGCGCCAACAGTGAGCGAAGCGAGAAAATTTTAGCGGATCACGCCCTTCAAATTGGCTTAGAAAAGAAGAATAGATTGTGAAAGTGCCGATAGTGCATTAATATCTTCAACAGCTTAAGTGCCAATGGGGCAAATTGAAATTTAGGGTGCTCTAGCCCCCAAAGCACCCCGTAGCCCCATCCCCGATCAAAGCTACCAGAAAGCAGTCTTAGAAACTATTGTTGGGAGCCCCCGCAGCCACACTAGTACGATGACTGGCATAGAGCGGTGCATGATGGGCTTTTAGCGCGAATCAAGCTGCAACAACAATCACACCATGAACGAGCAGACGGAAAAATGGAAAGCAGTAGACCCAGTTTGAAAGAAAACAGAATGTAAGTTGTTTATAAGTTTAATTGACTTGAATCTAGATCTTATGAATATATTTCTTTATGCTTATTTCGATGGAAGCTGACGGCAACATGTAACAACGTGCGTTTGGTTTGTCAACTACCTTGATTAGGCTCACGTGTGCCCATGGAAGTGGTTTGGTTGATTCTGTAAGATATGTAATTATATGCTGGCTACTTGCATAGTTTCTGTTCGAATCCTATGCATTGGAAAGGAAATGAATTGCAAAGAAGCTGCACATACCATTGTAAAATTGAGTTTCACTATAGAATTCATCAACAGTATCGACATCACCTGGGCGCAATGTTTATCCATGCATGGGCAACCTTTTTCTCATATGGGCTCATACCTATGGCGAGTGCAGCGTGTAGGCCATTTTGAAGCACATAGAAAATATACGAGACAACATTGTATGTTTTGATTGATTACAGCCAAGATGGTATCTCTTGCATATTAATGTTTCATCGAAAAAAATTTGTAACCAATTTGCGATATTCAAAGGTAAAGGTGTCAAGGCTGTCAATTCTCCTCGGGTTAACATGAAAAGGACATTTCATGTCCGTTTGATAGTGGAAAGCTTCAGCATCGCCTTCCAGAAATACATTTTACAATAAGGCTTCAAGCTCAGGCTTGTTCTTACTTTCATCTTAATTTTCCGTCAAATTTCAGGCTCGTGCTCTTATAGAATTGTTCTTATAAAAAGACGAGCGTAATTTGATGTTTTGACAAGGTGCTGATATTTGTTTTACATTTTGCAGGTGTTTTAGTCTCCCAATGTTATTTTTTCCACAACAGCCTCTAAACTTAAAAACACTGTTGAAATTGGGCTGTATATTGCAAACATCTGGTTCAGCAAAGTTTTTGACAAACGTATGTACTAAAACGAGACTTAGCTATTGATACACGAGAGGACAGGTCACACATTTAAAGGACTAACTACGTATCACTATCACTCCTTTTTATACTGTCCACACGTGTATCGTACAAGAAAACTCAAGATATACCAGACCCCATCCTTTATTAGGCGTTATTAAAAGTGCAGATGTAAAATAAAATTTACCTGCAGAAAACATTGAATGTAATAGAAGGCTCATAAAGATGTGGGTGAAAGCAAAGTATTGCAGCAGTCCATGCCCTGAGACATATGCAATCGCACGTGCGCGTGTCCACTCACGTGCAGAATCCCCAACACGAGCGAAAACTCGCCCAGGCCAACATCACTGTCAACCGTGCAATCGATCATGCCAAATAGGAACGTCGTTGTTCCAACTGCAACAGTGACTGTCACCTTTTGATATCACAACTCTGGTGTATCCTATATTATTCTAAACGAGCCATTTGACATGCTTCAGCAAGAAGAAACTCATTATGTTGATACACAAACCTTGAATCGTATGCGTCATTCCAAACAAATAGGAACAATTGCTCGTGCAGAAAAGGGTGCAAGTGTGAATTGACGCTTATGCACCTATTTCTTCCGGGCATGGATTAATCATAGAAAGAAAAAATACTTCCATTAAATGTTCAAATGCTTGCATAATGATCATTCATGCTATTCCATCTCAAAATTATGCCTTTATTGCAAAGTGGATGTTTTAAAATTTAAAACTGTCAAAGCTTGTGCAGGTCCTTGAACTCCGTGAAAAGTGCCGGAATTTGAAATATCATTTCAAGGGCTCTCGAAACTCCCGGAAAATGAGAATTTTTCCTAAAATTGATCAAGCTCCTTGAAATTTGTAAATGTTTACTTTTTACTTGTTCACAGCAATAAACAACGCAAAAAATAATTTAAAGAAATATCCAAATTAAAGTTTAACGAAAATCATCCAGGAAATTCATGATATGCCAAGTACCCTGAACGAACCATGAGCTATGCAATCGACTTGCGTAATGTAACTGATCGCTGAGTGAAGCAGAAAGCATAATTTGAAGTGTGGTGTTTTTGCGCCTATGAGCGCATGTGCTCGCTTCTATTCAATTCAATTCAATTATAAGTATTTTTTATAAGAAAAAAGTTTATGAGAAAATGAGGCTCAAATTGTCAAAATCTTAAGAGAATCTTAAGAAAATCACGAGGCTCAATTTCCAAAATTTAGTGCTTTTATTGGCCAAAAATCGATATTTCCTCATTATTGCATTCAAAATGCTATAGATGGAGTTCAAATTCAAGTATGCAATATTAATAACAAAATTGTAAACATCTCTGGCCAGTTTATTTTAGTAAAAGTTAAGAAAAATTTAAGAAAATCTCAGGCTCAATTTATAAAAAAAGACCTGTAACAAATATTAAATATATTTGTCTAAGGAGGAGGTCTCCAGTAGCTAAACTCATCGAGAGAGAGAGAGAGAGGGCCCCCACCATTTAGAACTGAAATAAAGAAAAATAAATATTTATTTTCAATAACAAGAACGAAAAGATATAAAGATAGTATAGTGATAATAATTTTTTTTAAACTTGATATCATATTTCATAATATAATAAAAGTTACAATGATACACCTCGCTAATTACAGGCAGTGTATTATTGGCTTGCCTGCAGTAGTGTTGAAGTAAATCGATAGCTAGGGGATGCTCTCTATTAGAAACGTTAAAAGTAATCCACGCAGTTATATTGAAAAACGATAATGTCATCCAAATAGTAATGTATTTTTAATACCATATATCTTTCAAACTAGCAACTTCTCGACAACTCTGTGAATCTAAAATAGCTTTTTACAACAAACTATTGATTCTTCTGTGTTTCTACTTCGAAAAAATTTACAGAGCTAGGGGGCAGAACCCCTCAAGTCACAGCTAGGAGGCTGTGCCCCCCTTTTCTACACCACTGCTTGTCTGTCCAAACAAATAATTTAAAACAAGCATCTAGTAATAGAAAAGAAAAGAAAGCAGAGAATCTCTAAAGAACAGACAAGCAATACTGAGGGACTGGAATAGTGATTAAAGTAAGTTATAGGTATCCCTAAGTACAAAGAGAATAGCTATTTATTAGAAATTCCCTCAGTTTTGTATTAGTGAGCTTTGCTCCTTGGCAACACTGGCCTGGCCACAGGAGTGGGTTTGTATCGCCATTTTTGTTACTATCTGTTATGAAATATACGGGATACAAGGGTGGCAGCGTTTTTGTTACGTAATATTGGGGCGACTGTTAAGGAAGTTTGAATCCGGCGTATTTTATAAGAAACCCAGCCCAAGACCTAGTTCGAAACATTTATTGTTCTTGGATCTCTACTGATCAAATTACACAAGAAAACATCGAAACTCCGAGTTTTTTGCCTTTAATTCTGGCTAGAGCTCATTTCCAGAAACATGAAACACGTAGGGAAGAAGTTTTATGAATGTATCTATGCTAGTTTTGGATGCAAACGAATGGTACCGACTTTCTACTTCGTGATTGCTTGCAGTTATAAACATTTTTCAAATTGAAAAGCTCCTTAGGGACTTTTCCTTAAGTAGAATAAGCTACTTAAATATTCCGGCCTTCTGCATCTGGTTTCCATATCTAGTGGTTCTTTAAATAGAAAATACGTCTAAAAGACTGCGCTCTTATGAATGCCACATTTCATTCGAAGCCAAGTTCGGTCTGTGTGCCTTTGAATTCCCGAAGCTTCAAGAGTAGATAGAATAGTCCAAACGCAAAAAAACCCTTTCAATTTTACGTGAATAATTGCTAATGCATTCTTTGACGCACTTTTATCTTTACCACAGAGTAATCTCTTAAAAAGCGAAGCTGCTCCACAGTGGGGCATTTTTATCGCATCAGATTTAGTTTCGTTCCTATTTGTATTCGAAGAAAGAAAGCTGTATACGATCCATTGGGATGAATTGCAAAGGAAACTGAGCTTACGTCACCTGAAATTTATACCCGATTATGAAGCTTGGATTGCATTAGCCTGTTTTATAAGATATTTTAACAATTGGTGATTTCTAGAAATGTTCTAGAAAAAACGACAAGGGTGCTCTAGGTGCAGCGTTATGAAATGAATGCGTCTTAGCTGCAACTACGCCCATATGTTCAGCGATGTTGATGCGCCATAGTGAGGAATGTGGCATCTGCACGCACATGGTTTGGCTCGTGCATGGGTGTGGTTGGTGCTGCTAATGGATAGGTGTGTATGGCCAGATTAGCAACTAATGGTAGTCGTTATTAGTTTTTATGGATAATCTGCTAAGTTCAGTTTTGACTGCATGTAATTGGATAGAACATGGGTCTGCAAGCTATTTTTCTACTGCATGCGAACGGCAATGCGCAGTTGCATGCATGAAATTAACGGCACGCACGCACCCACGCCCTGGCAACAAGTTTGCTGCAATCGTAAAAGTTGTGATGGAAGTTCTAACGTTAAATAGACAGCAAAAACAGCCACAATTCTGAGATTCTATGTGGAAAAATTGTCGGTAATTATCTGAAAATGCTTGCTTCTAGCCCACCAAATATTACCCCTACATTGCACTCCTGTATGCCTATGTGAAACAGCGGATGTGCAAGCTTGGTCTTTTGGCACCCTCTAGGAAGAAACTCTCCATACTTAGGATCTGGGATTGTACGAGCTTCGCAGACAATCAGGGATATACTAAAGATGCTATGCTAAAATTATCCTATTTAGTGCATTCGATTTGCTGGGTGGTATGACGTAGCGTATTTCTGAGATTCTTTTGACGGGGTAATCACAATGTTATCTAGGAGCTGAAGAAATTGAAGAATACAAATGCCTTATAGAACGCCCCATGTTGATATCTGCAAATTATCTTTTTTGTGGAGATGTTTTGTGGATTAGGGGAAGCTTGGTCCAAGAGATAAGATAGCGAAATTGGCATTTGTGCAATATTCAGAATTTTGTAGGCGCCCGTAGAAACAAAAAATTTGATGAAGGTCAATGCACTGAAAATGATTTGGTAGAGAGAGGCAATATTCTGTAGAAGACCTGTCGAAACATATATGATTCTTAGAACATTCTAGGTTTCGGGTTGGGTTTGAACCGAATTAGGGAGTGGCAGATAATCTGCATAGATAATAGTATGGAGGTAATGGATATTAATCAAATGGGCCAGGCATTTGGGTGGGCTGGCTCACATCCAGCAGATATACTTATCTGATGGATATGTTCCTTAATCTTTTTCAATTGTTGTTTTTTCGATGCATGTGCGAACATGCTCGTTGCACGTAAAGCTCAGAATTTAGTCCAGGCCATTTTGTCACATAGCAATTGTGGTAGTTACCTTTTTATCTTAAGAATCACACTATTGAATTTAGGAAGACATTTGTTTGTACGGGAACACGTCAGTTCAGGCTGCAGAGAATCATGGTTGGTATCCCATTAAGCACTGTGCGCAAAAAGTAACCACTTATCTTAATTCCAAGACATCTAATATCTTAGTTAGAAGCCACAGAAGATTTTGAATTCAAACTTTTCGTCTTATCTATGGATGAAAGTTTGCGATTTTAGGACCTAATCCTACTCAGAGATTTAGCTGCACGAGTTTCAGCCAGCTTGGGATGGATTATCAATTTCTAAAGAAATTTGAATCATCTTTGCTTGAAAGACATCATTTGCTTTTCTTAAAGTGATATATTTCCTCTAAAGGCGTTGCTTGCGTTGGAATGTATTTCGAAAGTAAGAGTTTGGTTCTTTCAAGATTAGCTATTATTTTAGAAGGAATCTTGTTCACAACTTCACTTTCGCTGAAAAAGACTTTCGCTCACATCCTTTCTACGATAAGCGTAGAGAATAATTCCTTAACTGTTTGATTAACTAATCTAACAGTTGATAATAAGTTAAATCATTGCAATTCAAGTAAGACAAAGGCTGGGTTGTAGTCCTCAGGGTTGCAAGGGGGCTAGTTCCCAGGGTTGCAAGGGGGTAGTTCCCAGGGTTGGTACGGGTTTTGGAAAGTTATGGAAATTAATGATGCCATTTCCCAGGACCTGGAAAGTTTTCGAAAGGGAAGGCTTCTCAAAATGGCTATGGAAAGTTTTTGACTTTTTGTTTGGGAAAATGGATATAAATTAGTGTGGAATTAAACATGCATATGTTGTTTCTTCATTTTAAAATATATAAAATAAATCATAATCTAACAAAATATCATAAAATGCACTGAAATTTTTATGGGGTTTCAAAATGCAAACGAAAATGTGCTTCATGGCTTTGGAAAATTAGTAATTTGTCTTTAGAAAAGTTTTCAAAATGTCTTTAAAGGAGTTGGTACGAACCCTGAGTTCCTTTCGTTACATTCACAGGAGGTTTTGCAGCCACAAAGCCTTTTAAATGCGAAGTCATTGGAACTTTTCTTTAATTTTACTACTCTGGTCAAGATCTGTTAACTCATGTTGATAGCTTTTTTCAAATGCTATATTATGCCACAAATTTGGGGTTCAGCGGAATGTCCAGGAATGAATCTCCATTCCCGTTTCTCACGCAGCGCTCAGTGCATTATAGGTCTCAGCATTATAATAAGGCACGAATTTCATTTCATTTTGTTCGATTGCAAAGTGCTTGGTGACCAGGCCCTGGTCTCATAAATTCTGTTTTCAGCCTGAAGTGCTAGCAGTGTAGCAATAAACCATTGGGCCTAAGCAAAAATATGGCCATCAGAATTCTAGAGAGAGCTTACAGTCCCCTCTTATTATTAAATAAGTGCTTTACTTATAGTTGTTAAACCCAACTATATAAATTATATGATAATTATTTAAAACCAAAGCTTATTAATGATACACGAAGCCTAACCTAGGAATAAAAGTTTTACATAATCTACAGCTTCATAATCAAAGTTTGTTACTAGCTTGATGATTTTTTATTTAAAAATCTCAAATGACCTGAACTCTTTGATTTCAATTGGTAGTGCCTGACATTATTTATTCCAATAATACTAATGGTTTCTATTCCATACCGAGTTTTCTACGCATGGCCTTCCAAACAATCCATATTCCGTCCTGCCGAAAAGTTGGAGGCGACAGTAGCGTGCCCCTTTGACATTAAAATACACGTTTTTTATTCATGAGAAAGTGGTTTGTTAGAAAGTAGTATTCAACTGCTCAAAAAATCAAGAAAATTCCGTACTGGAGTTTGAAGTTAAGAAAGCAAAATTGGATTAGTCTGTTTACGAAATGCTATGGATGTTATACTGGTCAGTTTAGCTACTGCTATCTACTAAGATCTTGTCATCATTTCAAGTGTGTATAGAGTGCTTTCATTTTCAATTAATGTGCATACACGAAGCATTAACATTCAAAAATTTTTGCAGAGAAAGTTTTGATGCTGGAATCGTGAAAAAGTTAAGAATGTTTCAGTACTGGGCCATTAAAAGAACTATCTTAAAAATACGTATAAGCTCCAATGTGGCACAAATTTGCATTACAATTTGACAGCAGTTCCGCAAAGCAATGGTTTATTTGGAAGGAAGTTTATATTACTATGAACTCTCATTTGTTGCTGAAGAATGAAATTCGCCGACTAGCACTATTTTCCCAAAGATGCAGCGTGGATTGAGGGGGCTCGTGGGGTATGGGTTTTTTAGAGAATGAGGGCCCGTGACAGCAATTAGTGGTTAGGCCTGGGATACAACTGCATCCCAGCATCCCTTGCCAATCCACCACTGAGCATATACAACGCCTTGTTTGAATCTGTCCGACTTTATACAAAGAAAATTCCTTTAAAATGTCGCTGCACACTTCTATACTATCTAATTTTCAGCATATTTCTATTTCAGAATTCAAAGAAAAAGTGTAGATGCTATGCTTACGGTTTCAATAGCAGTCAAAACATTGTTGAACGTGGAATTTTGCTTCTCTACCATATTGAGCAAAGGCCAATGAGAATACTTGGCAAGCAGGAAGTTGGTAAAGTGAATTTCCATCAAATAACTTCCTTAATGTAGTTTATATTGTATTGGCAGGATCTCTGTGACTAGACCGCTCTATCCGCATCACCATTCTACTCTTGCTGCACTTGCCGCTATGTGTTGGACAGGTACAAAAACGCTTCATCCAAACAGCCGATCGTTAAGAGCGTACATTGAAGCATTTGGGGGTGGGGTACCTTGACTTCGGGACCGAATGCTCCTGGTCTTGTCGTACTTTTTTAACAAATTACCATGGATAGACTGTTCGACTATTCGAATATTTGTCTAAAAAATAAGTCTTATGAGGATGTTGCAGCCCCCCAACACTTCCCCTAATGTGCACCCCTACCAGCTGTTGCAATGCATGCGTTTTATTGTCTTTTAAGTGGTGTTTTTATTGCGTTCCTAGTTCTAAAGATGTTGCTTTCTAAGCTGGACAAGTCCTGCTTCCCTTTGATTTATTGCTTACTACCAGGTTTTAAATCAGAGCCTTCATGCTCCTGGAAAAAGTACCTTCAATGTGCCAATAGACCTTTTAATACTGGCAAAAGAGCCATACTCAATGAAAGCCACAAAATTCTGTTTGTACCGTTATGCGGTATCATATATCCTTTAAAGAATAAGAGACGTATGCTATTTACAATGAACAAAACTCAGATTTTATTTCTTTACCTCTGAGTCAATATCAATGTGGGCTTACACCCATTATTTCACAATTCTAACTAAAGACGTGCCTCTTTTGCCTGTTCTGTCTTCTGTCAACTTGTTTTGGCTATGAACAAATGGGAGCATTGCTGCTAAGAAAATTCAATTCTTAGTTCATTTGCAGCGGAATTTTTGTAATCCTATTCTCCTAATCCAAGCAAATATGTTTTTTAAAATTATAATCGTATAGAACAGTGTTTGATGGTAAACAAGGCAGGTTGATATATACATGAAAGGGAGACGCAATTGCCGGCGCTGTATTGCATTTATTTAGCATTCAAAGCTTATCCTAATGAATAAAAAGCCCACTGCTTGCCTTAAAAGTATCAGCTCTTATTTCTTGGTATTAATTGATCTACTAATTGATTGATTAATTGCTACAGATACACTTTCTCTAACTTTACTCTATCGTAGTGGCAATTAATAAGACCAATGCTGGTTGAAGGAAATATACAGCTTTTGCAGAATCCCCACAGTACTTAAATATTAATATTTATGGTACTACTACCTTACACTATTCTACATATTCTAAATTTGCCTACTACCTTACACTATACAATATTCTACATTTGCCAATAAATATGTATAGTAAATGTTTTACATTCAATAATATAAAAAGTTCAAGTGAATTGTGTCCTAGCTATCGGCGTAATTAATTGATATCATACGTAAAATACGATGCAGCCATAGTCCTCACAGCTTTCCGATATTCCGTTGTCCTCTTGCATAACTTCGTCCGTACTGGTCGTATGTACGCCACTAAAGCAAGGTCCACAATTGACTTTCTTATTCAAGCTTTCCTTGTATTTCCATTTGCCTTCTATTCTGAAGACACTACCGCATCTTTCACATGCAAAATCAGCACCGTTGTCATCCTCAGATATCGTTATAACATCGTCTTTTTGATGGTGAAGTACGCAGGATTTCTCACCATGTTTTGGGTCATAGTCTTTATGGCATCTAACGCAATGCAATGTCTCGCCTCTAAATCTTTTCTTTGGTAACAGTGTCCCCAATGCTTGTATCGTACTGCTATCCTTCTGCTCAAGTTTCCTTTTCAGATAGTTGTGCAGGCGCTTTGGATCAATACTATTGAGGACAGCAGTTAGCCTTTGATGATCGTGAGTTAGCTCACCCTCCACCGACGATTCATCACTGCAAATACTGCTTGACACTGACAGCGTGAGCAGCTTTTTCGACACATTGTTCATGCCGTTTTCTATCGCTTCCTCGCTAATTTCATTGCTTTTTCCATTTAGCATAGTTTTAGCATATCCCTGCGCCTGCAATTCACCATGCTCATCTATCGAATGGTTTTCTAATCTGTGTTCTTCACTTATAGTACCTGTGTGGTTTTCTTCTGAAAAAACTGTCAGGTACCCACTTTCTTCTAAGTCAATCTGCGATAACTCGTAAGCATTCCCAACTGAAAAGCACTTCCTCAAATGAGCGGTACCATTTTGAAGTTGGTTAGAATTATCTTCCTTTGACCCTCTCCTCAATTGAAAATTCACCAAGCTTTTTCTCTTCGACATTACACGGTTAGCTAATCCTTCACGGCCGCTATAAAGTCTATCGATGAAGCTCTTGCTTAGAAATTTTCTATTCCCAATTGTGTTTTCCAGTTTACTTGTGTAAATATTTGGAGGCACTTCGCTCAACTCCATTATAATTTCACTCTTCTCCAACCTCGTGGTCGTTTGAATACGCTTGCCCGCAAAAACACGATACTTCCTTAACTGAGATTTGAATTTTTGCGAAGCCACAAGCACGTCTCGCCGCACGAGCAGAATGATTGTGAGTTCGGGTTGAGACGCGTCTATATTGATGAGTAGCCTGCCTTTCAAATCATCCTATTATTTTGACAACACTTTCTCTGATCACTACGTAGGAGCAGTGGTATGTCATGCATATACTCTTTACAATCCATGTGGACATACGTCCTTATCTTCTTTACGTAGGTAAATGCTCTAATTGTGACCAAACAGCAGGTCGTGGGTTTATGCAAATATTCCCTCTGTTTTCTATTTAGCTTGGTGAATTTATAAGATTAATGTAGAAAATCTGGTCGGAAAATGTTAAAAGGTAGTAATTATTCGCATCTAAGTCGACTGGGTAGGTGCCTACGTGAAGTATCTCACACAGCGCTGGGTTACACAAAGGGATCCATGGATCGTTTGTCTCCATGCATTAAATGTAGTTACCGAAATTCAATGGTCGTTTTGTTCTGCACTTAGACAAGCATCTGTGCACAGTAGCACGCTACTCCCAGAAGCATAATTAAGAGATGGCAACACCAGTATATCTACTTGCCAACTGCTATTTTTTAAGTGACCGCTTTCAATTACAAATCAAAGACTTGATATTCATACATTTCTCATAAAACGAAATCATCAATTTATCTGTCATATTGTTAGTAAAAGAGAAGGATAGGGTAATTTTGTTTGTGCTTGCAAGGCTTTGATATTTCTGTTTCTCCAGTTTTTACATCTATTTGTTCTCTATTTCTCTCATTTTGTTGGGTTCTCTATTACTCTTTGGCAGCGAATAGTAGAGGCCCCCCCCGACTGCAGATTGTTGAAAATTCCACCATCCAATGCCATTTATTAAACAAC
>WIPJ01036201.1:257741-270112 GCA_018155075.1 Cassiopea andromeda | reverse complement strand
ATTCTTACTTCATTAGTTATTCATAGCACAGAACAGCACATTTTGAATTGTACTCCCACTTCCGACGAGTCTGTTACGTCAAACTAAAGAAAAGTCTGTTGAAAATTGCCCTAAATATTTGCATCGTCACGTTATCCATCGTCTAACAATACATTCTGAATTCGTTAATCTACGAATATAGCATCACTTTTTGTTTATAAAAAAAGAGGAGGGGCTTTTTGCTGATGGACTACAAATTACAAAGTTCTACTCTCACATGAATTGCTGCTTTCAATAGTTCATCAATGAAGGAATGTGCTAATTATAAACATTGAATTTCTGAATTGTTTTTGTGTACATATGTAAAATATCCATATGAATACTCAGCAAGTTATATAATTTGCTAGTCTTAACTAGAATTTGAAAGACTTGAGCTGTTGTTACGCGCACTATTGTTGTAGTGCTTGATTTATAGCTAAATTCCCTTTCGCGAAGACACGCTATCAACATCTGATGTTGTTTGCTACGCTATGAAATGTCTTGTTGTTGTTGTTTGCAATCGAGTTACAACAATAGATTCTGTGGAAACAATTGACAGCTTTGTCTTAATCGGCCAAGGTCCTAGGCACAGAATAGAGAAAAGGCAGAAGGGAAACTCCGTAGTACGTACGCACCAAAATGGTGAAAATTTTGACCCTCTCTCCATATCGTACGCACATCTACACGTGATACGAATCCTCCCTTTATTTACGTACTCTTACCCATCTGACGCTCCATTTCTAACGTAAATATTGTTGAATATCAAATCAATAATTCCATAGAGAAAAAGACTGTAATGCATTTGAGAGATAGGAAAGGTTCATAGCAAATATTTTGTTAAAAAAGCAATGAAAGTCGTCACCAAAGACAACAAAATACGATAAAAGTACCTTGCATATGAAAATATAACAGAATGCATGCAAAAGGGGACTTTTTACTTTGCGTAGGTACTTGAACGTGTAAACCCATCTCCTCCCCCTTATATATAATTATGTGCGCTTTTGCTCGACCCCCTCTCCCCCATTGTGCGTAAGTGCTAAATGAATGGCCTCCTATATGAATCTTGGGAACGGCTTTTCTTAGAGGCAATAATAAGACGAAAAAGAATGCCCTTATCTTGTTCTATGTCTCATGTTTAAGTTGCTCTTTCCATCTACTATCACTTGCCTCGTAGCTAAATAAATAGTGGATTCTGTTAGGAATTTTTTACAATGAATTGCTCCTCAAGGTGAGTGGGCTCTGTACTGCATTCAAACAGTCGTATTTCTGTTTCTGTCTGTTTCAGGGGAAGTATTCAAAGCATCTCTTAGCTGCATCTTTCAGTTCAATTCATTCATTTTCATTTCCAGTACATAAAAAGTGTTTTTTAAGTTTTAAACAGTTTACAGCAGTAAATAACTACATATCAATTAGTAACACAATGATAAAGATAGGAAAATACATATAGCTAGCACTACTATCAAGAGAACCTTGCAGAGGATGAGGCAAAATTAAAATTTAGCACACAGACAAAACCAGAACTTTTTAGCTTGACCCAGGGATGTGTCGATGGTTGGGGGCGTGGGGGGCTTCGCGCACCCCCCAATATTCTCAAATTTGCAAGAAAGTTGGTCAAAAGTTAGCCAGGCAGCAAGAGGGTGCTCGTGCCAGAAGAGTCTCCAATTGGGGAGCACGCTAACAGCCAATCAAGATTTGTCCACTATGCTTAGCACTGGATGACTTGTATGAAGGGGAATCCTTAAGGAGGAGGAACTCTCTCAATAGCTAAACTGATCGAGAAAAGAGCTCCCACAGCTTCAAGGATGCGGGGGCGTAGTTTTGAATGAGGAGGCTGGAAACCAGTTGCAAGCTCCTATTGGGACGTGAAAGTGAGGGTCTAGTGTGGAACCTCATAAAATATTTACAACTACGCCCTTAGATTGCAAGAAACCACCTTTTTCAATATCAAATACATTCTATCTATGACAACTTAGACTATTTGTTGTATAACATCTGTGATAGGCCGTAGATTTTATTTACCTCTTTTTCGCTGCTTTCACATATCAGTATATTCTTAGGACATTAGGTCATAATTAGGTAACATTTATATTTAGATTTGCGTAGTAATCACTCCTTTTGTTATGCTTGTTTAGGGTTGCTAGGACACAGTTATGTATGTGCATTACGCACAAGTTAATTTAGTTATCCATATCTAGGTTGTCTTTTGTTAGAACAATGCAGAGTAAAGTAAGTTTCTGTAGTATGAGTAAGTTTCTGTTCTATAACGTATTTAGATTTATGAGGTAATGGGACTAATTTGGGTATCTCGTACGGTATATAAAGAAGCATTGTACAGCAACTTAGTCAGTCGGGTTCAGCAATCACATTAGTGAATTGCTGATCATTTAGAGTTGATTGTGTATAAAGAAAAAGTTAGTGGTAAATTTGAGTTTTCTCTCGGCTATCCTGTCACAACATCATACACTAGCAAAAAAGTGGGATGGCTGTAGTCCCCAGTCCCCCTGGCTCCGGCGTGCTTGAACTCACTATTGGCTACACAAGTAAAGAGGAACGATTAAGAAATAACGAAAACATCGATTCTTCCAAAAACTTCCAAGACAGCAATGAATAACTGAAGTTCCTAATTCTGAGCTCATTATGAGCTAGAATTTTTAGAGGGAGCTTGGCTTTTTCACTTAACTGTTATTGTAATGAAATACGCCATAAACCCGATGTTCTTTTCTATGTACTTAAGTATATAACGTCTGTCCTGAAATGTGGAAAGATAGTGCATCTCATAGAACGGCAGAGAAATAAATTGCAGAGTAAAAATGTGATTCAATGCTTTTTGCTATGTCGTTGATCACAATGCCGTTCACCTTTAGAGAAAATTGATATCATCTATGGAAGTGGTTTTCAACCTTTTTGGTAAAGCGGAACCCCAAGGATGTATTCCAGTGGCTTGAAAAACCCCTTTTCACATGTCTGCATAGTAGAGTCAAATAAACTGTTGATCGTAGCATTTTATAACTCCTAGCAGAACCCCTGGACTATGCTGATGGAATACTAGGGTTCCGGGGAACCCGGGTTGAAAACCACTGATCTATGGGTTTATGAGATGGTAACTTGAATAAACGTTATCTGCATTATCTGCAACATTCCATCTAGGATTCTTTGGTAACCTTGGTTGCTTACCTTGATTGTCGTTAATTCAGAACTCAAACAGGTTTTTGTCATCTTTTTTATTGTTTGTATAAGGTTTTTTTTGCAAGACATTAATGATGAGATTCTACAGCTACCATCTTTTGCCAATTTTGTCAGTTACTTTTGTAATGGTGATCACTTTCTGTCTTTTTCTAGAAATCCCCTTTCAGTTAAGAAACCATATGAAGCGAATAGATGAAGAAACAAGAAAAGTACTAGACCGTTTACACGAAGAGATGGATCAACTGGATGATAATCGTCAAAGTGTCAGTCAAGGGAACTATGCAATTTTATTTATTGCTGTATTAAACAAAGTGGCGTCATTTGAAAGACGTAAAGCAATCCGATCTACATGGATGTCAGATTGTGAGCGACTAAACGTGGTCTGCAAATTCTTTACTGATTCAGTCAATTCGCTTTCTGGAAATAATCGCTCAAGAGTCAGAGATGAAATAAATACACATGGAGATATAATACAAATGCCATTCAAAGGTAAGTACGGAATTATACGTGATTTAGACAATCGTTAATTTTCATGGCATGAATTTGTGTAATTTATATAATAAGCACGGCAGGGGCGGAACAGAGGGTTGCACTTGTTGCACGGAAGGCCGTCAGATGTTCCGATCAAAGTTTCTTTGAAAAATCTAGTTTGTAACTACTTGTCGAATTTTCAGCTCTTCTATCAATCACAGGAAGGGCATCCGGTCTTAAATGCTCGTGCCAGAACTAAAGTCCTCTTAGAGGCACCCTCAAAGCCCCAAGGAATTGGGGGGGGGGAACGGTGGTAAAATCGAGAAAAAAACCTATTATTATGCAAATATATCCCTGCCCTTGGCCAATGAAATGGCAAGGTTGGTGCAACCGTAAAAGTTTGTGCGCCCGATGATAAGTACCCAAGGTTACACAAACCCTATGCAGAAACCTCAGGATGCAAGTTTGCACTTGGAAGTTAAGAAGGAGTGAAGTTTCTTGTCATTTGTTAGTTCATAGAGTGCCAGTGAATTTCAGGAAGAGTCTTGCAAGCATTTAGGATTTCCTTCGTTTCTTTTGATTAACGCAGTGGAACTTGTAGGGACATTCGAAAAATATTTGTCAGTTACAAACTACAACAAATTGGATCATTTGAAGCTGTTCGTTCTTCTTGTTGCCTGCCAGTGGACCAGCCCCCCGCTGTAGCTTTCGCTGCATTCGCAGACGAGTGGCCTAAGATTATAGAAACAGAGATAGGTGCCTTCCCTCCATCGCCTGAGATGGCATCTCTAAGCCTTGAATCTTTGGCTGCTTTGGTTGTCAAGGAAGGAGGCCTGGTAGACGAATCAAACTTAATAACAATAAGGTGTTGATATAGTGTGTTTGTTTATTTGCCTTATTGTTTTATCTTAGTATAAAGCATAGAAATAGCGGGCAAGGACTTTGACTTGACTTGATAAACGTAAACTATTTACCGGGAAGTATTCAGAGTTTGTTTTCTACGATTCTCAACAGCCATGCCATGCCCCAGGCAAAACACCATACCTTTCAACTCAAATTTCGCCTGTTTCATGGCTGTTTGCGTCTGAGTTAATCACACGTTTACTATTTCATGCTGAAAATGAATGAGGAAAGCCCTAAAATTATTCTAGCGATTTCTTGTTGTCCCATTCAGTGCGTCGCAAATACACGTCCTAGGGGACGTTGCTGCTTCATAAGTGGGCATGGTCACAACTTTGATTTTTTTAATGATGCAAAACTTGGAAAAACCCCAATTTACTTAACTTTTAGAGCTTAGGCTTCCTGTCTTCAGATTAACTGGCATTGTTTTCTTTGCTTTAAGATTGAAATATTTTGCTGTAGGCTTTGATTAGTTTTTATCTTTTTTCTTTTCTTGAATAGATTTCAGATTTGCCACTAATACAATGCCTCAGCATAGTGAGGTGTATCATTGCATTTTTATTATATTATGTTCATGAAGCTTCAACAAAAAATTAATTTATTACAGTATCCTTGTATTTAGCTAGTTGTGCTAACTGGGGACACAAATAGTGCATACAAGTCAATGAAAAATCGTAAGCACTCCTCCTAAGTACTCAGAGGGTGTGACATCAATCTATGTCCTTTTTCTAGGGTGCATCTTGCCTTTCCCTGGGAATAGGTTTTATATTGCCAAATCTGTTTTGGTAGCTTGGAATGAAGCACCTCTTCATAGTACTCAAAGGGTTAACACCTGCTGAATTGCATTTGAGTGTGAAACATTATTCCTCTTGTCCTATTTTTACAAGATTTCGTGCAACTGAGAAGACATCTAACCTTCTTGATATCTTTTTCTCTGCTAAGCTCACCTCTAAAGCAACTGCCTTATTGCAAGCCAAGTCAAGTTCTTATGTTGACTGGGTGAAGCAGACAGTTTTTAAAATGGCCAGAATCACAACTGGCCTTCTTTTTGCCAGTGTTTTTGGGTTGCAGATAAGACTTTTGTAACAGAACTGGATTTGGTGAACATGCCAAATGTTCTCAGAAAGCTTAAAGTTAAAATGTTGCACTCTGTGACCTCACTGATAAAATTACTGCTCCAATATTTTTCCTTTGGAAAATGCTGTAGGATCAGTGATGTGTGGATAACACAAAATCTTCTCTCACATCAAAACATGCATTGCCACTCTTTTCTAAACTTTATGTCAGCCTTCATCCTTCATGCAAAAGAAGGCTATAGCAAAAAGACACCCTTTCCTCGCCACATTATGGAGCCCAGTTCAATGTTACATTTCTTGTAGTGGCAAAGGACACTAACAGCCCTGCACAGAAAATAAGTTGGATGCATGTTTTGAGACTTTTGAATCTGTTCTTATTACTACTGCTGGTCAAAAAGCCAATCCAATTCAAGCAGTAATTCGTTATATTCTGCATGCCATCATTCTTCAACATACCCATATGACATTTAGGCCAAAACTTTATGAGGCCTTCTACTATTACCATTTTAAGTAGTACTTGAGGGCCTCAAAATAATTGTTTTTGTTTCCATTTCACAAAACATATAGTAAGAGAAGAAACTTTAACATTTATTCGTTGCAAAGACATTCATGGCCTTCATGTTAAACGGCCATGGATGAGGCTTTTTGTATTCCATGCTTGTTTTTTTTGAAGGAGAACGTGACTAAACTTCAATATTACAGAACCTGGTGAGGAAGCTTTTTAATGCTTTGACTTCTGCAACCTAAACTCAGTCGCTAAAACCATCCTTCTACGGAACGGCTTAAGAAACCATTGCGAGAGCATATAGATTGTCTGACAATTATGTCACTGCGCATGCCCACAAGGTAGTGATTTCTAAAGGTGGAACCGTCAACATAAATACTGTAGCCATCCCTGCATTGAAGAGCAAATGTTGTGCATTGAAAGACAGGTCAATTTAAACAAACATGTATTTGAAAAGAAAGACGCTGAGATGATTGATACTTTAGCTATTAATATTGACAAGCTTCAAGAGGATTTTCTTAGATCTGAAACGTGTCTTCCCCATTTTTTAGACTGTGTTGCCTAGCACTAAAAAGGTGTGGTCTTGATACTTCTTTTCGCAAGTCTACCCTAGAAAAACCTATTAAATCCACGTTAGAAATTAATCTTACCTTCATGTTGTAATTTTTAGAGCACTATTATTTTCAAACTCAGTGTTGATCTATTTCATTAATTTTTTCCATTATTATATTAGGATCATTCAAAATCTTCTGACTGTGATAGTTCTGATTTAAATTTGCCGAAATGCCTTATTTGCCATGCAAAGAGAAGTGTTTTTGATTGTGCTGTTTGAAAATATGATAATCTTTTGCCCACGCCATCCTGTTTTGCTACTACGTGTTCAAGTCACATTTTCATATGAAGCATAATCTCATTTTCTTAATAAGGAACCACCTTGAATAGTACTTATTTTGTGGAAGACATCATAACAAATGAAAGAGCATGAAATACATATTGTATGGATCAACTGCTTCAGCAGCTAAGAGCAAAAACTTAATTTTATGTCCTAAAAGTACCATGTTTTTCATTGATACTTAATACCAGGGCATTGCAGATCAAACATAAAATTTTAGTCAAAATGTCTATTCAAAGAACTCCTCTTGCTGTGAATGGAAAACCATTACCCAGGGATGTGCCGATGGGGGCGTGGGGAGGGGGCGTCCCACCCCCAATATTTTAAAATTTGCAAGAAAGTTGGTCTAAAGTTAGCCAGGCACAGCAAGAGGGTTGGCCATAGTATCTTCATTGACCTATTTTTTTTATCAACAATTTAGTAACAATAGTTGGTTAATTGGTCAGAACTATCCCCCCCCCAACAGAAGGTGTCTCGGCACATCACTGCCTTAACCTAGTTCCATATCACCTGCTGCTATTTACTGAATTCATCCAACGATATTAAAATCTAGAAATAAAGACATTGAAACGAGAGAACGATTGTTGAACCGTTTCTAATTTTTCATTCTGCTTGTTGACAAAGGTTTCAGTTTGAAAGTATGCCCAGGGCTGCCACCAAACCAGGAAATTCAAGGAAAATGAGGAAATTTATTTTCAATCGGGGAAAGTCAGAGGAGAAAAAATCGCTATCCGAGATATTAGGGGAAATCAGGAAAAATTTAAGTTTTTTCTTGTTTTATTTCAGAGGTGAATTTCTCCATACTCTATCACGCATCCAGTTGAGTGTGATAGTTGCAAAATTTTTCTCTTTTTGTATCATTTTGTTCTAAGGAGTCATCATGTAATTCCGTTTTCTTATAAAACAAAAACTTTTAACGGCCAAGAATAGAGTCATGGCTCTCTGTTAATTCTTGAGAACTAGTTCATCCTATAAACTATGCGAATCTAAGGCTTCTAACTTCTAACCTAACGTAATCTGTTAACTTAAACTTCTAGCAAATACTCTAGATAAACCACGAGGTATATACATACATATAGATATATATGTGTGAGCATATGTATATATATATATATATATATATATATATATATATATATATATATATATATATATATGTCCAATGACATGATAAAATTGTAAGTAAGGAATCTAGAAATATCAGAAAATTCGGGGGAAAATGAGTACTGAGAATACCAGGAAAAATCAAGGATTATTTTCCTGAAATGATTGTAGCAACCCTGTATCTAAAGGATTCCAAGTCTTTTTTGTCTATGAGCCTGATGTTTCAATTAATCTCTAAAAAACCCACAGACATCCAAAAACATATAAAGTCGTTCATCCTAAAGCATACACCCAATTTTTCGTTATCCATATGGAATGTAGTTCAAGCTTTAATGATTAATTTCAACGCTGGAATCATTCAATATTTAATCTTGCAATTCATTTTATCATTTTTATGTTTTGTTCCTATTTCAAGAAGAATTTCACATTCACGATTCATTGTCAGCTGAGTTACTGCAATTGAACTGAAACCCTTTTTCCATTTTACTCCTAATCCTGTAATCAGCGAAACTTCTTTGATGTTCAATGATTCTCTGAAAACGTACTATGCTTTCTTCATATCAAAATGCTTTGCCTAAATTTCAGTGCGTGGAAACTGCTTCTTTGGTCAGGTGAATCTGCCCTGGATTTGCGCACTACTGCAATCTGTACAACGTCGACTTCCCGACCCGTGATAATTACATGACATGAATTTATGATAGTTATTTAGGCTACTAGAAACCATTGAAGCAATCCAATAATTTGCATCCAAATGTGACTTCGAAAATTTTACCAGAAAAATGTCTGCTTTGTCAATCTGCAAATTTGCTTTTCCACGTTTCCACATGTGACGAGCAGGAGTGTAGTTTCGCACGCTTTCGATTTCTCAATTATAATCTACTTAGGTACTTTTTGATCAGAGATAATAAGAGCAATTAGGGTGCTTGGCAGTGACTGCTGTTTTAAGCAAATCAATTGAATCACTCTTAAGATCTGAAGCCAGATTCTTGCCAAATTGCATTGAATCTAATTTGGCGCAGCTACCGAAAGAACAATACTGCTTATTCATCCATAAATACACGCAGTTTTGTGAGTGTTTACAAAAGGTGTGTCTATTTTTACCTTTGTCAGTGCTTAAAATTAATTTTAGGTAGCGGCAGTGTAGGCCGTAAGTGCAAGTCACGTCGTAGACAGGAAGATCCCCCCCATGCATGTGTGGGAAGTGGAATAAAGCATTGACTTGTACCAGCTTTGCGAAACATTTTTTTGTGAATATGCACATTAAACACCAGTGAAAGATGCTTTAATCATAATCAGTATCCAATTTTATGCGAAGATAGATACCACCTTAAAGGGGATGGAATGCAGCAAAGTGTTGCATTTTTGATGGTTGAACAGGGCCCTAAGCGTTACCTTGCTGCGAGTGGATTTCTCAAACATCTACCGTTTTCGAAAGTTGAAGTTTAAGCCCACTATAACAAAATCCCGGTATTTCAACTTGGATTGCAATCAAATTTGAAGCAACACTCTCCTTTATTAGTCAGACTAAAAATTTATACGTGCAGGAATTAATATATTATAATGTATATGCAATTGTGGAGTAAGAAATAAATCGCGGAAGAATGAAGGAAATTTGAAATGATACGACACCAAAGGACTGGACCTTCAATGTTTTACTTTGTAAAAGCACCAACGCCTTCATGTTGATCATTTGGGTGCGTTTCTGAATACAATTATTATTATTATTTTTATGCAATTCTGATAATCACCGCATATGATAATTACCCTCCCCTTTGTATGGACTTCATACTCACCTACCTTTAAATAGTTTAATTGCAGCTGTTCTATAACCGTACTCTCTGTACAACCCCCACTCCCCTTCAGCACACAGGTGGGGATTGGTATTGAAATGTGAGTAACGCCAGACAAATGCCCCACTATGTGGGTGGGGACAAATGCCCCCACCACCTGGGGACATTTTAAAGCATGTTTGCATATTAGATTACTGAGAAGTCACTGCAACAACAACAGTGTATTTCAAGCTACAAATCCCCATCTAAAGCCCCACATTACTGAGTGAAGATGCCAAAGTGTGTCAATCCCCCACATAGTGCGGACACAGCAAGCGAGCTAAAAGGGCAAAAATCCCCACCAATGCCCCACATGTCCTGAAGGAGGGGTGGGGATTAATTTTGACTCGTGCATTAGATCAGCAAGTAGTACAACTACAGTAGTACAACTAGAACACTACAACTAGATCTACTTTGCACATAGCTGATGTAGACTCTATAATATCTTTCATTCATTATCAATTTTAGGAGGAATTGGGTTCTCTTTGCGACTTATCTGGATGTTCACATGGGCTGTTGAACATTATACGTTTGATTTCTTCTTGCGCATTGATGACGATCATTTCCTATGTCTCGAGCGTCTTGTGTACGAGCTGCCTCACAGACCAAAGAATTCTTTATATTGGGGCTTCATACATTGTCGTGAGAGGATTGTCAGAGTCGATGAGGGTTGGCTTATGTTAACGAAGGATTTGGTCGAGGAGGCCCTATCAAAAGTGAATAGTACGTTACAGTGTCATCCTTTTGCAGACCAAGCTGTTGCATTGTGGATGATAGAAAGCAGATACAAAGTGACTTATTTCTATGATAATGAGCGAGTTATTAATGAAGCAACTGCATTCAAAGCAACGCAATATTTATCACCAAATATCTGTGACAAATACATCAGCTTGCACGGTAGCTATCCGACTTTCATGAGGAGGTACTGGAATATAACAAAGAAAAGAAGATTGCAAAGATCCAAGACTAGACAGTATGATATTCCTGCGATACCACGCTACCTTGATAAATGCCCATTTGATAATAACATCTTCGACTTCCAGAACTTCTGGCCAGAATTTCGATTCGAAACCAGGCCTTGTAAAAATGATCCAAGATGGTCAAACAGTGAAGATGAATTTGTTAGCAGAGAAGATAGAGGTGAGGATACTAAATAGCTTCACCTCGTTTCATCTTCAACGTCGTCATTAAATACAATTTTTGAAACTACCAATTTACATCATGTGTTAAAATCATTATTTTCCCCACCAATTATCCATCTAATTTACTTTAACTACCTATCTTGATCAGAGACAATTTTTATAATTCGTTGTCTACAGTAGATGATATAGCAACATCGAAATGTAAATTCGTGCGATCGAAGTGAAAATTCAGCTACGTAAAGTTGCTTTTAATCGTCACTTAGTAAAGAATATATCTCTTAAGTCTCAGCGATTCATTTAATTATTTGTCTGTTGGGTTTAAGTATTTATCTTCTATCAGGTAAAGAGTAGCTTGTGAAAAAGTACCCTGCAGTGTAATTTTAGCTCAATTCGATAGGAAAGATTTAAACACATCAGGCGCCCAACTACAGAGGTCCTGGGGGTCTAGATCCCTGCCCTTTTCCGTAGTAAGACAAAATTGCCCCTTTTCTAGGAATACTGTAGTTTTTCCTGAGGTAGAAATGGCAAAATACTCTTTCCAACTGAAAGTAGTGAAGACTGCAAACATATATACGTCTTGCTCTGTTTCTAAATCTGATAAATATTATTTCAAACTCATGGCTCGTGCTACTCCTTAACTTCCTAAAAACTCCTTAGATTTAATTTCCGTTTTTAACGTCGCTTAAGAAGACATTAAATTTGTGCATTTTGTGAAAACCAACTGTAAAACGCCTCATTTCTAATCAAATTAAAAGCACTAATATTGGAAAGAAGAACCCTATTAAAAAATCTGTGAAATGTGAATTATTGTTTGACAATCAACCCTCATCAACAAGCAAACAAAATCATCACGTCTTCTATCAGGAAATGGTTTGCTTTTTGCCAAACACACACAAAAATACTCCTCAAGTATTAGTTTTTGTCCTGAAATCTTCGTAAAAAGTTATTCAATTTTATATACTCACCACATCACCAACTCTACAAGCTATATCTTCTTCAATAAGTAATTTGTGCTTGTATCTACATGCATACTTAAATTGTACATATGTATCGCATCAAGCGTGAAACTCCGAGTAACAACTTAAGTCTTGTTCCAAAATTTATAGCTATAGCTAGCTATGTCTAATGACATTGAGCACTTTAAAACAGAAAGATAATCCAGAATATTTATAAATATCTATATGTATATATATATGTATATATATATATATATATATATATATATCTATATATATATATGTATAGATA
>WIPJ01036201.1:196101-228478 GCA_018155075.1 Cassiopea andromeda | reverse complement strand
ATATATATATATATATATATATATATATATATATATATATATATATATATATATATATATATATCAAGCCCTTTTCGCTATGTCGCTTTCGAGTTCAATCCCATATGCAGCAAGAATTTAATTCTTCAACACAGCACCGTTGGACTCAATGTACAATTTCAAATGTTTCTTTAAAAACCCGGTATTAGGTTATGCTAAAAACGGGTTGGCGGCAGAACGCCTGCTTCAGTAAGAAAGGCTGATTCTTTCTTGAGGGTAAATTATGGGCCTTGGAAGGTGACAAGCTTTGAATTCTAGGTAACACTTACTGAATCGCGCGATAATTGTATCCCATCCATTTCCACAACAGCCTAAAAAGTAATTTATTTTACATGTAAAAAGTACGCCATCAATAAAAGCTCGTTCCAGGCATGCATACAAATGGAGGTAGATACATTAACAGACACACACAATCATATGCACATACATGCGCAAAGGAATTACGTACTCCATGGCACCGAATATTAGAGTGGTATTATAAGAAGGGGGTTAGCATTTTGCTAAAAAAACATAAATTGGGGGGCTCAATAGATGGGGACCATTGTTCAATAGACAGTATGGGGAGCCAAAAATTTCAAAATTATTACAATTAGTTGCCAACATTGTATAAGTATAAATTATATAGTTTCTTTTGATTTCCTTACTTGCTAATGTTGATTTGCATTCACAAAATCAATGTATTATATTCACCTATCCTTTTCAAAACTCTAAAAACTTTAGGTTAGTAAAATGGGGGTTAGATTTTCTACAAAATTGCTTAGTTGGGGGTGGCAATTAATAAATGGAAATGGGTGGTGAAATTTTCATAAAATTGCAATCGAGGGCCCCTACAAATCGGTGCCAAAGAGTAAACAAATTCGGTGCCAAAGAGTAAACAAATAAATATATGCATAATTATGCACATAGAAATTATGCATGCATACCATTCTTATTGAATTGGATATATCTCTGTCTGTTTCCAAAGCCATTAACTCTCTTGCATTCTGTTCTAATGTTTGCAGTAATAGCCGATCACCAGGTAGACGCAGTTGAGATTTTAATATTGGATACATGCTGCAAACTTTTAAGCGGACGTTAACCACTGGATCCTAAGATTAAACGTTCAAAAATTTGACAATTACAGCTAACTCTCCTAACTAAACTCAAAAAAATCACAACCAAATCAAGAGCTAAATGAAGTCAAAGTGAAGAACGTTAGAAAGTCTCAACCTAGATAATGAACCCATAAATCTGCTAAATTTCATTAATTGTAAACAAAATGAACTCAAACTTCGATAAATTTAACTTGATGTTGTGGATTTGCATGATCTGAGCGCACCTGTCGCTAAGATTTAGGTCTAGCTATTCTATTGGTCAAGTGCTTGCTGCCTGCAGACGAACGAAAAGTGGAAAAACTGAAATGAATATAAGTACCTTTCGTAAAAGGAGAACTTCATCAAAGAAATGTTCCTTAAAAAACGATTTCGAAAATAATTCCATAATGTTCTGACAAATATCCAAAAATTCTAATCTAGATTTGTAGCTTCTTCCATAACAAAGCTCTGAAATAGAAATGAATCCATTATAACCAATTAAAAGGGAGGAAAAGGGTGTGATGGCTATGAATGAGAGTCATAAACTGGTTCAGTAACCAGAATCGAGTTTTTAACTTACCAACTACCACCCGAGACAGCAAATTTCAAAGTTATTCACTTCAGAAAGCTTTTAAAGACACCGTTAATGTATTCTCCTATTGCAAAGTGTCTTCTTCAATGCTTCAATGTTATACAAAAATATTTACTTTCACATTATATATTTCGAAACCAAGGCAGTGGACTAGAAAAATTCACTAACAGAGCGTTCAATAATATTTAGAGGAAGCAGCTAATCATGAATAGTACATGGCCGTGTCACATGGAGGGCCACCTATTTTGTGTACTTTTTTACGTCATTTTAAGTAAAAGTAGACGCCAGTTTAGGTAGAAGTATCCAGTGATAAATCGCCAGTTGCTGTCTTCTATCGAAAGCTCTGGTACTACGCTATATGTTAAATCTAGTACTGTTTGTATAAATATAGTTAAAAATTACAAAACACTACGAACAATAAAGCCTTACAAGACGATGGCGCGTGGAGGATGGAAATGCACTGCAGCCCTTCGACTGTTACGTATAAAAGTACTAACATATGCAAATACAAAGACAAATAGAAATGATTAAAATTACAATTACTAACAGGAAATTACAAAAGAGAGAAGTCGTCACAGTGACAACCCAACAAAGCGAACCCCGAGATGCACCATGTTGTGTCAAAAACAATTAAAAAATATGGATTATGCTATAATTAGAATAAGTCGACAATAGATTTCGAATAATCTAGTATTAAGCTGTGTCGCAGATATTATAAAAGTTAAAACTGCCACAGGTCAACTTCGAGTGTTAGGATTGATAAAAATTAACATGATTGCATTACCATGGATAATTCTTTTGCATAACTCATTTCTCTGGTCCGTTCTTTTGTTGTTCTTAATAAATGTACACAATGTTCGACCTGCAGCCTTCCTTACGGGAATTACACGCTGAAACCAAACACGAATGAGAGAATTAAAAGAAGAAATCTTTTAATTAAGATTTTTGCTTAAAGAAGCATAATTAAGAAAAACAACCTAGAAAAATTATTCAACAATTTTTGTCTACAGCTCATGATATATAAAAGCATTTGGCTGGCCATTTGCAGTAGCCATTAATAACGGAAATTTGAGCCAGTTGTATTCAGGGGGACAGACCCCCCTTGTTAAAATTATTTGAACTTTTGGGGGGCTCAGCCCTCCTTTTTCGACCATTTGTTAAGCTGGAAAAGTTCTAAACTATGCATTTGCAAAAGGAGAAAGGAAAAGTACGGCCCTATCAATAGAGGAATAATTCAACAGTCCTGTGGCGGCTTTCTCCTCCTGTCAGTACTTTCACACATACAGCAGTAAAAAGCAAGTTATTACGAAAATTTCAGAAATGAGCGTGGTCTAGGGTGTGGTTGATATATTTTCTACAACACAGCCCCCCTTCTTACAGTTTTAGGACAGCACCACTCTAAGCAAGGACATATTTAGTAAATGTCTGTTGAAAATTAGACTATGTGAATAGGAGTTTCAATTTTGGGAATTATTCTGAAATTGAAATTTCATTATGAAACATACATTAGCATCTATTAAGATAATCAATTTCCAGTTCTTGAAACTAGGCCTTGGAGTTGATTCTAATCGTCTGTTGTGAGTAGTAGGGAATACTCTTTCACAAAATTCTGTTCTCATTGGTGACCTTCCAAGAAAGGTTCCTCAATTCCACCAAATCCACCAAAAACTAAATATTTTCATTGCACTCCCTTTTCTGGGTGTTTGGAAAACAAACAAGTTCACAAAATTTGAATCTAACAGCTCAGAAAAACTGAATCCGACTATTACATGCAACACGAAATGACTTTCAAATCAACGATAAAAAAATTTTTACAACTTACGTTTGAGGATAACAGCCTAAAAAGGACAGGAACGAATTTGTAGTAGATCTGGTCGGAGGAAAGGCAGTTAGGAAGGGAAGATAAACTTGTAAGGAAGTCAACATGTAGTCTCCAATGGCTTGATAACGAAATCGATAATTCACAGTTTAGCAGGGCCGCAATAAAGTCGGATAAAACAACCTGAAATAACAAGAAAGATATAAAGAATAACATATTTCATCTGTCAATATCATAAAAATCACGAATGCAAGCGTTGGGCTTGTAGAAGTTCGTAAGCATTTTTGGTGGGCTTGTATTCGGGGGGCTTATTTTCGGAGGGTCTGGGTGATTTGTGTATGCTAAAAAATTCACCATTCGGTGTCCAATCAGAGAGACTACTAACAATATTTAATATGCGTACAACTTGAGAAAAGGACAAAAGTAGATACAGAGGCGCTATATATGCTCTGTCTATGTTCATTCATTATCCTAACTACACACACAGAATCCTAAATGTAAGACACGGGCTTATAATAGGAAGTCCTATCTTTTGGTGAGCTTACAGGGGGCCTATATTCGGGGGCGTTTATATTCGAGACTCTACGGTATTTTAATGGTGATATTATAAAATGAACAGCAGGATATGCTTCATGATACACCGTAAAATTGTATGCAATACTTTGCAATGACTGAAAAATTTTGGCTCCTAGCGAATGATATGTGCAAGATAGAGTAGCAGAATTTGTACAAGAGCAATATTATGCAAATGAACAATCGAAGGAAAGTCGCATTGCAACTACGTAGGAGCAAAATAACATCACTAAAGAACAATGCAAAGTCAGAGGTATGCTTTATCAAAATAAACAAAATGACGCTGAGGAACATCCTTTTATAATTTGAGCTGAGCAAGAAACTGAGGAGGAGGCAACCTACGCTGTTTGGCCCAGAATTCACACCCTCTTTTGCAAGTGTTTCCAATGTTGTTTGTAAATGCGGGACCAGCCCCTCGAGAACCTACCAAGGACAAAAGAAATCACACTTTACATGAAGGAAGTACATCTTGAATGTATACTGATTGCTGAGCTACTGCAAGGTCTAAGAAAACGAGTTAAGTGTATAATAGATATTAACACTAGAAGCATAAATGAAAAGAATATTTTTCAATATTCCTATAAACACATACAAAGGTATAAATTTAGAAGGGTTGTCATCATCCTCGTCATTTTATTTAACATAAGCTAATATACAAAAAAGGCTAGCTAAGCTACAGCTAATTTAAACCTACTAAACAATATTTACAAAAAAATCTAAATTTAAAGTTAAAAGAAATGAAAAATATATGAACAAAGGTAATAATTGCAAAGTAGAACATAAAAAGTTACTATATGAAAAGCCCCACTCTTGGGATATACTGTTTGCAGAGTCTAATGTTGCATCTATCATCGTTCCAATCTCTAATTCGTTTTTTGAAAGTAGAAAGGGTATCTGATTGTCTTATATCGTGTGGCAGATACTTCCATTTTTTATTTCCAAGATAGTTACATGGGGGTTGCAGGGATACAGAACACACTTTCAAGGAATCTTAATAGAAATACTTGTGAACAAAAAGAGCATAAAAGAAACGGAAGACAATAAAAGTCTTGAAATGAAGATATCACTGTATACATTAAAACTGTTAAAAAATCCTCCGAGCTACTACCTCTATTGATTCATCTTGTAGCAATGTTTTTACTCCATTTTGGATAATACCAACGTTAGCACCTAGTGTCTTGCAAACCTGATAGCAAAAGCAAATATGTTACATATTCTACCAGTAAATTTATTTCATACTATCTAGATGTCATAAGTTATATATCACAATTTTCATATCAAATACCATATCAAAACACAAAATATAACACAAAATTATCAATATATAATAATATATAATATAATATAATATAATATAATATAATATAATATAATATAATATAATATAATATAATATAATATAATATAATATAATATAATATAATATAATATAATATAATATAATATAATACAATATAATATAATATAATATAATTCTATATGCATTATATTACATTGCAAACAAAAATAATATCAAAATGTACTAATAATACTACACATAAAGCAAATATAAACAATTCCATATCAGCAAATCTAAATTATTGTAGAGATGTTCAAAATGTCTGAAATTATATAGATGATAGAGTTTACATATATTATTAGTTAAACTAATCATCGTAAATAGTAAAGAAATATAAGGGCCATAAAAACAGGAACTAACATATTAAAGGACATTAATGCAATCATATAAGTGTATTAATAAATCCCTTTAAATGCTATATTCGTCATGATTGTCAAACACATAAAGGCAATTCCCATCATACATTGCAATATTAACTGTCGTCATTGCTGTAATGGTGTGAGGTGGATTCTGGGCAATAATGACAGCAACAACAGCTACTAAGTTTTCACACTAGAAGTTCTTGCATTTCATACAACGAGAAGAGAAAGAAAACTCACCTCGTGCAAGCCACATGAAATTGTTCTTCTGACGATCGTGCTAGGGTCATTCACAAGGGTTTCGAAAGTAGTCAGTAGACTATCTGCGAATCTATCAGCTCCCACAAATAACAGCATTGCCTAAGCAGAGTATTTGAAATCAATTAAAAACTACGATAGAAGTGAGTTCTTTTTCACAATATACAAATTTACAAACTTTCATTACTGACACAGGAATGCACTGCATTCAGGCCCCAGTCGATTATAGGTGCTACACAACGCATAAGCTATGACAGCATTGTCCAACAGTTAGCGTATATACTCGATTTTACCTCCGTTTCCCCCAATTCCTTGGGGCTTGGAGGGTGCCACAGAGAGGACTTTAGTGACGTCAGGAAGGACCAGATGCCCTTCCTGACGTCACCAATGGCATATGGTGGGCCTCGAACCCAGGACCATGTTGGTCGGGTGCATTACCGCTAGGCCACGGCTGCTCTGTCCTATAGTTAACGTAGAACCGTCAAAACTTGACGGTTCTACGCAAACAAAAGCATGACTGCAGCAACTACTGTTATATTTTATGTTTATGGTTTTTTAAATCAGCCAAATGTATATACCGTAAAATCCGGAATATAAACACTGGGATTACAGAGGGTTTTTTTTGGTTTAACAGATGACTTATTTATGCCAAAAAATTCACCATTCGGTGTGCAATCAGAGAGACTACTAGCAACATTTAATATGCGTACAACTTGAGAAAAGGACAAAAGTAAATACAGAGGCTGTATATATACTCTGTCTATGTTCATTCATTATCCTAACTATACACACCGAATCCTAAATGTAAGACATGGGCTCATAATCGGGGGGGGGGGCTTATATTAGGAAGGATATTCAGGTTAGCTTACAGGGGGTATATAATCGGGGGCTTATAAGAGAGGGCTTATATCCCGGGTTTTACGGTATTTTTCAAGCACGTCAATCTCAAAAAATTTTATCGAAGCACAAGTTGTGTGCTTAGTTACACGATAAGCAGTGGTGATTTCTAAAAATTCTAATAAGGTGGACTCTAGGTGCAGCCACGCCCACAGCTGGGAGTGGCCTAGTTGTAACCAAGCCCATATTTTCAAAGATACAGATATGATAATTTAGTTCTAATAATGATATACTATAATCAACAATAAGACATGCCTCAATGACCATGTAGCAGTGCAATATTGATCATTACAATGCAAAACACTTTGGAAGCAAGGTCAATACACTGTGAAAAGCAAAGCCAATACAAGAATTTTGGGGGATGGCTGAGCCCCTCCACACATGAACAGTAATTTTAACAAGCGGGTTTGGCCCCCTGTCCCCCTAGAAATGACCCCTGAAGATAAGCTTCATGACAAGGTTCATGACAAAAAACCTTCTCAATGTGAGACGCCTGCAAATCGCATTTTCAACTTCAAATGAATGGTGCGAATGCCAGATCGTCGAAGCTTTAACAAGATGGAGTTAAAACGTTTTGACGAATATTTACGTGACCCACGCAAATGAGAGATCAAATGCTAAATCGCAAATAGAATGTTTTTGAATAGGACTTAAAAACCACATCAAGTCATTGCTCCTGCACATGGCATTTTGCATAATCGCAATTTAAAGTATGACCACACTTAAGCTCCAAGTCTCATCAAGATGTAACGGCACAGGACGCATGCATGAAATCTCAGGCGCCACGTCACACCGCAAAACATGATTTTCATGACTATTTCAATAATTAATCGCACACAAGACCAACAATAGAAATATTCAATTATGGAAACGTTCAGGGTCTAAAAGACTAGCACCAGAAGATGTTGAAATGAAATTTGGATAGTGCAACTCATGGCTTCCAAATTGCTCTTAAAATTAGAGAATGATATGAGAATGAAAAAGAACAGAAAGAGGGGTGAATTAAAATACGATATCACTACTCACTGGGAAGTTATAAGCACACCATCTTCTACATTCTGCGTGTCGATCTTCTGTCACGTGCTGCCATTTCAAATTAAGAGTCTAAAATATGAAGGAATGGAGTTTCCATGAAATCGTTCTGGCAAAAGGAATATTCAAGTCTACTGCACAAGCGATAAAGTTCTATAGACATAATTTCCTTGATTCTTTTATATCCAAGTTATCTTCGTTCAATAACGTAAAGGTACCAAATTCAGGAATTTAGTTAAGGTCACAGCTGGCTATAATTAGAGTTTGTCATTCATAAGGGCCATACATAATGATGATGATACTCATCATCATACTGATCATGCTTAGCCTAAGTTGGTACACCTTCCTCATCATAGCTGGTGGACCCATGTGCTTGCAACTCGCGCAGTTATGTGGTAGCAACATCAACAAGGGATGATGAGAGTGAGAAAGAGTAAGGATCTCTAGCACATCTAGAACATTTCTTATTCAACTCCTCATCCAACAGAGTGACTTTGGGGTTGCTGCCTTGATGGTATTTTCAAACCTCATTGAAGGCAAGTTGCTCTGACGGTGGCATTGCTGGAAGCATCCCATGCCTAACTGGTAGCAACGCGTGGGGCAGGTGTTTGGAGTAACGACAAGCGAAAAAGAGATGATAATAATAATGATGGCTGATGACGATGATAAAAAGATGGTGATGACAATCTTCATATTCCCCTGTTAAAAACATCCTCGGGACAAAAAAGCTGTCTATTGGGGAGGATGCATATAGAACAGCTTTGTATATGAAACAAAACAAGTAAATCGTTTTCCGACTTTAAAGTTAAACTGAAAGCATGAAGAAGTTAAAATGGTCACTTTGATTTTCCATCTTTTTATCACGTACCTAGCTTAATTTATTCTATTTTCTATTCAATTTTATTATAATTAGCTTCTTCGTGTAATTACTGTAATTAGTGTAAAAACAGGACAGGTTTGTAAATCAATTCCTTCTGCAACCTCTGCCCTGTATAAATAATGTTAAATGAAATGACGATTGATAATGACATTGAATGATTATTATTGCTGAAAAGCGAATCAAGAAACATTTTCTAACAAAGCTTATCTAGATTACTTGTCTTTGAAATTAAAAATAGCAAAGAAAAACCTCGCAGTTAGTTTTTCTGTCAAATATTTGTATAGGACTGCGGAATTTATCTGATAAAATTTATAAAAAAGATCAGCACTTTCACAGCAGAAGCAAATAACTTTTCAGGAGTACTAATAGCAGCGACGCAAGAACAATAGCGAGGTAAGAGGGGCCAACAGGAGCAAAAAGGCATCAGCTAGCATAGGCACTTCTTTGGGACTGCTTAGTATGGGCGCCTCTTAGGGACTGTCTAGCATAGGGACCTCTTTGGGACAATTTCATTCCCTCGTTTAGTAAGGGCGATATTTCTCACCATCATACTAATACCTCTCTCTTCCTATCATATTATCTACATAGTATATTTGTTCTCTGTTGAATCACATCAATGTCTGAAAAGGATTCTATTGCACTTGAAAAGGGCACTGTTGCTACCACTGCTTCCCACACAAAAAGCAGGGGGCGCTTGCTCCCCTCTGCCCCCCTCTTCGGAATCCCTGACTAATGAGTTAACTAATATCAATACGTTGGCTTTCACTATTGCAAAGATAAAGAGCATTTACTGACTTTGATTGGAAACAACAATTCTAGAAAAATCTCTAATTGATGGGGGGATGTTAAGGAGATACATAAACTTCTGCGCAGGAGGAAGTGCTGTACAATTGATTCGATATTGTACACTAGCAGATTCTGATAACTTTTTCTTTGTTAAGCCTCAGAGCAGTTAACTTTGTTCCATAAAAAAAAATGGACAAGGAGAAAAGGGCTATTGATGTAGACTCTAGAGAAGAGGTGAATTCACAAACCTTTCTTCTTGGACTAGTTGATTGTCTTGGGCTGCTTCCAGGGTCTCCAACATCACAAAATTGTTTGTAACAGTTAATAAAGAACGCTTTCTGGCTCTCATTAAGATTGACTAGAGAAAGGATATTCTAATCACAAAAGCAATTGACAGTGCATTAGAAAATTAAATTAATGCAAAGCAAGTAGGATGCGGTCAATTTCTGAATGACATGAAGCTATAAAAGTAGCACATAGTAAATCCATGTCAAATATACAGACTTACGATAGCCCAAAGGAAAAATATGGAGCTTTGTGAAGCTGTCGAGCGAATATGAACTAATTAAAGCTACATTAAATTGCTCAACCGCAAACATCTGGAAGCCTCCCTTTTTGCGCCAACAAAAAAACGGTGGAGCAAACGGATTTCATCAATAAGAAATATCTTGCCAAATCCATCAGAAATTAAACCGAGCCTAGCTAATCGCTAGTTAATTAAATATCTAGGAAAAATTTAAAAAGATGCGATAGCTAAATGCGATTTTGCAATGTGGAAGCAAAATAGTGCGTTACTGATTCTGTGGTAATCATAGTCTTAAAGTGTGAAATATACTACTTGAATTTTCCTAAGTATGTGGGTGTATAATTTTTCCCTTCCTCAAAAAGGTTTGCAACTCATAATGAAATTTCCAAAATATAATGTAGCTTAAGCCTAGCGCACACAGCACGATTTTCGTCGCTGAGGACGAAGATTTTTGTCGCTGGCGACGAAAACTTGCTGTGTGCGGGAAACATATATAAAAGATTTTTGTCGCTGACGAAGATCTTCAATATCAAATATGCTAGAAATTTTTTTTCGTCGCTGACGACAGAAGACAAGATCTCCGTTTCCAGCGAAAAAATCGTGCTGTGTGCGCTAGGCTTTAGAAATCATCAAAAAATATAGTTAGAACTGAGGGGTTTTAAATGCTGTCCAATAATATTCGAAGCAACGGTAGAGAGAGAAATTGAAAAAAGCATTAATTAATGAATTATCACGTAATAAATAAGATGTAATGAACGTTGGAATTGTGAAGGAGACCTAGAGGTTTGAGGAGAGTGAGGAGCACGAGGGAACAAATATGGCGGCTTAGCATTAACGAGTCATTGGATTGTAAGGAATTATTATAGTACAAAACTAGTTAAAGTCGAGGCATATAGACAGGTTTTTACTATAACGAAGTCAGTGCACTTTTTCATAAGATTACCTACTTTTTCACTGAGCTTCAATATTCTCAATTTTTTTCGGTTTTGAGCCTTAGATTATTTTAAAATTATTCTTAAATATCGAAGGTGTAACTAGATCTGAAAATCAAATGATTATATTCAACTCTATATTCATGTCTTACTTTATCATGAAGCAAAAATAAAAGTGGAGCAGAATGACAAATATTGCATTGATAGTGAGAAAAAGTTAATCCACAAGCAGTACTTTAATTCAAATACACAAAAATTGCCTTGCATTATTCTTAAATGATTTTACATTCCAGCGATTCCGAGCCGAAATATTCTTATAAACTTTATTTCTAAAAAGAATCGTGTACATTCTACTGTGCTTACCATTCAGTTTTCAAGTGAAAGGGGGCCAGTTAGCATACACTTTTTTATAAGAAAAATTCTATCGGCCCAGCATCGAAACTGTCTTAAATTTTTACGATTCCAGTATGAAAACTTTCTCAAGATTTTCTTAACAAATTTTTTGAGTTACAATATTTTGCGCATGCACATTTGTGGAAAGTAAAAAGTTCCTTGTAGACCTGAAATGATGATAAATCTTAGTAAATAACATAAGTTAAACTGCTAGATGAAAGCCAATATAACATTTTGTTCAATTCTAAGTATATATAAACTTATAAACTTTCTTAGGTCTCAAAATTCCAGTACTGAACTTTCTTAATTTTTTGAGCAGCTGAACATTACTTTCTTATAAACCATTTTCTCATAAAAAATTGTGCAATTTTGATGAGAAAATTGAGAGTCCTGGGTTCAATGCAGTCATTCATTAAAGTTCTCTTTTCATAAACCCTCCAATTATTACTAACTGGCAGCAGAAAGGTTATAGAAAAATCCATGTTTTGAATCTTACTTGCTAAGCCATAGCACAGCTTTCCTATGTTCTTTGATACGGTTAACATTTCTTCGTCATTTTTAGTTTCCAGAACTTTCTGGCAGTAATTTTGTACAAGTGGGATTAATATGTCTGTGCATGAATCTGAAAAGAGACAGAAAAAATGACTTGTGATAAAGGAAATCCATAATTCTGAGTACATTCGGGTGATAGATACACAGTGGGCGTTGTTAATTTCCGATGCTGTATGCCACATAGCGCGAAGAAAATCAATGAGAACGTTCTCAGACAAATTGGCCGCAGCACAGATTTGTTGCACTGGATCAAAATTAGGAAATGAGATTATAGAGGCATGTTATCAGAAAGGGGAAACCAAGACATCTATCTCTAACTGGATTCATACCTAGAAAAAGGTACAAGGAAGACAACAAGAAACATATCTAAAATAGTTTGGTATAAGCCCAAACAGTATTAGCCATCATTATGCAATGACTAATATGCTCAGCTTTGTTGCAAAGAGCATTTGACTTGACCCAGGCCTGGCTATGTCACCGATGATAAAAACAAAGCATTGTTTCCAGCCTTGCTTGACAAAAATGATTATCAAAGTTGAACACCTTTTGTAATCCACGTTGATCTATTATCAATGTGACATCATCATTAACATCATTTTGTATCTAGTCTGTTCCAGACATTGATTGCAAACAAAATGCACTCATATACTGACCATACAACTCACCATCATCAAGCAGTGTTAAAATGTTAGAGATTGTTTGTATTCCAGCTTGCCTTACAACAAGTTGCTCATCTTTTGTAAGTTCCACAAGCTCCGGGAGTATCAGCGTTTTTGTCAGCTCCAGGCTAGGAAAATATTAGGCCTATTAGTGTGTGGCAAAAACTTCTTGATTTCACTTTAAACTCTTTTTTTGTAAGAACAATTTTATAAGATGAGCCTGAAATTTTGCGGAAAATTACGAACAAATTAAGAACAAGGCTGAGTCCGAAGCCTTGTCGTAAAACGTTTTTCTGGAAAACGACGCAGAAGCTTTCTACTAACAAATGAACATGAAGTATTCTTTCCCTGTTAGCCTGAGGAGAATTGGCAGTTTTGACACCTCTTCTTTGAATTTCGCAAATTAGTTGCTCCTAGCGAAACTACATACTGTGCTAACATTGTCTACTTATAATTGTTTATAAACTTTTTTCGATAAAAAAAATTAATATGCAAAAGATATCATCTTGGTTGTGCCATTTGGCTCTCACTCAATCAAAACATCTAATTTTGTCTTCTACATTGTCATTCTATGTAGCTCTAAATGGCCTACACGCTGCTAATTTAAGAACAAATTAAGAACGATTCAGCCTCAAAATTTAGGGAAGATTAAGAACAGCCAGCCTGAAGCTCGATTTTACTGGTTTATATAAGAAAAACAGGGTATATAGAAATAAGTACAAAATCAGATTCTTTGTGAAAACCATGAATTAAATAAGCAACTTCAAACAAAAGATAGTTCTGACATTTAGGCTATCGTTCTTTGGTTTAACATGTTCTTCCAACTAAGAACTATATTTACCATATGGTCTTGAATAGAAGCTGCTACTTTTTATCATTTCCAACAAAAACATTGCGGCTTATATTCAAGGACGGCCTCTATTAAATTCGAGTAATAGAAGTTTGCATTGCATTCATATTAAGCGATTGCAGAGCACGTAAATACATTCGAAATAGAAAAAAAATTCCGAGCAAAGTGCAAAGATATACAAATATTGTGATTTAAATTGCAAACAAGATATGTCGTAACTACACGTCGTTTTGCTCCGTTTGCGCCTTCAACTTATCCTTTCAAAAAAATTAATGCAGCTTCTAATCAAGGGCGGCTTTTATTTGGCGGCTGCTTCTATTCAAGAAAATAAGGTAACAATATTGATATGATAATATATTTTGATGTGATAATATATTGTTTCTACACGATTCTACCTTTCAGCTTTTGTATTTTAACATCATTATACACAAAATTCCAAGTAGATAATATTTACTATAGTCTAAATAAATAGAAATATAAAGAGTTGTAGTTTATCTACATTGTCTTCTGAAGACATGATCGTGCCACATCTTGAGACAAAATTCGACCGATATGCAAGAGATGTGTGAAAATGTATCCATTTTATCTAAGCGCTTCTTGCAAGCTACATTTTCGCATGTCTAAAGTGTGTAAACACCTCTGATTCCCTTCTCAACGTGATCAAGTCCAGAATACGACAATGAGTGACAGGACGTGAATCTTAAAATTGACTTAAAGGCTGATCGGAAATAGCCAAGGTTCAGCAGCTATAAGCTGGTTCTTATACACAAGCAAGTATTTTTAAATACATTACCCGACACCCCTTGCAACAGAGTCCAGCTCTGAACACATTGTAGCTCTGACCTCCATATCAACATCCTGACACAGTGCGGTCACTAACTTCAGCATTTCTCTTTTAACACTAAAATAAAGGTCGAGAACTCAATTTATAACCCTCAATCCGTTAGGATCATCACAGGTAGTTTTCTCTCTGCCAACAACTACTACTCTCCATTAATCAAACGGTGCTATTTCTTAAATCACTGACGTAAGGACTGATGATATAAATAGCGTTGCACGTGCAAACCTGAGACTATTTGTTGTTATGAAAAAAAACTCCCTCTATCTATTTTCACTTTCTGAACATCAGATACTGCCTCAATACTCCCTCACTTACTTATATGTATCTCAAAGCAAGCAGAATACATTTGATAATATATTGATAACCCAAGATTATCAATGAATGCAAAGAAACAAATGTTTCTAGTCAAAAAGTAAACAAAAAACAATTATTTCAAATGTCAAAGAATATTTTATTAAATATCAAACTACAAATCTCGATTGCTTTAAGTAATATACGGATGATTAAATGATTTAATGGAGAAATGAAAAAGTATGAATTGTACAAACTACAACACTATGAAGCTTCCATATCATAAAAACTAATACATAAATACTGATAAAAGTATAAATGACTGCGAATACCACAATAATCACGATAGCATACATCCTTAATCGACAATAATATGAAATTTCTTGAAATTTCCATACCACACACAATTGCAACGAATGACGACTACATTTAATATAATGGGATGTAGACTTGGCTGCCAGGATAACAAGGAAAATAAGCATAGAAGCTGTTATCACAAAGATACCAATGATGGTTAGGGGTAGAAATAGCCGTCGGGCATCGGAAATGTCCGGCACAAATACTCAATCCGCCGGTGACAATGAGACAAAAATTTTTGAAATGTCCGACGATTTCCCTTGGCGAATGGGAAACTTTTTATTTCACCAGGCACTTCATTTTATCTGAGTCAAAAATGGACAGTTAGACCTACAATCTCTTCATGTTCAGCTGAATGAATGATCCCGCTCAACTGCGACTGCTCTGTCAACAATAAGCAGACTGATTTGATCAAAGTTCCAGAAATGTCCAACACCGTATATTTTCCCTATTTCCACCGCTATAATGGTAGTGGAAAAGAGATGGTAGCAGAAAGCCATCCACAAGAAATGCAAAAACGATAAATTAAATGCCCTCCCTACCCTTTTGGGTGTTGAATAGAGGGTGAATGATTCCTTTTATGGGTAGGCCTCGGGGTTGTTATGACAGAGCATACACCCTGTGGTATCGTTTTTGTAACTTGCTTTTTTCAAGTAGTGTGTAATAGTTAGACATATAAAATAATTTAATTGAAAATATCATGCGTGCATACCTCATTTGATTAAGGTTAATTGCTAACTTCCCCATCAAACTACAACACAACAGTCTGGAATGCACTGTTTGCATTAGTGTTCCCATCGACCTTGCTAATTCAATAATCTGTAATTTATAAAAACAAAACATCATTGTACATTCAAGTGCAAAAACGACTTTCCATTTTCCTAAATTTTTACCGGTAATGAAATAATAAAATACATCAGATCATTTGATTACTAAACAGCTCCAGGTGCATTAAGTGAGAAGAGCTTTGTGACTGTAATACAACGTCTGGCTTTATGAAGCAATAAAATGGCTGACGTAAAGAGGTTGATGGGCTCTGGAAATGCAATTAAACCATGCAGGAAACAGTTTCCAGCTTATTAAAACAACTTACTTCATAATTAATTGTATCAGATGGAAGAAATGGAAGAGACGCCAGCAGTGCATCACGCCAAGCATCACCGAAAACTACAGAAACGAATAATATTGAAATAATGTATGACATGCATGATAAATATGCACAGAAGTCTATAATATAAAGTATTCAGAGTCGTATGACTGTGTAGAAGAATGCATCAGATACGTAGAAAACGGAAGGGGGAATCGTCCATGCAAACACCTCTATATACAGCCTCAGTAACTACACATACACACACTTAAAAAACATTCCCGAGGCTACGTATCAGGGAGAACCAACCTCTAGCCCCAGCTTCAACACAACCCACCCCAGTGATAGTTGACAAAGTGCCTGCATTCCTAAGTTACTGTATTGACTACATGCTGTTGCTTCCCTTACATTTTGCAGTTTTTGCAGTCTGTTAATTTCACTTTTCCCACAGCAGCCCCCAGACTGAATTGCGCTACTTAAAATTGGGCTCTGTATTGCCCGAATCTGCTCCCAGCAAAGTTATTGTATGGTGAATTTGGCCCTGAAGCCCAAAAAGGTTAGTAACCTCTGCTGTATATAACGATTGTTTGTATTCTCCATGCAACTTAAATCAATCCAATTCCTTTCATAGCTACACACATTTATACATACACAAAACATTCTATACAAACTATGAACGTAGTAAGAAATTATGTATGTGACAAACGCTCACTACTTATAGAAACTTGAAAAACTCTACCAATAAAAAGCGTCACAGAACAATGCGTTCTATTTGGTAACCGTACGTTTTTATTTAAATCACCTTAGAAGTAAGAGCCACTGTCGATTCCTAAATTAGAGCGAAAGGATCACTCACAGCTGTCTTGGAATACAACATTTACTGTTATCTTTAAATTGCATATCACAAAGATCTCTTTCTCTCAAACACAATCCAATTTACTCTAAGAGTGCACAAACTATTTCAATAAAAATATGCCCTAAGTGGATTTATATCTCGAAATATTTTCCAATCAAGATTAGTTTTTTATCCCAATCCTTGCAAAGTGGCAGATTTAAATCTATTCAAACGGTTTCCAACTAAATAAATTCAACTGATCTTAAGCCCTGATATGCTCACCAAATAACATGATAACAAAATGAAATTCTCATCTTGAGATGACATTACAATGTATAAAACATTGACCCTACACATATTGAACCTACATCTATGCATAAAAACTTAAAATAAAAACAACAGAAAAAAGTGTCAGATCAACATAATGCATACAAAACAAAAGATGTTAATGAAAGTAATGAAATCTAGATAATGGCTCAAAATCATAAATGAAGACAATAGAGAAGATTTCCAATGTAGCTTGAATGTATTTTATGATGCTCTGTAGGTGTAGCACTATACATCTACAGCAATGTCATTTCCAATGAAAAGTTTATCTGCAGTTAATTTGCTGCACACAGATTGCTTTCTTCTTTAGCAAACATTCATGGTTTTTACATAAAAGTTTTTGTGAGCTGAGATAAAAATAAATTTTTGATATTGACATAGTAGCACACAGCTGCTCAAGGAAACCAGCCAAAATGTTTAACTCCTACAATGATATTGTCTATGTGGGGGAAATTAAGCTCCTATAATACCCCACCAAAAAACTCAAATTTCTAAAATTACAATCCCAGATTATAATTGAGGGCTTTCTATAATCCAAAGCTCACATGAGTGACTTTCAAGTCCTTATCTTTCTAAAACAATTCTTTGACATCATGCACTGTTTATGAGGTTTATGAAGTCCTGAATTACATAGCACACTATTGAATTGAGGAATTGAGCAATTACATAAATGAAAGGAAATTGAAATGCTATTTTCTTCAACCTAACTGAAACATCGCCACAAATCATTCCTTTTTTGACACTAAAACATCAGCACATGCTAACTAGACCATCAAAAACATTCTTACATTCACAACACCAATAATGATAAAATCTAACAGCAAAATCTGCTAGAATCCCTGTCAAACTAGTCTCTGACTTCAAGAAAATGTTTTGCAACTAATTAGAGAAATTGTCACTTTGAGCTTCTCTCAATTCAAATGATTGCAGTGAGAAATTAGCAATAGTAGCAAGTATCAGAACCAGTTCATGCCAGGAAGAAATTTTTGCAAGAGCATCAATTTGCATGTAGGCCCTTGTCTGCATGAGAGATTGTTCTCAATTATTTGGAAAGGCAAGTGTGACCCAAGATTTGTGTATCTGAAATACAGAGTTTCTTGTTGCTGAAGCATTTCATATGTCTCATTTAGGAAAAATGGGGTAAATGAGAGTTACGAAAGCAAAAGGTGACATTCAGCAGTGTTGCAGGTGCAATAATGAAGTTCCTATTTGGCATGTGCAATTTCACAGTTGAGAGTAATGTTGGCATGAACAATTTTTCGCACATGCTGGGGTTTTGCATACGTGTGGACATGTGCAAGTGCACATGTCTCAGAGTATGGGCTGCAGAACCTGTGACATGTCCCTGTTCTAAAAAATATCACACCAACATGATGCTATTCTTCTTCCAGTCTCAGGAGCCCATTGATTTTATTGCAATGTACCAATAATTCCTTGATAAATGTCTACCAATCTATCCATCCCAAGTTAACACTTCTTATACCATCAATCACCTAAAAATTCTTTTGAAAAAATCAAATTTGCTCACCTGTGTTTTCATTTTTTATGTTTTCCAAAACAACTGGCAGCAAGTGTTTTGCAAATAAAGCACCAGAAAGTACTTGACTCTCAGCAACATCACAAAATACTCTTGATGAAATAACATGTAGTTCTTCATTGCCATTCTGCAAAGCACTCTTAACACATGGAACAAATCTGCTAAGTGTGTCACCTTTGCATTCTTGCAAAAGTACTTTCAGATTTTCAACAGCATTCACTTTCTGTACTTCCTGACCATGCCTATAATGGAAAACACACTAGAAGGTAGAATTTTATGACTGAGTAGCTCATAGGAAAATTCTGAGAGTGGTTGATATCTATAATAGAGATATATCTATGCCATGCCATTATTGGTAGTCTAAGGGCATGGAATGTAATTTTGCTAGAGGCACAATCAAGCAAACATTTAAAGTGCAGCAAAATAGATAATTGTGATAGTTGAGGAAGAAAAGTTTCACCAATTATGGTATAACACAAGTTTCTGAAACAAGAAATTTACTATACCTTATGAGGTACATTGATCTTTCAAGAAGGTTTAAATTCTCATCCACAGTTAGTTTCTCTATTTCCTCCTTTGTCTGCAAAAACAGATACAGCATATATGAATTCAGCTACCAGTACAAGATAACATAAAACTCTCAAATAAACATATAATATTGAACTGTTTCACAAAGCAACAATAAACAAATTTAGAAACAAAGAAGTATAAAGCAAGGGAAGCAATCTCCACAGGTGGTCAGAAAAATGTGGAAATACACAACAGGTGATATCTGGCTTCAAGGGGAAATCAGCTCAGAGTGAAAATAAATTAAACTAAAGTATAGTGTCAACAAATTTTACCATAATATCTGTCAAGCAACAGTCAAATGGAGAGCTAATTTTTTCAACTATTTCTACTTTGTCTTACAATATCACAACACTGAACTGACTATCATCACATTCACAGCACAATCCCAGTATTCTAATGCCTAGAATCAGCTGTTGATATGAACTCTCTATGGTATGTCTCAAAAACCAATCACAACTTACAATGAAAATTTCATCACAGAACATGTTCCTAGGAGAATTCCTTCTCATAATGACAGCATACTACTAGACAACAGAGGTGCTTTATTTGCATAAACTATTATGCCAATTCAGAAACAAAATTTTATAAATATTGTCAATAATCTCAATGACTTTCAAACGCAGTGGTTATTAAAGCCTTGATTAAAACTAATAGCCTAACATTTAAGGTAGGATAACTCCAAATAGAGCATCAAGCCAGTTATATTGGTCAAAAAGTATCAGAGATTAAAGTAGATCAAATTAGATCTAAAACTGAGAACCAAGCTTTAGAGGATGAATCCAGTAAGTATCACAAGCACATATTGCATGCTCTCCCTGACCAATATATTACAAAGATAGAATACAGTTCTATTCCAACCCATGCTGAAGCTATAATCATCAATATATTCATCTTTATCACAAAATCATCATAAGCACTTTCAAGACTAATTTTCATCATCACTATCATCAAACAAGTGCTCAAATTTTAATCTGCCACACAAGGAAAGACCACAAAGCAGTGAACTGATTCCTTCCATAATCTCATCCAATCATTCCTTCTCCATACAAATCAACAGTAGAGATAAAAACTGCAAGCATGGTTAGCAAAGTTGTATGCTTATAATTAATTGATCAACATAGACAAGGACATTTCAGCTAAAAAGTTTTAAATGCCAAATTTCACACTGGGGGAAGTTAAAAATAAACAGATGAGAGCAGTGGTGTAGAAGAGGGGGAGCACACGGGGGTACAGCCCTCCAAGCTGTAATTTGCAGGGGGGTCAGCCCCCTAGCTTGGATATCATCTTAGAAGTCAAGTATTTTTTTATTAGTAGGAACATAGGAACATGAGCAAATTTTTCAAGGAAACTTGGGATCAAAGTGGATTCTGGGGAGCAATTTGACATTTCTTTTACAGGAACAGTCTAAAGACATCTTTGGGAATAAGGGAGATTTTGGAAATTTTTCAAAGGAACATGGGAACACAGACCCCCTGGGGGGCCTCTAGTACCGAATAGCTACTATTTTATGGTGAAAGACTATTTTAGACTTTAAAAGCTGTCAAGAAATTGTTATCTAACAAGATAAATCTGACAAGATAAATCTCACAAGACATGCTATTAAAACATGCTGCTTACTGGACAATACTCTCAGTTTCTTATATAAATAGGTAGACCAACTTTTAAGTTTCTTGTAAAACTGCATGCAAGAGAAGAGCCCCCTGGCCATCTATTTACTTCTACAACACTGGGTGAGAGTCAATGTGTCTTCATCTCTTCATGGATTCTACTCTCCTTATCACCTTATCTATGAAGAGCTAAATCATTAAGGAAATTTTCCACATCATTTCAGGTAATGGGCTCCTAGTTTTTCACAAGTTCCTGATATGGCTTAATGCTTTGATGTGGCAGCTACAGTTTATCAAATAACAGTTCAGAATTTCAATGGGATCACATGATTAAGGAGGCTGAGCTAAATATGAGTTTAACAATAAATAATGAAGCAATGGGATTGTGCATATAAATTTAATTTTTTTCTACTTTCCACAAGTAGAAAACAAGCAAAAACGTTATGAAAATGCTCTAAAATAACATAATTTCTAGAAACCCTCATAGTCAGCTGCTTTTTGTAGTCACAAGTCCAATTGCTCTAATGCAACACAAATATCAGCTGTAAAGGAAAGCCATTTTGCAACTATACAATTTGAAAGATGACTGGGTCTCATATATTATCAAATATTCCATTGAAAGTATACTGCATAGCTAAGTGACTTGCAGTAAATTTAAAAATCTTTGCATTCAGAAATGAGTAGCCATGCATCTCGAAGCAATTATACGCAAGGCACATTAGAAATTGCAAAGTCTTTGTAAACATTTATTTTACTTCAGGATACCGAAGTGACCAAACTGTTAGTACAGGTATTGGTCTCAGATATGGCTATGAATTTTCTTTTAGTTCGGCCCATCTTAGAGCAAATATGAATCCGCGCACAAGAACATTACCTGAAACGTGCCTTTACATGTATGGCTACTTGCAAAATTCGATTTTCACATGGTCTCCGTAGGTGTTCTTATAGTGATGAGTGTTAAGTGGTTTTTGCGATATTTTATTGAAAGCGAGAAATCTTCGCAAGGCAACACTTAGAATTACCGGCAATGAAATCTAACTACCTTGATTTCTCACTGGTGCGCGTGTCGGATATGCAAACTGTAGTAAATTATCCTAGCTGCATACTACTTTCAATATGCAAAAGATTGCTATATCAATTCCTGGTTAAAGATAGTGAGGACAAGGATGCAAACTGGCAGGTATCGTGACTACATCGACATTTTGACCTAGCAGCATGAACTCCCATAATGCCAAACTTGACACCAACATAACACCCAAACAAACACAACGCCATAAAACGCGAAAGACGAGAAAATGTATTCTCTACATAGCATACCTTGGTACTTTTTATGCTTCTTTCACTTCGCAGTTCTTCTACATCCTGTTCTGTTAAACTCATCGCAGCTGAGCTATAAGCAAGGACAGATTCCCAGTCATATGCTCTTGGGGGCGTTGCAGCCATCTTGTATGTTTACAACTGTTAATTAGCCAAGCAAGAACCACCGTGAAAGATTCAGTTAAAGTTTGCAATGCCAACAGGTGAACTTTTAGTGCTCCGCTAGGAAGCTGCAAGTACCATACATCCTGTCAGATGGACAATTCTGCAAACGGCTTGATAATTATTTCAAGGTTCAGGTCTGTTTAACCTCTGCTTTTATTTAGAATCCACCTTTGGTCTGTTACACCCTAAACTCCGTTCTGGGTCAAACTCTCTTCACAAATGTTTCTGCGTTTGCAATGAAATTGCTACGTTCAGAGCTTACCAAATCTAGACAGATCATTCTATCTGTCTGAAGATTAATTATCAGTCAAACACTCAGCTGTGTGTGACCATTGTCGGTATCGATACTCGGTAGTAATGTGCAATAACGACCGCCTCGTGTCTCTTGCAGAGATTTTGAAATCAATCCTTAGTTCAACTTTGAGCTTTAACAAAAGAAACAAGAGCAAAGGTCAGACCGAGGTAACCCGCGTTTAATCCGCAGAAAAATATTGCCAAGCTTACTTATGGAAATAGAAGAGAAATGGGATCCGGGTTACTTTCAAGTTCAAGTTCATTCAAGTTCATGATTTAATGCAAAATTCTAAACTCACAAATGTAACAAAAACATTAATTATAAATTACAAAATAACATAAGTAATACTTTATTGAATATAGTTTAGGCTACATTCACGCCGACCAGGAAAACTAACTCCACGCAGGAGATCTTTAGGCCTAAGTGCATGGAATGCGCCTTGTATGACTTTGAAACTAAAAACAAATGTTACTGTAGTCAGGGACGGACAGTGCCTTATTTAGAGTGGTCTTGGAAATTTAAGCAGTGGTCCTGGAAATTTAAGTAGTGGTCTTGGAAGGACAGATTAGTGGGGAGAAATGGGGCACTTTGATAAGCTATTTGCTCACAAGTCTTTGGATAAGTTTCTTGTCCAAAAAATTAATGGAAGCCTGAAGGTTGTGGTCTGCACTCTCCAACTCTACACTCACCAACATTCTGAAGGGTGTGGTCTGCAATTTTTTCTGGGGGCTTTGCCCCAGACCCTCTCTCTCCTGGGAGTTTTCAGATCATTTCCCCACCACATTTCACCTTCTCATGAATGAATACTTCACCGACATCTATTTCAAACATGCACAATGTACTCTTACTAGTGAAGTTGGCTGAGCAATGAAGAAACCTTTAATTTTGCCTTAAAATCTTGCCCCTAATTGATTCACAGAAAGCACCACAAAGCTTGGGTGTATGACTAGGCCTTACCATCCTGTATGGCGTATGGAAAAAATACTTTGAACACAAAACATTTGCATGATGAATAGGGTTGATATCAAGCCTGTCCATAAATGTAAATGAGCTAGTGAGTCTGGAGGTCTTCTGAAATCTTCTGAAATCGCCGTAAGCGTGCATTTTTCTATTAATTTTTGCACCATTTCTTCAAAATTTTCAAGGAGAGCAACTAAATTACATAAAAGGGGGCACTTTATCTGAGTCTTTGAAAAGTGGGAGCACATGCCGTCTGTGCCCCTGGTTCATACGTCCATGACTGTAGTCCACAATTTTATCAAAGATGGGGCTGACGTAAGAGGGGACCAAAATCAGGGACGCCAGAACACGGGGGCAAAGGGGAAGCGCCCTTCCTGTCTTTAAAGGGCGGGGGCAAGGGAATGAAAGTGTCCCTTTTTGCTGTCTACTGATATAACATTTTTACACTTTCTTCTTACATTACTTCTTTTCTCAGGCTTGACCTCCTTCTATCCTCAGAAATTCATCACCTGCTAGGAAAAGTAACAATGATTGGAAGTATATGTTTGTGAAAAATAGACAGGGAGTTTAGATTGTGACGTCATAATCAGTGCAAGTGCTCTTATCCACACTTCTGCCCCCACATGTCCTACTGCAGCCGCTCCGGAATGATCCACATAAAAAAGTGAAAAATGTAGTGGTTTACTGTACGAACGGGAATATGTGAGGGTGACAAGTATTGAGTAGGTGCGAAGATTAGGCATTAATGACAAATCATAAATTTATTTCGATTTTTGATTTATGTTGTTTTCGTCGTATCAAACTCAAAGTACACATACTTTTTACAAGAAAATGGTTTGCAAAGAAGCATTGTTGGACTTTTCAAAATGCTAAGAAAGAGACGTATACGTATATACACTGTTAGTATTCCTACCAAATGAAAGACAAATGAAAACAAACAAACAATACGGGTCATAAGCAATGTGGACATAAAAAGCTGTTTGGTAAAGGACATACTAACTCAGTGGAGAATAGGAGGAGTAAGGCAAAAAGCCTCACAAACGGAAGTTGGAAATTATGGTTCCCACAAAACAAGAGTGCATTGAAAGAGGAAGTAATAGCAAATATTTCTAAGAAACCACGTAATACCAATCAATGCTCATTGTTAACGTATGAGCCGAACGTGGGATTCATTTGTTTAAAATTCTGAGTTTCATCAAAAAAGTCCAGTAACAAATTTCTTCTGTTGATATTACTCATCCTCAGCTCTACATTTTTCAATTTAAGCCACTGGCTACAATGGAATATTAGGAACAGTCCATAAATTACTTGCAGGGAGGGGATAGGGGATATTCTCGTATATGTGATGGAGTTTTCACCCCCCAAATCGGATATTGACCTCCCAACACTCTGGAAAGAACTTCATACTCCTTTATGCTTTATGTCTTTTCCATCTGAGTGGGTAGAACCTTGGTATTCCTCCCAGATGTCTTCCACCCCCTGGGAGAATTAATGGCCGGTCCCTTAACTGCAAGCACGGTCGTATTTCTTTTGTTGCTCTATTGTGCAGTGATCTTTTCTTTTTTAAAAAAGTGTTGTAAATGTCAACCAGGACTGTCAACTATGGTTGTATATGGAATATAATATGGAATTGTGGAATATATGGAATTGTCAAAATTGGATCTGAAGGGAGAAAACTAAATGGCATCTCTCTTTGTCGTCGTACTTAATTTCAAATTAATAAAGAAGCTGCCCTTCCCATCATCTAGTTTTAACAAGTTTAACAAAAACTCTCATCTTGTTGTCATGGCAACAGATTTTTCACCAAAACGTGAGAAGTAGTTAGAAAGAAAGTTTCTGAGTGCTCATGATGAGATATTGGTCTATGCTATGTTGCAGAATGAAGCTTTTTTAATAAGAAAACCATAGTTTTGCCTGGGCCTCAATTTCTTAACTTTTCCCGAAATTGAGTCGGAGATTTTCTTAATTTTTTTTAACTTTTACTAAAATGAACTGGCCACAATTGGTTACGATTTCGTTATTGATATTGTATACTTGAATCTGAATTCCATCTTTAACATTTTGAATGCAATAATGATGAAATATCGATTTTTCGTCAATAAAAAGACTAAATTTTGAAAATTGAGCCTTGTGATTTTCTTAAGACTTTCTTAAGACTTTGGCCAATTGAGCCTCATTTTCTTATGAACTTTTTTCTTATAAAAAAAGCGTGTAGTTGTTTCTTGAAGGTTCACAACAGACTAAAACCTCAATCCATGAATGTTATTCAGCTACGCAGCACTCTTAAATGCCTAATGACTCTATCCTGAAAGGTTCATAACCTTAACACCCAAACACATTAAAAAAGAAAAGACAATAACGCTTTTTAGACGATTGTAGTAGCGAGGAATTCTACAGCTGGGGGGGCGGGGACTCTAGTTTACGGGTGCTATTTTTCTACATAATGAGACGCCGCCTAAGGACAAAGCTCCCTTTACGTCACTGATTGGAGCTATTTCAACATTTAAATCGAAAAGCTTGGGAAAGGGTTGTTGAAAATAAACACAGTACCTCTTCATACCTCTCGTTGAAGTTGAGTTAAAAAACAAATCCAGTATTCTGTTGCTGCCTATTTTCTTGTCTTAGCAGTTAGACCTCATTTGTGCCATCGATAAGAATGGCATCCTTGAAAATTGCTGATGAAATCAAATAACGTAGTATGAACTACTGACGAACAAACTAGACAAGACTGGGCTCAATATTTTTCAAAACAAATAATTGGAGCAACAATTTTTCCAACTTCCGGTCATTTCCTATAATTGCTTCAGATCATAGGGCGGAAGTTCAATGGATTATACCAGGTGTTCCCAATCTTTTTTATATCGCGGCACCCTATTGAGCTCTTTAAACATTTGCGGCGCACCTATCACAAAACATGAAAAATTTCTACTCGATATGCTAACTTTCGATATGCTAACTTCCAGCTGTCTATTGGAAATTGGAATCACTTGAAATAAATTCAAAAATGAAATCTCTTCGAAGCACACCAATAATCATTTCGCGGCACGGTGGTTTGGAACCACTGGATTATACATATCTAAATAAATAGTCAAGTAAAAGTTTACTGTTTACTATAGGAGCTCTCAGACGTGCATGATGGGGAACTGAACTCGATGTTATCCTCTCCCTACTTTACATGCCAGACGTGAACCTGATACGATAGGGCTGCTCCGCAGTGGTAAGTGCGCAGCCGCCAATGCAAGCATGATGACATTGATGGTAAAGTCCAAGCAACAGAAAGCAGTAGGCTGTATTTTGTTTGAAGAAAATTGCAGTCTTTTAACAACAGAAATTGCAGATGCATGCTCGTAAGTAAAATCTTCTGCTAAATGATATATCTTCCGTGGTGTTCAAGCATTTGCTTTTCATTTGATTGATTACAAATCAGACTTTACAGCAAAATAGCCTCTCCTACTTCCTTTTAGATAAAAATAGGCCTCTACTTTCTGGGATGAAAAAAACATTGCTTATTGTGCTCTTGGAAGAATGAGCTGCGGAGAGTTGCTCTACCAGGAAACAAAATACACCGTTTACCGATACATGTATTGTAACTTAACCTGTTAGCATACGAGGGGCTGCAAATTTCTTCGAGTGGTTGAGTTTGAATTCCCCTTCACCGAAGGAGCTCAAGAGGGGCTGCAACAATCTCAATGAAATGAGGAAGGTGTTATATTTTGATGAATGTGTGGGAGGTTTGATGAATTATTCATCTTCTTTTCCAATAGCCCACCGTGGTTATTTCCGTGTTGGAGAAGGGGTCAACAAGTATTTCTAGCCACGCTAAGCCGCATCTTTTCTCGCAGTATGGGGCCCAAGACATACACGATCACTATGTGCACGATCCTGTCATTCCAATTGCTCGTATTCAACTAAATGACAACGTGCAACTTAATAATCCTCCCGACCCTCAACATTGAACTGCATTAACACGACTCAATTACCTCTATACGTTCTTGAACTTCCTCCTTCCATACAAATCCCCTGTTCAACGTTTCTCCTCTCCGGAGAACCCTTATTACACACATCCGGCTTATGTCAGGTTTTGAACAATGCCTTTCACTTTTAATGATTTAAATTCTATCAATGTTTTCTTGTTGTGGTTTCTGCTTGAATGCACAACTGTATTGCTGTAAATGGCCTGCAGAAGGACTTTTGAATGAGGGGTTGTAGCAAAGGCAATTTACCAACAGTCTGCAAAATTTCCCAGTTTTGCCGACAAATGATGATTGTTATGCCCGTATTCATCCACGGCATAGCTTCGACCAGAAGTAGGTAGGGGGCCGCGCGTTGACTTTGACAGTGGGGGGGGGCACGCCATAGTTGCATCAGTTTTTGGGTTTAGGGTATATATCCTGCATATTAAAATGTTTGTATTTGAACAAGTGGGAGCCATGGCTCTCCTATGGCACTGCCCCTTGTTTGGGGTTGTGACACCCAGGGTGCATTCCGTGTAAAACTCACGCCGGAGTTACGCCAGTAGCTCCTCTGGTGTACGCCAAGTCTTAAGGTTGGCTCACACCTGAGGTGCAAAGATCAAAAGAACCGTGCGTCGGCAAGAAAGCTACTCCATACCGGAGATCTTCAGGCCTAAGTGCGTGGAATGCACCTTGGTGTGACACGCCCACACCTACTACTCCAGCACAGCCCTGATTACCTCCTAGACCACTTTATATCCCAAGGCCTTCTCTTGGAGGGAAATAGACACTTAAAGCTCGATTCAAAGGCTCAATGAAAGCCTTTTGAGGTGATACATTTTAATATACTAGAACATTTATGTGGTAAGAAGTTGCCAAAAGGTAGACGAATATAACATACCATGATTGTTTAGAACAAACCGTATTTGGATACAACAAGCCGTATTTTGGTAAGACAAACCTTTTTGGGTAAGGAGAAACTTCAATTGGTTAGAACAAACCGTACTTGGTAAGAACATAGAATGAAAAATGGCAGGTCAGTAGGGTCAACTACACGTTTTTTTAAAGAAACACGTCTGTAAGAAACTTGAGGCTGAAATTATGCAAACGTTAAGAAATATTTATGAAACATAGGCAGGCTGAGTTTGAAATATTAAATTGCAAAAACTGTTTTTCTATTAAATCGTTGATTATACTAGCAAGAAAATAGAATGAACATCCATTATATCCCCATCAAAACCTGAACATCGTCTTTCTTGCATTAAAATTGCCTAATCTGGGTTGTTATTGTCATTGGAAATCTTTAACGTTAAGAAACATTTAAGGCTGAATTTGACGAAATATTAAGGAACATTCAGGTTGAAGCCAGAAAATTTCTTATAAAAAAACTTGTATTGTATATATTTCAACTTTTTCATTCCGCCTCGTTTGCACACAGTCTCTGCTTCGCTAATTTACTTTTCAAGATTAGTTGTGCAGTGCTTGTGTTCCTCTTTGATTCAATGGTGTTCCTAAATAATGCTTGGGCATAAGCGTAGTAGGGGGGAGCAAGGGGCCTAGAGCCCCCTCAAGTTGGGCAGAAATCCATTTCACTCAGGCAAATTTTCTGAAAGAACAATAGGAAATTCGGGTTTGATATTTCGGCAGAAAATTTACAGTCCCCCTAAATTTGACGTCCTCCTACGCCCATGTACTTGGGTCAAATTTTCGTGCCGAATTAGATATTAGATTCAATGATCTTCCATTTGTTTTCATATCCAAAGCTTTCATTTTATCTTTTTGTTTTAAGCTTTTCTGCTTTATATCATGTTTCGTATCGAAAAAATTTTAGCAGTTAGATTGATCGTCACATTCAACTTTACAGCCATTTGACCTTGTTTGAGAAGTGGCTTATTTCGCAAAATTATGGCTCTTTCAGGACACGCCTGTACGAATACATTTTCATTAAAATGCTTTTTCACGTCATTGAACATGTCTTGAAGGTTTTATTCTACATTAGCGTTTTTGCCATTTGCTTTCCATCCAGGTATAGGAGGCTGGAGAGTCCCCCACTTTTTGCCCCTAATTCTGACGTTCTTCTGAAAGCTCTGTTTTCATTTTGAAAGCTCTATTTTCATGCTTAAGAAGAAATTTTCAACGAGTTTTTCAATTGTAGTTAAGGCCGATCGCATGTTGGCAATAGCGGGTAACAGATGACACATTATTCCGGTCAGCAAAGATTGGTTTCGAGCAGTTTGCATCGTCAACTTTTCTTTAACTATGTTAAGCCTTCAATCAAACCAGGTTGATAACCAACTTGCTATCGTTCTTGAAAGGGTAAGTTTTTTAGTTTTGTACTGTATGTCCTCCGTAGTAGCATATTGCTTTGTGTAGACAAGCAAGGTGTTGTCAAGATTTCCTATCAGCATCAAGGGAGAAAAGTTTGCAAAAACCAAAAAGATTTTTTTCTAAAATGTCCTGATTGATACCAAAAGTACCCATAATAAAGATAATACCGAATTGTTTATAGCAATTTGGATCTGTAGAAATTTCTTACTTTAAGCTCTGCCTTGGAGTTTCATACAGAATGCTCTATTTGGAAGTTACTTTTAGCTGATCATGCAACTATTAGTCTACCAATCTTGGTAGACGAATTTGGCATTCTCAGAAGCTTTATCATATGTTATTGGTATAACTTATACTTTTCCTAAAAACATTTTAGTCTTGTGTACATATGTAAGAGGCAATGTCAGAAGGAGAGAGAGAGAGAGTGAGCAAATGGGTTAGTTTTTCTCTACAGATAGAAGAGATCATGGCATCGATCCAGAATGAGAACTCTGGAATCCCTCTTCAAACCATCAAGACATTTCGATTAAGTCTGACAAATGTTTGCACAGGTCAGTTGACACAATTTTCTCTTACTTATACCTCGCTACCTTGTGACCTATTGTTTTCCTGATATATTTGAAGTTTCTGTTGTTTTTACTATATTTGTCTGGCTTGTGTTTTACGACGTTCGTATTTTGACAAAGTGCGATTCAAATGCCGCAGATTCGACCAACTACCAAGAAGGGGAGCTCAGCCAATCATTTTTGTAGTATTGGATCGCCTTAAAAATTCCAGTGTTTGGTATGGTCAGTGCAGGCTTAGTGCAGGTGTGAATTCTAGAAATTTTAACAAGGGGAGTTCCGCCCCCCTGAGTCCCCCCCTTGAATCACCTTTGCATATGCGTCCAGTGTGACTTCCTCCTCTGATGATCCTCGTTGGTCAGAGCTTTCCTTTGTTTTGATCAAAGTCGGTTGCATTTTTGCAGAACGCCTCCGAAGGGATATTTCCCAGGCATATCACTGCTCTTCACACAATTTGAGAGCTTACACGTTTTTTTATAAGAAAACAGTTTATAAGAATTGAGGCTCAAATGGCCAAAATCTTGAGAAAATCTTAAGAAAATCGCAAGGCTCAATTTCCAAAATTAAATGTTTTTTTTTGGCTATAAATCGATATTACATGATAATTACACTCAAAATGTTAAAGATGGAATTCAAATTCGAGTATTTACAATGAACAAAGAAAGTGTGACCCATTTTAGCCAGTTTACTTCAGTAAAAGTTAAGAAAATTTTAAGAAAATCTCAGACTCAATTTCGGAAAAAGTGAAGAAAATTAAGGCTCAGACAAAATGATTGTTATCTTATAAAAAGCGTGTATTTTTCCCTACCTCCACGCTACCTATTTCTCCTTCAAGTTGCTTCTTCTTTTTCTAGGTTCTGATATCATATCATGGCTGATGAATCATTTATCGATAAAGAACAGAGGTAATTTCTTTGCTGTTAATTGCAAAATTTAAAATATCAGCGTTTATAGCATCAATATTTTAATGGCAGTGCCACAAGTTTAATATATCGAAAATGCACTATTTTAAGCTGGTTTGAGACTTGTTGACACGACAGCTTGACAAAGGACCTAGGAGGGACAATTGATTGCTTTAATTAATGCCATGCTTACACTGCTACGGATAACTTTTGATACGGATCAAAAAGTGAGCCGTAGTAGTGTAAAGGCATTGACTTTCAAGAGTATTTCTGCTAACCGAACCAGTTTGTCTACGGATAGCTAGGAGTGGTGTAGATGGAAGGCCATTCAGTATCATTTTTGATACGGATCAAAAAGTGATCCGCAACAGTTTAAATAGGACCTAGGTTGCCGTTACTGTGTTGATATGGTGCTCTTAGTATTTTGTCGTTTTTGGTTTCTGTTGAAACAAATAAATCAATTTTTCAAACACGTCAAATCCATCTTTACAAGAACATTTCTTCTTGCGTATAGTGACCAGTGATTTTGACGTACATCTCATTTGGAGCATGAATTTTTGTATGTTATTGTGATAACCTCATTATTATCGAAGTACTTTGGGGAACAAATTGAAAAGGAGGCATAGCTGTACAGACTGATTCGTGATTTTCTTTGTTGATAAATTTTCGACAGGATTACTTACTCTGTGTTGTAGAAGAAGCAATTCACTTGGCAAAAATGATGGCTTGTTATGGATACATATTCACTGTGCCTGATTGTAAGCTGATAGTAAAAGATGATACGACTTATCATCGATTTCAGGTATGTGCTTTAGACCTCTGAAGTAGTAAAATTCAGGGTATCCAGGAAGTTTTGCTTTTGATAATTTGTTTACGAGGGAGAGAG
>WIPJ01036201.1:165947-195890 GCA_018155075.1 Cassiopea andromeda | reverse complement strand
GAGAGAGAGAGAGAGAGAGAGAGAGAGAAAGAAAGAGAAAGAGAAAGAAAGAGAAAGAGAGAGCGAGATGGAAGTGCTTCATAGAAAGTTAGTTGTTCTTCAATGTAGTGAGCGCAAGTTACGAAAAAAATTCAAAGAAGCAACTTGAGTAGTCATAGGAGATGATTTTTTGAGAGTGATTGTAAGAACTGCAATTTGAGGTGGTTTTTAACATGTATGTATGAGATCAGGTTAATCCAAGAGAACTACCAAAATGATTCGGTGATCAGTTTTGTAAAAGGTGTTTCAAGTTTTGAAAGGTGTGATGACTTGCCTTTGAGGGGGTCAGTGCCAGAGTGGGCCAGTCTACAAGCAATGTATATTGCATAAAGAGAGGCAAAACTAAAATTTAGATAAGTTGTCATAGATTAGTTGTTTGTATAAGTAGCTACTTTTGTAACATCGTTAAATGTGCACAAGGTCTCCTCCAGCACCCTTACTTTTGTAAGTAGAAATACGTTCGACACATTTCATCCCCAGAACTAGTGAATATGGGTTAGGCGAGGATCCACCGTATCAAGCGACCGGGTTTTTGAACCCGGTCATCCCGGTCTATATCCGCTCCTTTAGTTTTGGCCAACTTTGGGACTGGTCGTCACACTTGTAGGAGCAGTTAACAAAGGCTCTTGGCAAGGGTGAATATAGGTTTAAGACTAAGCTCAATGCTCTAGGGGATATTTACTTTTGAACGATAATCATAATTTTCAGAAATTGACCAGTTAGAAATTACCACGTCTTTATTTTAGAATCAATATCTTTGGCCTTCGGCGCATAATGAAATCACACAGCTTAATTATGGTGAGCAACGTTCTTGCTCTCTAGTAATTGTCTTTGAAGATTCTGTTGACAGTGAATACGATAGAAAAGTCGCCATCATGCATTCAAAATTAAATTCATCACACTCTCTATATACTTTTAAATCTTTGTGTTGTTATCTTTTATGTATTTTTATTTTAGTAATAAGTTCATTATTTTCAGTATATATTGCTTCATATTATATTGTATTATATTGACTTTGTTGTATTGGTAATATCATATGTTTTTGCTGAGACTCAATATTCTCAATTTTTTTAATTTTGAGTGCAGGATTATTCTTAAATTTCTCCTAAAGGAATTTTTTATGTATTAGTACTTAAATTAATGCTAATGAATGTTCATCAATACTTTTAATGCTTACTAACATTTGAGTTTGCTGAAGTAATGCTTAATGTGATATTGTGGCAGTGCATAGTGACAGGCTACCAAAGTGTAACTTTGCCTGAAAATCAAAGGAATATATTCAAATCTCTTCTAATGTCTTATTTTACCATAAGGTATAATAGATGTGGAGCAGGATGATCAATATTGAGCACAAAAGTTAGTCTGAAGGCAGTATTATAACTGGAATGCACACAAAGTCTAAGCTTCAATGAAGCTTGAGTCTTGCATTTATGTTAAATTACTTTTAAATTTAAGCGATTATGAGGCTCAATATTCTTACAAGCTTTGTTGGAGTCTATGGAGTCTATGCTATATATTTTTAGTTTTGTTGTCACGGCAGTTTTTCGTTGACAATCTACCTAAGTATTTATTTGCCTTATATTTCTTGTCCATTCACTGTTCCTTGGCCTTGAAAATTCGCTCCACAGCACATGAATATTGTAGTAGGAGCAACAGTTTTAATATATTTTGTCGTGCTACATTGTAACGTATAATTCTCCGTTCTAATTCGTTTTTTAATTAATTTTTCATTGTATATATTTACATTTTATTCAGCTGTTTACTTGTGTAAGCGAATGATATCCAATAAAAATCGATCTCAGTTGGATGAATGGGAATTGGTATGTGTGCAATAGCTACATATTTCTATTTTAATTTCACCTGCTCTCCTAATCTTTTATAAATATTTACACGTTATTTCTTGTTTTTCCGTCTATTCATTCTACTTGTCGTGACTATCAGTTGGGTGGCATTGTTTTTCATTAAAATTAGAGCTAATCACAATTTTTCTTGTGTTTGTGACTTTGTCGTCAACGTTGTTTGCTTTCCACGCATCTGCTTTGGCGGCCTCATAAATTAAGCATTGCATCCTTCAATATTCTTAAAGCTAGGCACAATTACCGCTTAGCACCTGTATCTGTTTGCGCAATCCTGAAAGTTGTCACTAATTATCTCACTTGCAGTAGAATGGAATTACAATTTAATGCCAAAGCGAGGCAGCCAATTACAATTGACTGCCTCGCTTGAATATTAAACTCTATCCATTCTTACGTTCCATTCTGCCTGTGAATGCCGTGTAAGACAAAATAATATACCCAGTTGGAATAGCATATATACTGATCACTTACTCCTTCCCAGGGGCGATTTTTAGGGGAGCTCAGAGGGGCGGAGCCCCCTTGTTGAAATTTCTGCTCATTTTAGGGGGCTCAGCCCCCTTAGAACTCTTGCATTGACTTGGCTTTTCAGAGTTTATTGGCCTTGCTTCCAATGTGCTATGATCAATTGTGCACTGCTATATGGCTATTGAGGCATTTCTTATTGTTGACTATACTATATCAGTATTAAACTAAATTATCATGTTTCCATCTTTGAAAACATGGGCGAGGTTGTAGCTGGGCCACACCCAAACTAAGGACGTGGTTGTGCCTAGAGCCCCCCTTGTTAAAATTTTTAGAAATCACCACTGCTCCTTCCAGAACATTCTAGTCATTAGCCAGAGTTGAGTTTAAGATTTTATCATTGAACTGTGAAGGAGTATCGCATTGTAACCTCCTTTTCCCTATATACAGAGCACTGATTCATGAGTGATAAGATTATGACATTCAGGTATCCCCTAGCATCAACTTGTTGGTTAACTGTTGTGTGGCAAAAATTTGATACTCATAGATTAAGTTGCATTTCGATTTGAACAGGAAACATTTACCAAGCTTCAAAATAATTTACGGTCAAGATGGGACCTTATTGTCATGGAAGCAGAAGCAAAATATAAGTATGTTTTTTTGCCTCAACTTTCCTTTTGTTTGGTCGCAATTACCATGTCTGTTTGCTGTGTTGTCTTTTGTAACATCTCGGTCATCTACGGTAAAATTCTTCCGATGTACTGCCTTTTGAAGAACCTCAGTCATTCACCAGACAATTCTCACTTCTGGGCTTATATCCCACCCTATAGTACTCAACTCATGATGGCCTCCCAGGGGTTGTGGGAACAAAGGACCTCACTATTTTTGGGAACCTGGGAACATGAGAAAATTTTTAAAGGAAACTGGGGACTAAAGTAGATTCTGGGGAGCAATTCAGCATTTCTTTTAGGGGGAGATTCAAAAAACATTTTGGGAATAAAAGATATTTTAAGAACTTTACTAGAGAACACACAGTGGCGTACCGTCAGGGGATGCTAGGTATTCAGTGAATACCCTGGGATATCAGAAAAATAGTTTTTTGAAAAAGCTTAGTCCCTTGAAGCCTAAAATTCAATACAGCCATTCATTATTGTAGGAAATATCCACGTTAAACTGTCATTATTGAGAGAAATGCTGCGTAGGAACAATATATCTCCGCTTATTCTCTCTACTTTGTTATAACACTGGTTACGTCATGCAATAGGCGGTGAATCTCTTCCGTCTGAATTCAACCAATCAGAGAGTAGAATTTTATGAATGGTTGGTCAATCTGCCAGCTACATAATCAGAGAGTAAGCTACGAAAACTTCAGCTTCCATGCCTCGATAGTATGTAGCTGAGCAGTCTCATTTAGGGCATTAAAATGGCTGCCAACACCACTGACAGTTGTTGTGACGTAACAACATGATGTAATTTTGCAGAAGAAACCAGGGAGACAAAAGAGACACCTGAGAACCATTCGTCATTCTACGGATGTTGATTTATTCTTTTTAGCGTCAAAATATGTGTTTTCTCGAAGTGTGCTTTCCCCTTCCTTTATACTTTGACAACTGTTCCTGCAAACAAACTTCCGCCTAATACACTTCCCCATTGTTTTAGCTCTACAATTCCAAAACTTGTCAACAGCCTCCTAGCAGAGATGTGCCGAGAAACTTTTCGTGGAGGGGGGGGGGGTGTTTTGACAATTAACTAACTACTAGTAGTAACAGTACACTGTTACTAATAACAAAAGGTCATAGAATAAGCCGTGGCCATTGCTCTTGCTGCATGGCCGACTTTTTACAGACTTTCTTGCAAGTTCAGCAATAATAGGGGTGACGCCCCACGCCCCCCAATGGACACATGAATGCCTCCTAATTTTCCCTTCCTAGAGAATACCAAGGGTTCAACCTTACTGTCCGCCACTGGCAACACAGGCCCTCCTGGGAGACCTCAACTCATCAACTCAACTTGCTGTTTGTAGGCGTTTTTCCTTCTGGTCGAATTTCCTACCATTTTCGCTCAAGTGTACTTTAAATGTCGAGTTTTTAAATGCAATTGGCACAGATAAAAAAGAGACTAGCTCATCCAGGATATAGGAATGAGTAAAAGTCATCACCCCCTAGATACTACTTCAAAATTATCCACAGAATGGCGCCTGTGTATTATTTGCTAATTTTAAACAGTTGTGTATCTTATGTATTGAACTGGAGAACAGTTTATTTATTTTAGGAAATGTCTAGAGCATTTCAGTGAGGCAAATGCTGTATGAAGCTTGCAGTAATTTTCCATAGTGTTTGACACATCTTTTGATTTCTGGAAAATTACGATGACTGAGGTTTTATATTGTGATTCTTTAACAGAGTTGAAAAGAAAAACGAAAAAGCGCAAAAGAGGATACACGAAACTCAAGAGAGAGCATTTTGGAATCTCTATAGACCTCCGGTACGACAGTTTTGTTCCAAGCCTCGATAGTTTTTATGAATTTGGTGTTACTGAGACCAGTCATTACCAATAATTGGAGATCTGTCTGAACTCGTAGGTTCTAAGTGCCATTGCTCTTTTAGATGGGATCATAAGTGTTACTTCATTGCACGATAGAAGCCATATGGATTTAGAAACATAACATATTACAGTTCATGAGCACGAATAAAGGACATTGCTCAAGTCAGTCGCGCTAAGATCTGAAACAAGTCCTTCTATGTGAGATTTTCGTCAGTATTCTACATAGCACCGTTGTATATTTCGAAATGCAAATTTAATATAGTAATATATAATGTACTATAACATAGTATAATATAGTGTAAAATAATATAATATATATTTATATTAATTTATTTATGCATTTATTTATGCATTTATTTATTTATAATTAATGCATGCAGCAAATTGGAAAGAATTGAAACAGGTTGTACTTGAAGAAAATATGCTCAGTCTTTATTCAATTGAAGCCTGTACTAGGTTTACTGGTGGGCAGATTGTCGTCTCTAATTAGTTGAAAGATGCTATATTTGAGCCGCAGAATCACGTTAGATCAGAAAAGCAGCACTTCGCCCACAGATTCAGTTTGTAGGCCAACGTTATCCAGTTATGAGAGCTGACTGTGGTCACTTGGTTTGAGCTGTTAAACAGTGACGGAGATTTCCATGTAGATAGAAGAGGTGGTCACATTTTGTCAGAACCCAGTTGCCTTTTTCCAAAATTATTATATTGTGATCAGTCATAAGTTGATTTGCGTCATGTCCCAACACATTCTGTTATAGTTTTCCTCAATTTGTAGAGATCGTTTTGTGCAGAGTCATGGTCCAGTAACATAACATTTTGAGCTCCTACTCCCTGTGCATTCATATTGAAGTAAAATGCAAAAATTTGTATTTACACGTGAGAAAATGACCCTATACAACAGGAACATGGGCTAAACAGTTGGAGAAAAGGGGGGATAACATCAAATATATGTTTTTTATTTTGTGAGGTAGTTTTTTGACCCAGTACTGACACTTTCTTAACTTTCTTACGATTTAAGTATCAGAGCTTTCTTTGCTTTTCATGATGCCGGTATCAAAGCTTTCTTAGCACTTTCTTAGCAGAAAGTTTTTGAGTTTCAATGTTTTGCACATGCACATCAGAGGGCAGAGAAAATCTCCATGTACACTTGAAATTATGATAAATCTTAGCAAACAGCAGAAGTTGAATTGTTACAGGGACGCCAGCATAGCACACATAGCATTTTGTACACAGATAAATCACATTTTAAATACTTATAAATTTTCTTAGGTCTCAAAAATCCAGCATTGAGCTTTCTTAACTTCTTGAGCAGTTGGATACTACTGTCTTATTACCCACTTTCTTATAAGTAAAAAGAATTGTATAGCATTTATTGAATTGTCGACTTTCTTAGGTCTCAAGAATTCATTATTGAATGTTCTTAACTTTTTAAGTAGAAGAGCGGTACTTTCTTATACTGTTTCAAGGTATTTGGCCTTAGTCAAAAGGTTGTCTTCTGAAATTACAGGTGGTGTAAAAATTGCGTTGGCAGTTGACCTTTTGAGCTGTCACCACTAACAAAAGTCCCAGTTCATGTGCCATATGCACAGTTTTTGACTAATGTACACCATATTTATTTAATTCTCTTGATTTGTGTTCGTTTTCCACCATCATTTTATTGTGTTCATTTTCACTTCTTCTGCCAAACATGAAAGGTCACTTTGAGAGCCTGGATCCCAAATTAAGATTCCCTCGACGAGTACCAGAGAAACAAGTTGGTCTCTCTGTGCCCTTCATCATTTCTTGGCACTGGTCTTCTTTCTCTCAAGGCTACATCCTTGACTGATCTCCTTATAATTCAAAGCATCCTAATGCGGTAGCAATTATCTTGTATGCTCATATTTGCAAAAGTGGTGTCTCTACTTTTAATCAAATAACTTCACAAACCAGCTTCAATGTGATTAGTTCTTTGTATATCGTCGCGTTACTGTTGTATATCACCATACAACTTTCCGTAATTAGTGCTTTCAGGTTGTAAATGGTTTTCAATTAAATGTGAAAGATTATCATCAAGATATATATTTTCTTGTAGCCCGGATCAAATCACGTGCTTGAGGCTGATATCAAAAAAGTACAAATGGATGAGCATGGGTTTGGATCCCGTCACGTTAGGGTGTGTTGTGCTCCTAAGTGTTTGTCAAAATATGCCAAAATTTATGTAAAATTTCACAAATGAGCATTCGCTTGGTTCTACCAAGTTTCTTTATTCCAAGCTACCAAATTATAATTGTAGAATGATAAACTTTTAAAGGCACTGGAGGGTTAGACGCATTTTAGCTCATTGAATTGTTTTAAGTTCTTCTTTTGCTAGCCAAAATTGCCCATACAAATAATGAGTCGAAAGGTACCTATTTATAGGAACTTACTCTAGTCTCTCCAATAGACGCCCCTCGTCTATTAATTTCAAGATAATTTTCCTTTCCCCGTTGCTTATTAACACCCCCCTTATATTAGATTTTGCAAATCGATCGTGATCAGAACACGCAGAAAATTAAATTACCTTTTAGTAGAACAATTTGCCAGTATGAGCCACCTTCTCTTAGTACTCCTTTTCTATTGAAAAGAAGCCGACATTAACACCCCCTTATATTGCCTCCCCCCTTCTATTAGAGACACTAGATTAGGTATTTGACGTACATTGCGCATGACGTTGAATGATTTTCGTTGTAGGCGCGCGTCAGTTTGCAGTTAGCTGCTGCAAAAATGTCTGAAGATGCTTTGAATCATGCATTAGATGATGCAATGAGGAAGGTTTGAAATTCACTATTTCAGAGATTAAAAGAGTCTAGTCTTTACTGTCATTTATTGGATTGTCATCTTTTTGCTAGCCGTGCATAACTAAAGCTAAGGGAGTGAAGTCTATCACCATCGTCAACCCTATAATCAAAGTTGGCAGGAGGCTGTTGGTTTTCCTCATACTTTGCCATTTTCACCCCCTACAAAAGAGGAACATGGGCCTCAAAATGGAGTAGCCTATTAAGTTAATGAGTGTGGAATTATAGTTTAAGCTCTACATATGACTGAAGATACTAGACTAGAAAAGTCTCTACGTAGGCCCATCCATGGTACCTCTTCTTTGGAATTTAAACAATTGAGCCCCAAATGATATTATTACATCTTGGTGAAGATCCAAAATACTGAAAGAAAATATCCTGTAGCTTTTACATTTACTAAACATTTCTTGCGTAAATACTTTCTTCAATTGCTCATTTTCAGTTTTGCTTCTCATTAGCAAAACTACTGAAAGCAAAGCAGAGCTCTTCGTATTTGTGCAATTGCCATAAACTGAAACAGAATCTGGTTCACTTTTAGGTAGATGACATAAGGCAACTTTTGCATAAGCAGAGAATCAAATCATCAACAGCTGCTGAAAGGTAAATATAAATTCTAATATGCATTTTGATTGCTAAATTTTGCAATGAGAATATGAGCATTATACACCAAGAGGATATTGGGAGTAAAAGATGAATATTGAATTCCAGTAAAGTTTTTACTGTTTAAGGAGTAATTTTTTTATTTTTGGTATAGTATTCCATTGTTTTTCTTTCTTCTCAAGGAATTAAATTGAAGTATAAGGATATGCAACTTTTGTGTTTTGTTAATTTAGTTGTATTGGTGTAAATTTAACTGTATTGCTTTGAATTTTATCGTATCTTGCCTTATATTAATTTATCATCTTCACTGCCATTCTAGTTGCTGCAGTTCTGTCGTAAATAATTATATTAACTCCTCCCGTAGTCTGACATATCATCACGTATTTTTTATCGTGTTGTACTATGTAACTATATCTGTGATAATATTTCCAGTTTAGTACAGAAGAGCACTCAATACGAATCTTATGATCCATTGATTGTACCTCCAACTCCATCGAATCCATGGATTACTGAAGATACGTCGTTTTGGATGGACAATACGAAGAAGTAAGCAGTAATTTTCAACGTCAGACGTAGGAATGTATGCATGTTAATATATGTGTATGTACGTAAGTTAATAATTATTGATGTAAGTTAGTAGATATTAATGTAAGTTAGTGAATAAAAATGTACGTTGTTAATTATTAGTGATAGTGAATGAAAGTGTAAGTCAGTAAACGTTAATGTAAATTAGTAAGTAAAAGTGTAAGTTAATAGATATTAGTGTAGGTTAGTATCTAGAAGTGTAAGCTAATAAATTTTGGTATAAGTTAGTAAATAAAAGTGTAAGCTGGTGGATGTAAATGTAGTAATTAGTAATTGGGTAATGGAGAATGTACGGTAACTTCATTGACTTATGATTCTTGGCATCTTATAGTGGTTAAAAGGAACAATAATTTACGCTGTGCTTTTTCTCCTAGAAAGAGAGCCATCATTATTGTCAAGTTGTTTATCCCTGTCTAGTCTTTGCTGCAGTGTCATTTTGACAATAGCCTTTGGTACATCACAAGGATTTATCCGTTTATAGTACGAACTAAATAGCATGTAGGATGTTCTGTACCTTGTTAGTATCTCTTTTGCGTTGTTCCTACCCATAAGCGTAGTGAGGTGGGGGGCAGGGGGGCTGTAGCTTCCCAAGTTGAGCAGAAATCGGTTTCACTCGGGCAAATTTTCTGAAAGAACAATACGAAGTTCGGGTAGAAAGTTTACAAAAAGTTTACAGCTCCTCTTAAGTTTGACGTCCTTCTACGCCCGTGTTCCTACTCTATTTTGCATCCATCATGTGTATTTACTCAATCGAATCCGCAATTCGAATACACGTTTTTTTTATATGAAAAAAGTTTATAAGAAAATGAGGCTCAAATTGTGAAAATCTTAAGAAAATCGTAAGAAAATCACGAGGCTTAATTTCCAAAATTAAGTGTTTTGATAGGCAAAAAGATCGGTATTTCATCGTTATTGCATTCAAAATGGTAAAGATGGAATTCAAATTCATGTATACACTATTTTTAATGATAGTGTAAACCACTCTAGCCAGCTTATTTCAGTAAAAGCTAAGAAAAATTTAAGAAAATCTCAGGCTCAATTTCGGGAAAAGTTAAGAAAATCGAGGCTCAGGCAAAATAATGATTTTCTTATTAAAAAAACGTGTATTTTAGAATTGCTATTTCGTGTTTTTTTGTTGTAGGGCTGTTCCTCCGCAGAAGCAAGTTCGTCGATGGTTGTTTTCGTTGAATGATTTACTGCGTGATGGCCAAGGGACTATGTTTTTCTTGAAATACTTGGAAAAAGAGTTCAGTGCCGAAAACTTAAGGTAGGTGTAAAAAATACATGAGTAGTTTTTCCTTTTTTTATCCACCTTCTATTCTGTTTTTATATCGTTCTTTTAGTACGTTATACTCCCACTTGTATTTAGCTCTTAATTTCTGCCACTTCATATTTCATAAATTCACCATTACTCATTTAGTTTACATGTTGCCAAATTTGTCAAAATCCTTTTGGTTAATTTATTATCACGCGTCGAAGATACAATGCTTTCAAAGTCACTAGAGTAACTCTGATTTTACATAGTTACTTTTTTCTCTATATCACTATCGTTCACATAAGGCCTCATTTCTCGACACACCCCTGATTGCTTTTGTAACTACAATGTAAACCAAGCTCGCAATATGTTTGATTTTTATAGAAATGTTTCTATGAGTGTGAATTTTCCATCTTCTTTAAGACATGTATGGACTTATTCTTTTCCAGGTTTTGGTTAACAGTTGAAGAGTTCAAATTCTGTCCCTTATCTTCGATTGAAGACACTGCAAAACAGATTAGCAAGTAAAAATCGGACCTTTAAAAGATAATGTTTGATGTTATTGCATATTCTACACAGACGTGGTCATGAGAGGACTTAAAAATCAATCAAATTTTTTAGGTTGATAACAGTATGCCTAAAGAGATAAGTCTTAGTGAACAGACATTGATTTCAGTTAAATTTGACTTTGTATTGTCCTGTAATTGTGAGGTGTCCTAAAATCATTATTAGCTTTCTCCGCTTCTGTATTATTTCTAAAGCTGATAACACATAGTATCGAATAATTGAAAAATATTTTGCAAGCATTTTCAGAAAGCTGCAATTTACATTCCCAGAAGGAACAATTTTTACATCTTACACAGATCAAAAGTTATCGACATTACAAGAAAAGATGGATAGCTTTTAATGTCACTAACTTTTGATCTGCGCAAGATATAAAAATTGCTCCTTCTGGAAATGTGAATTGAAGCCTTCTGAATATGCTTGCAAAATATTTTTCAATTATTCGAAACTATGTGCTATCCGTTTTTTTGCAAAGATAGTACCCTATTTACCACCAAAACACCCTTCTCGAACGAATTCTTGCCACATTATTAGCAGGAATCTTTCGATGGCGATTCCTTTGTTAGCCAATCAAGATTTGACGCCCACACTTACTGAGCTAGTTCGCTAACCTCCTCCGCAGCATGTAAAGCTCTTTCCTAAACCCCACTGTTTCCCAATATTGCAGTTACTTCCTTTGTCCCTATTTTCTTATCAGGGTTTTTAAATATCGAAGGTTCCAAGAGTCTATTTGTATTTGCAACACCAATGTACAAGGTGAAACAATTTATCTTTAAATCAGTTCAATTAATTGATGTCTTTTCTTTAAAACATTTTCAGGGAATATATTGGAAATAATGCATTGCATCCCATCAATGTTGACCAACGTGCTGTGGAACTTGTGAATGAAAAGATGAAATCACCAAATCATTTTACTTTTGATCCAGCACAGGTAGCTTCATTTGTCTCTTGTATTAGGCCAAGTCCCAGTATTTTTAATTTGTTTTCCATGTAGTCACATCGTTCTGATCATATGAGGAGTTTTGGAAATGATCTATGGAATAACTGTAAAAGGCTACTTCAAAATGGTTGTCTGTTATCGCCTTACTCAGTATTTACTTAAAGTTTATTTCCCAAACTAATTCTGCAATGTACTCTATAATTTCTTGGATCCTTCCAGCCGCTTCAATCGTCTGATCACGTTTCCATGTAATCAAACATTTTTTGGGGGAGATTGCGATCCTCCTAGTCATTTGAATCGTTTCAGATCTTGTAGGGGATGTTTCCATTTAATCGTCTTGTCTCTGCAATTCTCAATTGTTTGGAGCGGCCGAGACGATTGAAAGAGTCATTGGGAAGCCAGACTTTAGGCTCAGAAGTTAGGAGCCATTGCTCATTGCCTAGTTTTGATTATTGGTTATACATTCATTATTGACTTGGAGGGCCCGCAAAGCCTGCCCCCTTTCCCCATCAAGAAGTGCACCCTATACAGTAAATCCTTGCCCTGACACTTACTAAGCAGTAGCATATTTTTTTGATTTAACGTTTGCATGGAATAGTAGATTTAACTTTGAAATGTTTTGCATGTTTCAGGATCAGATTTATACTTTGATGCGAACTGATAGCTACAAAAGATTTTTGAAATCTGAACAATATCAGGCTCTTTCCAACGGCACTCCACAATCCAAGCGAGGGTAGGTTGAATTGTGACAATTGATATTTTGACTTTCAGCTTTCGAACATATTTTGATGGATTGGATGATGGATTGAGTGATTGAATGATTGATTAAATGATTGATTGAGTGGTTGAATGATTGATTAAATGATTGATTGAGTGATTGAATGATTGATTGATCGAATGATTTTATGGACTGATGCAAACAAGGCATTCACTCTTGTTTGGGATTGTTGATTACTTCAAAACATGATCAAGACAATAAGTGAAATTTTTACTCAACCATTTTATGATTCAATGGTTTGATTATTAAAATTTATTTTAGTGGATTGAATCACGAGCATGGTGAACATAACTAATTTCTGCATTGCTTACTAAATTAATTTTCTTGCTCATTTTTCTCGTTCTTTAAGTCTGAACATTTTCTGCAAACACTTTTTCAAAAATTTTCACATAGAATCATTGTTAGATAGAAGAAATTTCATTTAAATCCACATTGCTTAGTTAATCCCACAAAATCCAATCAGCCTTGGCAATGAATTCATTGTACAAAATTTCAGGCGAAGTCCAACAGCCCAATGGTTCATCTAACTCACGGTCCACAAATTCAGAACAGAGAATTTGTCACTGGAATTGGCGTACGGCATAATAATCTGCGCCTTCAAAACCGATTCTAGCCTCAGTATTCATAGGGTACCGAGAGAGGAAGATTGAGTTTAAAGACGTTACGTTATGTTTGCCTATAAGAAACCTAATCTGGCAGGATTTTTGCTAGATATTTAAATATGTTTAGACGTTTATGCTATATAGGTTGCACAGTATATGAAGATTTACATTTAATTGCTTTCGTTGGGTCATTGTGGGGTTATGCCCATTCCACCTAAATCAAGCCGACATTTCACGTCGAAGGTAGATTTTAGATCGAATAGGGTTAGAAGAAGAAAACTTATAAGATTTCTTATTAAATATTTTAACCTGCTGAACAGAAATATGAGCTGTTGAAATACAAATTTTGCTTGCGTCAAAATGAAAGTCCGAGCTAAGTTCACCTCTTTGAATTATAAATTCTTATAATGTGCTTGGGAAGTTCACACGAATGTTGCTATGAAATTAGTTCTAGTAAAGACCTTTCCTAAAATTTCTTCTACTGTCCTTTGACCTGCGTGTTACAGAGAGCAACGCATTCTGTGGCAAAATTCTGTGTTGCTGAGGATGCAGCCTCGTTTTAAAAGTCCATTTAGGTATCACATCCAATCCGTTTCGTTGTAGGATCGTAGATGCCATCAAAGGCTGGAGAAGTCCCAACAAATAGTCACGTGATTAGCACCTTGATTATTTGACAGTTACTGTGCTGCACAAGCTCCTTCTTAGATACATTTAGAACACACATCACATGTGCATACGAAGTAAATTATTCAGTAATTTCTAAATTAGGCATTTTTAATATTAAACCAAATTTGAAGTGTCCGGTATTCGTGGTTCAAATAGCCCCGTCACTTTGAAGTACTAAGGAACTCAAGTAACTTTGGCTTGCAAAAAGTTTTGCATCTCAATCTTATCACAAGCTCAGGATAGTCCTAATTGTTTGAAGTGTATCTTCAAATAACGGAAATGATGGTTTTGAAATATGGTGATATTGTGACACCTCTCTATATCCTCTCCCATTCACCCCCTTTGCTCACTCACTCACTCACCACCTAGTTCCCCTATACACCCCTTACTAAATCAAGGTACATAATACGTCATAGTTCCAGGTAGGAAATACATACATACATACATATATATATATATATATATATATATATATATATATATATATATATATATATATATATATATAATGATGTAAGTGATGAATGTTTACGTACTAACCTCTTTCTTTCGACCTTTGATCTCTAATTAACGGTGATAGCCATTCACATTTTCGTTCAAACTGTCTTCTGACTTCAAAAGGTTACTTTTCAGTTAAGAGCAAATGCATGTCAACTCCTCGTTTTCATTTCTTCTCATTGCCCACTAGAGTTTTTGAAACCAGAAAGAACGTGTTAATTCTCTTGCATATTTTAAAAATTAAAATGAATATAAATGCTATCTTATATTGCTTTTATTCTTCCTTTTGTATCATTAACTTAACGTTATTTCCGTTTGTCTTTTATATCATTAACTAGCCATTGTTTATATTTGATATATTGAAAACTGTTGTTGCTGTTGTTGTTATTGAAGCGTACGCCTTTAAAGTTTCTTCTTAGCAGCTATTCCATATGCATTTTCTAAAAATGTTATATTCCACTCATACACATCACCATTTTCCTGATATTATCTAATTTTGATAAAGAGTCTTATTAACTCCTGTATTTCATGGTGAAAGTACTGGTTTTGCCATAATTTTTATGTCTGATGAACCTCTGGATCGTTGTTGCTATTAATTTCATAGAGTACCACCTATTGAGTACTCCTAGGCACCGAAAAGCAGAGGACATCCCGATTTTCACCACCCATTTCCATTTATTAAACACCCTCCCCCAACTTAACAGTTTTGAAAAAATTCCAACCCCCTATAATACTAACCCCAACATTTCAAAGTTTTCAGAACGATAAGTATCTAAAACACGTTGACTTTACCAACACAAATCAATACTAACAACTAAGGAAATCAAAATGAACCATTTACCGTATACTTACACAATATTAACAATTAATTGCTACAATGTTGAAATGTTTGGATCTCCATACTATCTATTGAAAGTTGACCCCCCAACTATTAACAACTCCCCAAATTATGCACTTTTAGCAAAAATACTAACCCCCTATTTATTATACCCCACGTCTATTCGGTGCTAGAGCATGTTCTAAATTCATATGTTTACAATTCTCAGAAATAGATGTTTGCTGATAAATAAATTCAAGTTCTGAGCAGTGGGATTATCGAAAGGTGTTGAGCATTGACAAGCACCACTGTTTCCTAATAGGATTACCCAAAATGCAATAATAGAGAGTTTACGCAACACGACGCGTCTGCTCATGAGGAGCCAAAGGAGTCTGGAAACTAGCGCGATATTCAGATTCGCGCCAAAGCTTGCGAGAGGATGGCGTGACCGCGCTCGTTTCTAGACTTCTTTGGGCTCGTCGTCAGCAGGTGCGTCGTGTTGCGTAAACTCTCTATTAATAAGTGTGACTACTTCAATTTCATGAAGGGGGCAAAAAATATCTTCCACATTTATTGAGGTGCTTATTTCCGAAGGTTTAATGCCTTATAGGAAGGCAGAATTAGGCCGATTCCATTAAGCATTTTTGGTCCTTGGCATGGTATTTCGTTTCGAGGATGCTTTGCTTGATAACTACATCAAAGTGATTATCAACCATGGTAAAAGAAAATAGATTAGAAGTTTAGATAAAACCCTAACCATTGGTTTTCAGACTATGGCTTGCTTCAACTAAGCTTTTATAACGGCAGATGATCTGTCGACCATATTTGACCTTGAACATGGAGTCAAATGATGACAAATGAGCTCGATAAACATATTTACTCAAAAAGATATTAGTGTCCTTACCTTGTTAATCAATAGCAACCATGCACAGTCAGTAATTTTGCTGTTGAAAGTGTAATCACTTCCCACTGTCGATATGCGCAATTTGAAAAGCCTTCTGGATAAAACCATTTTCATTAAGTTGATGTATCAACTGTTTTTACTATGTAGCCAATTTTTCCAGAGCGTTTCACGGCGCAGCGAAATGTGGGCCTATAAGCTTTAATGCCTTTCTCAACATCGATTAGATACTTGCCGCAAGAATGTTATATCGAAGTAACATCGAAGAGGAGTGTAAAACTTGAAATGACTCAAGCTAGGAGCTCATGCCTACGAATGGGGATAAAAGCCAGCATGATACAACAGGACTTCATGTTCCAAGGGAACAAAACAGTCAGTTCTTGTGATTTTCCTGCGGTGGACCATTGACAAAAACATTGCAGTACACCGTTGATGCCCTTGAAGCAACGTGAAAATTCGGATGCAAAGGGTACGCTTTGCAGATGCAACTTCTCGGAATTCGTATTTTTGTAAGCCACGGGCAGCCAGCCTTGGTTCAAATTAAATTCGTTTCAAGGAATATGAGAGACATTGGCCTAGGTCTTTCGATACCGTTGTTGTCAATAAAGTAATGACTCAAGGGAATAAAACTGAGATAACTAAAATGGCAGGATATGAAAGTTGTCGTCATTTTCAAAATAACAAAAGATTTTGACTCTGCATACAATGGTGCTCTTTTTGCACGGTGCTCCAGACATCCCTGGGGGAATCGCTTCACAAAGACTAAGCAATGGAAGCAAAAGTGATTAATGATAACTGCGGAATCGGAAAGAAAAAACTCAGCCGTTCAGATTGAAATTTGTAGATGATTGCAAAATCGTAGAGTACAGAAATTATTGCTTGCTCCAGTAAAGTCTGAAAAATTAATTCCAACAAATCATTACCGAAAATAATGCAAAATGCTGATGATCCGAAAGGGGACAAATTGTTGGGGATTAGGTGATACAAATAAATACGACTATTTATACCTGGTTGGAGTATTACAAAAGAGAGGCCTCAAACACTTTGAATGGCATAATACCTTTTAAAAATCGATTAATAAAACTCCAATTTCGCTTCAGGGGCCCTGAATCTACTTATTTTAAGATCTTTTGAGTCTCTGCAACCTCAAACTATAAAAATATTCGGAAATAATGGCCCTATAACTAAGTCTTATTCAGACAACTATTTAGATGCATACTAGAAAAGACTAAAGTATCATAGAATTGTAAACTTATGAGAGTTTGCTTGTCTTTGAAAGAAAAACGAAAGGCTCCTTATTTCATAAAAATATGCCAATATCATCAGATTATCTAAGAAAATTAGGAGATGCTCAAAGGTTATTTACGTGTTAACTAGAGTAGTCTTCAAAGTCAACCAACTTCGAAACTATCTGGCTTAGCGAGTCTGGTTTCTGGATATTCTGCAGGAACATTGTAACTGCCGTTCTGCCTTAAGAGGGCGAAACTTGACTGATAATACAACCTTATCTGGATATCGTTGATCGTTATTTCTGTACTTTAATATTTAACGCCCATTTCCCTTTTTCTTAGCGAGGTTTCAAATCGTAAGCTGTGATATACCCAAACTATGAAATAAAAATAAGTTACTTTACTTAAAAAATACGAACTAAATAACACCTTTTAGGCAGAGTTAATGAGTTTGTTTATAAATAGAACAAATAAGTCCATTTCATCTTATTTCCTAATTTAAACTGAGCTACCGTCCATTCTGTAGTGAAACAAACTATCTGCGTTCAGATCTGATGTTTCGTGTAATGCCTCCACAAGCAGCTTCACAACCTACAAGAGTAAACCAAAAGTTTCATTATAAATAAAATGAGATACAGGGTATCCACTGAGTTAAAATTAAACTTCCAGCGAAAGTTACAGAAAAAGTGACCTTTTCCAGCTTCTTGGACAGAATAAACATATTGTTTTCCAGCCATACAATGAATTCTGATATGAAATTCCAGCCATTGAAAATTCAGTCTGACTATTGTCAAGAAGTATTGAGTGACTTTAAACTTTCCAGTAAATTGAAATTTCCTATATAAATTCAATGTCTTCCGGTAAGCCACCCTCGGAGGGTAAAGATCTACCAACCACCATGGAAAATACTGGGAAAGCTTCCAATCCTGGGTCGACTTGGTGAAAAAGGCCTGTCCCACGTGATATTGAACAATCTTTTCTTCTGTAATCCTGTTTCTCAATAAGATCCCTTTTCATCTAATAATGCTATTAATTATTTCCAGGCCCAAAAATACAATTCCAGCTTTTCTAGCCAAAGCAGGAGAAAAACCTATGGTTTTCCAGCTTTTCCAGCTAAATTCTGAAAAAGGCTCATTTTCCAGCTTTTCCAGCATTTCCAGCCAGAGTGGACACCCTGAGATATTTTGATTACAGAAATTTAGAAATTAATAGAAGAGAAGAGGGAAAGAAACAATGAATTGTAATCTAACTGATTGCTATAAATTGATCGTACAAACATTTCTATCATAATAAAATCGAAATGGAGAAGATCTTAACAACTAATGAACATGAGGAAATAATACCTTATCTTTGGCTATCAAATAATAACAAGTTAATGTGAAATGTAATACTGCTCAACAAAAAAACCGGACTTATCAATGAAAATAACTAGACATTGTTGTGAAAAAAAGTCGAAAATCAATGCTCGATACAAAGGGTTTTATTAATTTAATCTGGACAAGGCCCCATTACATAAATCTTTAAAACTATAGGGGTATATAATGAGAAAGAAAGCAAAAACAATTAACTTACATTAAAGTTTGTTAGCAACGGCGTGCCAGAATCAATTGCCGCTCGTCTGATCAAATAGTTATCTTGAATATATTTTGTGTTTTGATTTGGGAGATTGATGACAAGATCCATGCTCTTACTCTGAATCAATCTAAAACAGATCGCACTGCTCGTAGAGTTTTGCGAACTTTTAATTGCATTTATACAAAATAAATAAATAACAAGAGGAATTCAACGAATTGTTTAAAGTAGATACATTTGTGAAAGGCTTGGGTCTGTGATTGAACGATCTGGTGGCCTGATAGAGCTACGGCCGTGGTAGAGAGATTTTAGGGGTATATATATAGAAGCTTGGTTGAAATATCCAGCGATCTGGTGGAAATATATAAGAGCCTTTTGCAAAGATAAAGGCCAGGTGGAAAGATATAGAAGCCGGGTGGAAAGACATAGAAGCCGGGTGGAAAGATATACAAGCCAGGTGGAAAGATAGAGAAGCCGGGTGGAAATATCTGGGGTCCTATGGACTACCTGGGAATCTAAACGCGTTGACTCTACTTGACTTAGGCAATAAGGAAAATGAAGAATATGCTGTTAACTCGATAGATGGCCTACCTCGCAGCATTTGGTAGGTCCGGTGTTTCCTCATGTAGAGGCCAGCCAACAACATTTGCTGGAATGTCATGATCTTTAAGGTAGGCAGCTGTGGCCATTGTTCCGTATAATGTGTAACCTAGCTGATATAGAGCTTTTGCAGTCGGTAGGAACTTTGGTTGGAATGATTGCTGTGAAATATGACATGAAAATTGCTTACAGCACCAAGAAGAAAAATGTTATACATCTAGTAATTTATAGGGAAGAGCTGTTTATATGACATAAGAGGTTAAAGAAGCTACAAAGTACTATGTTTGTACCATATACAGTAGGAACAGACACTGAATCACGCAGACCCAACTGCATAAGGGCGATCCCACATCTAAGTAAGTCAAGTGTACATCCGTTACCAGGTTTTGCATGGCTTTTCCTAAGCAACAACAAGTCACTTAGCAAATTTTTTCGTTGTGTGTACTGCCTTACTTAATAAATATCGATAGAGCATTGCAACCCCAGCTGGCCTTATGTGGGCTTTCCAAGAATTCAGAATAGAGAATAACATTTTGTCAAACATGTACATACGTTAATGTGGAATTGCTCATATGGTGCTTGCTACTTAGCATATGTACAACAGGACATAGATTGATAACAGCAACGATATGCTGAAGTCTTCTTATCTTGTGTAAATATTCGTATTATATTAATTATTATCTTTCTTTTTTGTGTTTTATAAACCACAAGTAGCCATCTGTAAGCTACCTGAACACAGTGGCGCTTACATTTGTATGTAGAAATATAAATATAATATAAAATTTCAAAAAAATTACAGGATAAGTAAAGTTCATTTCACATTAGATGTTGCGTTGTTTGCAGGCAATAGAAATGCAAAACTGGATAGTGTAAGACGCTCAACAACTATAGGCAAGAGTGATGATTGGAATTAAAAATAAATGCCATGAATGAAACGTATGAATTTCATTACCATACAATATATTTGATGAGTAAATTTAAAGCTTGATACTAATAACTTTGTTTACAAATGAAGTTCGAAGTGGTAGTAGGTATGAATATAGAAAGGAACTCATGACAAAATTCATACATACCTGTATTCCAACTAAGACATTCTTCTTAGGAATCTTGAAGCCAGTTGATAACAGAGCTTTTAAGAACGCAGTGTTTATAGTTCTACCAAAGCAGGCAACCTAAATCAGGAATTTTAAAACTCAGCAGACAGTTGTATACAAAATATTTTCCTTACTTCATACAGGGTTGTAACTGCCATTTCAAGACTAAAATCCCTGAATTTCCCTGAGGCTTTTCGTGAAAGGCTACTCATTTCCCCCTTGATTTTCCATGATATTCTTATAATTTCTTTCGACAGATGTGGGGTCTGGAAGAACTTCGGCCCAAATTTTGGCAATTCGAAGTTTTGGTTCCATAAAACGTGGAACTGCACTTCAAAATAACTGCGCGTAACAAAATGCTATGAAAATAGGGGAACACTTTGCAATTGTCTCACTCAACTGGATTCATGACTGAGTATAGAGAAGGTCACCTCTCTAAAATGCAACAAAAGTCACTCTAAAACTTCCCTGATTTTCCCTGATTTTTCAAAATACCTTTCTTTCCCCCCCGATTTTCCCTGATTGAAAATAAAACTTCCTGACTTTCCCTGATTTGATGGCAACCCTGTTCGTAGCTTTATTATACATAGTTGTATTATCATAAGCTAAATGTGCTACATAGACTGATATAAAAATTACACCTTACTGAATAAAATTCCTTAAATATTAAAAAACATCAGTACATTAGACATATATACATTAAATCGTAGTATGTCTACCGGTTGGAACCAACCCTTTCTGAACTAACCCAGGCAAACTCTAATTAGTATAAATAAATTCATACTTCATAACAGAAACCATTCTAACAAGAGAGAAAAATCTTTCTCATCCATCTTTTAAAGTGTTCAAGAAAATTACTTCTTTGGCGAAAGATCATATAGCAAGTTAAATATTCATGAATAATGCCTATTACATTTATTAATCTGATCACTTTCCTAGTTAAGAATATGCGAAGTAATGAAAAGTTACTAAAAGTAAAACTTCCAATGGATTGAAGAATTATACCTCTCCAGTAGATGCCATTTCACATCTAAGAAGTGGATCAGCATCTCTCAAACGAGGCCATGAGAACATAGGAGCCTAAAACGTAGAGAAATATCAAGATCGGATTAGCTGCTTTCTAAGGTAGGAAAAGAAAAAAGGACGTGCTATAAATATATATATATATATATATATATATATATATATATTTACATATATGTATATATATCTTTATATATATGTATATGTATACGAATCTACATATATGTACATGTGTGTGTATATATGTATATATGTATGTGTAATGAATTGGCTTTAAGTATAGAGATAACAGCAATAAAAATAACAGAATTAAATACAAACTTAACTTACTTTAATACCAACATAATCCGTAGGAACATTATCTGATTCCAATGGTATCAACGAGTCACTGTCCAATGGTGCATCTACAAAAACTTGTGTCGCTGTTTTGATAAAATCCGTCCCAAGTGTTTTTGAGACAAATGGGAATGATCTCGAGGCTCGAAGGTTCAATTCAATCACCTTCAGAAAGATAACTAGAGACTTTTAGTTAAGAATAGCATATCAAAGTCATTAAGTAACATACATATGTATATGAATAAGTAGCAAAATAAAATATAGACAAATAATTAGGCAAATATAAATGAATAACTAGGCAAATAAGTAACATTGATTAAAAACTTCACTTTTGCTGAACTGTAAACAAACATATTAAGTACTATCTTTTCATCAACAGTTTCAAAAATTTTGAGGTGGCTCTTAACTAGTAAATGAATATTCACTAAGACAAGTTCGCGATTTGCAAGAAACAATACATACATATTTCAAAATATTTATAGTTACATTACAAAACAGAGTGTCAGCCAAATCAGGAAGTCATTTCTCCTGATATTTCCTTGACCGTTTCTTGATTTGTACCCTGTTTTCCGGGAGTCAATATAGGCCCTAAGCAAAACCACATACTATGTAAATCATAATGCCAACCGATAAAAATGGGCATCATATACTGCTGCAAAATAAAAGTACTCAGTTTTCTTTCTGAGTTCTCAGCATATTAAGAAATCGATTTATTGATGAAATAAAGACAGAACAATTTCAGTGATATACTCCTGATTGTCTCTAGAATTTGTCGATTTCTCTGAGTTTCCGTTCATACTCTCTAGTTAAAACAAATTTCCCTGATTTTCCTGAATTTCCCTGGGATGGCGGACACCCTGTTATATAGCTCTAATGTATGTGACGTCATGAAATAATAAACGCACCATGATGTCATCTCCTTTTGCTAAAAATTGAATGTTCAGCGGACCAGAAATTTCAAAGCGTTTAGCTATTTGCTTCGTGATTTCTTTAACCTGTGAGAAATATACAAAACAATTTAAGTCTACATTAAAGATCGGATTCTTAATAACAATATGTCTCTAGTCATGGGTGTTTACCCTGTCATTCAAAGGTTTCAGTCCTGCCAACCAAAGGTTTCTCTCTTGCCAATCAAAGGATTCTATTCTTCCCCCAATAGCTCCTATCATGCTAATCATGGCTTCCTTCCTTAAAATCAAGGGTTCTCTCCTGTCATTCAAAGGATTAAGTAAATAACCTATTAATTGCAAACCATGGCTTGTAGTTAGACAAGCTTTCAAGGTAGATACTTCACAAGTTGAGAACGTCAAACCTTTTGCCTATGTAATGGGCTAATATTCTTTGCAGGTTGAATGAGTGTGGCATCTCCAGAATGTACCCCTGCATCTTCAACGTGCTCAGAAATGGCATGAACAACAATTTCACCGTTCTTTGCAACAGCATCCATCTCTATTTCGGCAGCACCTTCGACGAATTTTGTGATCACTACTGGGTGCTCCTACAAAAGAAAATTATGGAAAAAAATTTAAACAAGATATTTTCATAATAAGCACTAAAGTATTGACTAGTCTCAATAAAAATACATTTAACATATTCCAACTATAATCTGTAATATAATAGTCTGTAGTTCATATCTCTAGTTTAATACTTTGTATTTATCTTTTGTCAGTAGTTTATATCTGTAGTTTAAAATTCAATCTGTACTTTAATCTTTAGTTTAATATTCAAGGTAGATAATTCAAAGCTTTATACTGTCGTCGCATTTGACCTGGCATTATTGTCACAAAGATCGTATAAATAAAACCCTTCGTTTATAGCACAGACCAAACAAAGAAGAATTATGACAATCAAAGGTGGTATACCTCAGAAACTTTGCTTGCTTCTTCAAGGAATTTCTTAAGCTCCTCCGCATTATATGCGACGTTCATAGCTGAACCACTTAGGACATAAGATGGTCGTAGTAAACACGGGTAACCGACTTTAGCTGCAAATTCCAGCGCTTCGTCCTTCGGAAAAGCACAATTATTAGGAAAGAAATTTGCAATACAGAAATTCCACTCAAGCATTTGCTAACTAGATAGTCAAATATAGTTGAAAATTTTGGAAAGCATTAATGATGAAGAGAAAGGGCTTGAAGATGTATTGGGAATATTCTACCTGAAATGTGAATTCGTTTCAACCATACCCTTTAATATGCAGCTACTCAGTGATGCGGGCACTTGCACCTTAATGCTTCTTTTTTATAAGCAAATACAATGCTGTGTAGAAGTAATATTCAAGGAGCTTTCAGCTCCATCCCCTCAAAATACAAAGCAATGCTGTTTTCCTTAGACGAAGGAACGGGGGAATTATATCTGCTTCTGAGCACCTTCTAATCGTACATATCGTGACTAGGTTATCACCAAAAGGGAGTAGATAAGGCTCCTTTATTAGAAGCGAAACATAACGAAACAGTCAGATAGGTTTGAGGCCCATGTAGGATTGCTGACATTCGTATGAGCTCATAAATCGAATTAAAACAAAAAATCAGATACTTACAACAGAAGAAAGAGCCCTCCATGGTGCTTGGGCAATATTAAGATCATCGAGAATTTTCGAGAAGACAGATCTAGAGGCAATTTACAGGACTAATAAAGACTGCAACATAAGATGGAATAGAAAATACCAAGTATATTTCTAGAATAGATTTGGATCTGGAAATATGACAGAAGATCTTGAAATATGACAGTGTCCAGTTCACCTTATATTAGGCTCCAGACCTCAATATTTGACAACACTGTAACCATTTGGTAAGTGGTCTTAGCACATGAACTGATGCAAAGAAGAATTGTTTACAAACTCGCACCTTTCTTCAGCTCTGTCGATCATTTCAGGTGATGTTCCCAATATTTTGGCACCACTTTTGTAAAGAGGCATGCATAGATTGTTGGGTATTTGGCCGCCAACAGATACAATTATACCTGAAGATTGCTAGTGAAAGCAGAAAAAACATATAATTAGCGATAATCTTTTGTGTTTAATTGTAAAGGAGTCATATTGCACTTTTAAAAATCTTTCACCCCTCATAGCATTTAAGAATGACCCCCGCCCCCTATTTTAGCAAATTGTGGCCATCATCACTATTAGGAAAATTTTCACTGTCATTTTCATCCAATTATTAATGAGTCAACTCTCCATCAAGCATTTTACAACCCGTGTCAGGTGGAACACTGTCTACCTCTCCATCCAATTTTTGCTTAACACCATCTGGTGGCATTATCAACTCTTCTACTTCCTTCAGGATTGTTGCGATTTTCCCAGTAGGTCATTTTATCACCACCCCTACTGAAAATCTAGAAAAATATCCACCCCCTGCTGATTCGACCCCCCTACAATTAAGCATAAAAGAGTACAAGATTCAAAAACTAATGTGTTTTAACGAAATTCAAGCTAATAACAAAGATATGGCGATACAAAAAATCCAACATTAGGGAAGAGGCAATTCTGATGAAAAATTAGTATGGCAAAATTCCTGAAAAACATAAACAATATGGTCTTAAAGGAAGATATGAGAAGGGGGAGATTTTGCAGTTTCCTTACCTCTTGCTGGTAGATATCCATGACTCTTTCATGTGATAATTCCTCAAAGTAGAGTCGATCACACTCATCATAATCTGTGCTTACTGTTTCGGGATTATGATTTACGACGATCTAAAGTGAGAGAAAAAAACGTTTGATCAATGGTCTGTCCGTCTTACAAGAAACTTTGATGCAGTTGAAGCAAATGGGAGGGTAACTAAAGTTGAACACCAGAAAACTGACAAGCAACATGTTCATCAAAGGAATTTTTCAATAACAGATCGTGAAAAATTTCTAAATATGTATAAATCTGAGCCAAAGGAAGATGTAATAGGGGGAGTAAGAGGTGACTGAAATGGAGACTGGCCTCTTATAGAAACAATCTGATAATATAATGTCAATTGAAGCTGTACCTATTCACGCCCTTTCCAAGGTACACTACCAAATCCACGAACTCTATCTCACAAATGATATTTCATTCCTAGAACGTCTCAACTGTGGAACTCATTGCCAACCATTACTTTCCCTGAATCCTACAATTTGTCATCTTTTAAATCTAACATCAACAAACTTGATCTTATCTCCCTCTCTACTTAAACTTCCCCATTCTCTCAGTTTTTCCTTTGTCGGGGCATTGCTATAGGTACTACAGCCTTTCCCCGACATTAATTACTAAAAAAAAACGGGGTGAAAGACGAGAAAGGCAAACGAAGAAGCGAGATAGTACCGTTTTATGGCCCATGTCCCTCAAAGATCTAATGCTTGAAACTGCACACCAATCAAATTCAACTGAACTACCTGCAAAGTAAAATGCTTCAAAAATAACTGGTCAACTGTAATCATTATCATAAACTTTACCCATTTTCTCCATCAGCTGTAAATTGAAAATTCAAAAATTACATTATAAAATTTAAAAACTCATCATCATTTGTGTATTATATCATTTCTTAATTATTGCTTTTCAAAAATAATGACGCTTTATTGGTAAGATGCTAACACGAATACCTACCTATATGATATGGACCACATCCCAGAACCATTACTCCTTTATCGCCAAATACGACGTCATGCTCCTATTTATCAAAGACAAAATTTTGATCAAATGACGACGTTTAGGTGCCTTAAAGCCCCAGATGTCAAAGAAAGTGAAAAGGAACCGCTTCATAACCAAACTTTAAAGCCTAAAAAGCTTTGGAAAATTCCAATAACATTTTTGAAGCTTTTGAACTTACCGTAAATTACCGAGAAAGTGCTCCGGACTCAAATAAGCGCCCAGTTTGGGAAAAATATTTCCCACAAGCGCCCAGGTCTGAATAAGCGCCCAGTCCGGATAAGGACACAGGTCTAAATAAACTCTTAGCATATATTGGAGGAGAGAGAGAAACAACGCTTTCTCAATTTTCTTTGACTTTCCACCCCTCATACGTTTGCATTCTCTCACATCCAAATACTCTCTGTTGACTTCACTGACTATTCCACGCATTCTGCAATTTCTATTTTACACTTTGATGATGATACGGAGGATGATGAAGATCTATTGATTCATAGGTTGAAACGTTATATTTTAACCTATTCCATAGAAAGATGATGTATGTCTAGGTATCTGCTCTTCCTTTTCTTAATAACCGTCCAGATCCAAATAAGCGCCCACCCACAAATTTTTGCTTTAACAACGCACCCAGGGCGCTTAATCGGTAATTTACGGTAATCTTATGCCCACAGCAGCTAAGAGTAATATCGCTATATTTATATATCCCGACTGTTACAAAAAACAGCGTTATTCGTACTCAAACTTTGCAAAAAGTAGTAGCATGATCATCGTTCATTGACTTACCATTCCATTATACGTGCAATACAAGTAATTTGTCGCTGCGGGGTATTCTGCTGCCATGGTATCGATCTAAGAAAACAAAAGTCTCACTGATATTGAAGAGAATGGTAGAATATTTATCGCATTAATTTAAAGTATCGAAATTTTATTATTTTGAAAACAATTCTCGACTTGCTACATGGGAGCTGTCAAATTATCAATAAATGCCTTTTTTAAAATTTCTGAACAATCAAAATAAATAAATCCATCAGGAACAAAATTCGCGACTAAAAATGTACGTAAGAATTCGATAAAGTGATTAACAACTGAAGGAGAGATAATGCACAGTTCCCAAACATGCAGCTAACAATCGACAATAATAATAACAATTTTGTTATGGTCTAATCGCAATTTTGGTATGAGCTAATCGCAATTTTGCTACGGGCCAGCTCTATGGGCCAAGATGAATTTGACATCTTGGACAACTTAACACCTCTTCAAGTATCAAGTAGGTACCATTAAGCAAAAAATATTACCATCTAAATTACACTGTTTGTTATTTTTAGTTATGAGCAACGAAATACCTGTTTAACCCATGGCTTAATTCCTTGATTGATTCTTGCTATTCTCGCATCATTCTCAGGTGCGTTCACCAATCTTCCAATTTGCTTATCAGACATTCCAAACTGTTTGGCTTCTATCATCATCTCTTCGGAGATTTTCTCACTACAAGTAACCATGATAGTCCAATATAAATTTGATTACGATTTCATTGAGCATTCAATTCGATTTAAGTAAATTTGATGAAATCCCTTTTTCAGCAGAGTTTAATCCTTGGATGTAGAATCATAGAAGACACCTATATTTACTCACTAATTGACCATTTGAAAACTTGCTCATAGAATTAGAACATGGCCATAAACATAAAACTAAGATGGAAAAGATTTGAGACTAAATGATAGATGTAGCAAAGAATAAAATAACAATGGAAGACAGTACATTATTAAACAGAATTGAAGCTTTGAGAAATGTTACAACCAATCAGCTCGTTACCCTCAAATGATTTAGTAGCCAATCAGAGCTCGTAAAATGCCCCTGAATTTTGTGGAAATGTCAGCAATGGCGGCCGAAAGGCCTCCAAGCTGTGAGAAAGTGCACTGCAAACTCTGAACTGCTGCAAGTGAAAAATTAACTAAAAAAGCCAAACTTATGTGTTTTGCAAAATTTAAGAGCTACTCTAGATTATCATCGTGCGTAAAAATAGTTATGATAGTTTGAAGATAGCGTAAATTCACCAAATTTGTACTTTGCTGAAATTTGTTTCCGGGAGTATCACTGTCAAGTCTCTATATCAATTCGCTATCGTATCACTTAATGCTATTGAAAGATGGAAGCCCCCGTAACATCCTGTAATTGATATTTTCTAATGTTGTTCTGTCGTTCTTCTCTTTCGAATTCGATGGCTTCGAAAATATCTACGCCATACTGCTTGCAGCATTTCTATAACTTTACGGGGGCTTCATTATTCTTTCGATACCATTAAATGATAAGGTAGTAAATTGATATAGAGCAAAATGCACACGATAAAAATCTAGAGAAATTCATATTCTACAAAGCACATAAGCTTGGCTTGTTTAGTTACTTTTTCATTTGCAGCAGTTCCGAGTTTGTAGTGCACTTTCTCACAGCTTGGAGGCATTTCGGCCAGCATAGCTGACATTTTCGCTAAATTCAGAGGCATTTTACGAGCTCTGATTGGCTACTAGACCATTTGAGGGTAAAGAGCTGATTGGTTGTAACATTTTTCAACCTCGTTTGATTCCCTTGGATTTAAAACTCACATTGAGCCAGTCTTCTTAATGTCCTTTTCAAGGTGGAAGATGTCTTCTAGCTTGTGCAGAAACCAGGCATCAATACCGGTTAGTTCGCAAATCCGGTCAACGGTATAACCTTGCACAAATGCCTGTTAAAAATATGAAAAAAGAATTTGAAACAATATACGACATAGCATAATATAATACAATACAATATAATAAATATAAAATAATATATTAAAATATAATATAATACAATAAAATATAATATAACTAATATAATATAATATAATATGATATAACATAATATAATATAATATAACATAATATAATATAATAAAATAAAATATAATACAATATAATATAATATACTTTGATGAACACACTACTGCTATTTAGCTTTTGTTGGCCTAGAGAGTCATGTTTCGCATCTATATCAGCAGTACTTGATTTCAGCAATTTCTTCAAAATTCACGGCAAGGTTGCTACTATAGTAATTATCACTATGGGATCCCTAACAACGGTGCGACATAAACGAAAATGGCATACATTCTTGCCACATTGAAACACCTATAAAAGAACAAATATTCATTTTGGAGTAGGATATGAAATAGCTCGTCTGTGATACCTACAAGCATAAGAGAGTAGACCATACCTGTGCAATGGAGAAGATCCTTGTATTTGATGGAACAATTAATTTCTTGTCAAGTTCTTCTATGGGTAGCTCTCCATGGCCACTATTAGCAGGGCCCTAGGCAAAAAATAGCATACAATTTAAATTATCTATTTATGAAAGCGGTAAAAACATTAAAAACCAAACAAAAGTGTTGCTTGAGTACAACAAAATCAGCAAAATAAAACAATGTTACAGCAATATATATATATATATATATATATATACATACATATATATATATATAAACATACATATATATATACATACATATATATATATATACATACAAATATATATATATATATATATAT
>WIPJ01036201.1:149697-161869 GCA_018155075.1 Cassiopea andromeda | reverse complement strand
AAACAATCGTTCAATAACGTTCTACAAAGTTTGTAAACGAGAGTAATCAATATGGCCTTACATGTGTGACAGTTTTCGTTAATTCTTCTTTGTTATTGCATAGACCAGAGCCCAGTCCACCAAGAGCATACGCAGCACGAACCATTACAGGATAGTTGATTTTATCAGCAGCTTTCAATGCATCATCAAGCTATCAAGTGGAATCAAACAATCACTATCACTCAATCAAAATTCCGGATCAATAGATCGATCAACGTTACCATTAAAATTCCCACAATTCTCTGTTTTACGACCTATGTGGCTCCACAATGAGCTGTATTGATGTTGTTGAGAAGAAGAAGAAAATTGTTCGTGGCATCTGCAGTAAGGACTCAGTAACTGTGTGTCCTTCCTCGCCTGAGTTGCAATGAAAGTTTTTATCAATTCTATTATAGCTGTTTTTCTATTTATAGTCATACAAAATAGATCACTGTTACAAATTTTGGTAGATAATATTTTCTGAAATACCAAATTAACAGAGCAGTTAAGTCACACCGTATCATAAGAATCAATGATATCAAAATCATAGCAATCAAAATGATCGTAGCAATCATTAACGTTAAATATTCTATGAATGGAACAATATCTCACAAGCTTCTTCAGTGATTTAAGATACTACAAAGGTGAAATTTTATTGCCCATGCAAACATTCTCTAGAAATAACACAACTTACATTTTCAACGGCTATGCTTGGGGCTAACTTCTCATCGATTTCTTGCAATTTCTTTGCAAAAATATCTCTGTCTTCAGTAGCTTCTATTGATGAAATTGGGGTTCCAAGGACCTAAACATAAAGAAAATGAGACCTAATAGGCATGAACTAAAATCTACTCCTGTTAACTGGGACAATTGTGGGAAATTTGACTCAGTCCCTCCTAATGGGATCCCAGTTACGCGAGGGAAAAAATGTGAAAATATACCAAGATGACATTATGGAGGGTGAGAAAATCGTCCCACTCAGCGGGAGTCACAGATCATTGGTCCCACTTATCAGAGGTTATCTGCATACATGTGCTGTTTCAAACTGGGTAAACATAAACCGTAAATAATTCGATTTAGCCGTAGCATCTAATAAAAATGGGCTGTTTGCAACGCTCAATAAATGCTATTCTTCCATATACCAATAAAATAATCCCTCATTTAGCTTGATAATGGAATTAGTTTGATACAAAAACGTCACTGAACAAAGTTATTAATGGCAATATCTACTTAAAGAGCAGCCCCTTCATTACAATCCCTGTTAATTCCTGGAAAATGTATATTTCAGCTCCTACTTTTTCATACACAACATGCGATAATTCCAAATCAGAGCTACGATTTCTTAATTTGAAGTAGCATGGGTAACAACGCTATGAAAACTGTTACCTTTGGCCTACACATACTCCATGGTATGTAAAGCTATGTGGTTCAATGATTGTGGATCAAGGTTTATGAAAACGAGGCTGAATATAGTGCTTCTTGGGAAATTTCAGCTAATCTTATTATGGCATATACACGTTTTTTTTTTAAAAGAAAATCATTATTTTGCCTGAGCCTCAATTTTCTTAACATTTCCCAAATTGAGCCTGAGATTTTCTTAAATTTTTCTTAACTTTTACTGACATAAACTGGCTAGAATGGTATAAACTCTCGTTAATAATATTGTATACTTGAATTTGAATTCCATCTTTAACATTTTGAATGCAATAACGACGAAATACCGATTTTTGGCCTATAGAAACACTTAATTTTGGAAATTGAGCCTCGTGATTTTCTTACGATTTTCTTAAGATTTTGACGATTTGAGCCTCATTTTCTTATAAACTTTTTTCTTATAAAAAACGTGTATATCAGAGAGGCTTAAGCAGATCTTAAGAGACGATTACCATAAGGTATCATTTTCTAAGATACCGCTAAAAATCAAATGCAATTGCAAAAGATTAAAAACATGTCATAGATTATACAACATATGTTTGTATGCATAAATAGTAACCTAACATAATGTCATTTCATTATCACGCTATATAAATAAAGCTTCAAAGATAAAAAGCGAGGGCTACCTTGACGCCATATTTTTCAAAGATTCCTTTTCGATGAAGCTCAACACCTGACGATTAAAAACAAAACATGACTGATATTTTGCAGGCCATTAATAGCTGAAGGAATAAGATTGTGGTTGGCGGAATAAACTTGTTGTTGTCATCTTGCTCTATTTCGAACAAATGTGACTGCATGAAACAAACTAGACAAGTGATGAAAATTGCAATGAAGATACAAAACTACATACCACAATTCAAAGCGGTTTGACCTCCCATTGAAAGTATGACTCCATCAGGCTTTTCACGTTTAATGACGTCTTCAACGAATTCTGCAGTTACTGGCACAAAATACACAGTGTCTGCCTAAAATGATAAACTTCATCTATGAGCAGATGATAACCTCTAAATGCTGTAGTTTCAACAATTTAAAATGACAATGACAACAGTTAATGTAACTTATGACAAACAAGAAACTGTAAACGATTAAAATACTGCAAACATGTGCAAAGAAGAACGGTCAGCCTAGTAACAAAAATGCTAAAATTTGACAAAAGTAAAATCATGAATACATCTGATAACTCTTTTTACTGGAGGGCAAAGCTTCCTCTGAGGGCACATATATGTATATGTATGTTCCTCAACAGGGGTAGATTTTCGTCTTCACACTCTTTTCCAGAAGAACTATGCTTAGTATATTTGTCTCTTAGTAATATCAAGCTAATTATGGGGGGGTCTGGGAAAAATTTTCTTGAACCAAGCTATCTAAAACGCCGGAAAACGTGCCTTTAGAAGATAGGAGAGATGGAAAAAGTACAGTAAGAAGGGAAATTCTTGCCCTTCCTGCCACCCCAAGCATAGGTATTCTTACTCTTTACAATGCAGAAAAGACGTTCCAATGCAGATTGTTCGACAATCATAAACATTGACCTCACGCATTAAAACAACAGATGAAGAAATTTTGAAATCCTATGTATTTTTGTGAGTTGGCAATAAACAAACCTAAAAAATGAAAACAAGTTCAAAAGATTTATTACCAGTATAAAAAATTATATGTTCTATGATATGAGCACCTTATTTATTTAGAAATGGGGACTACTACTCAAATTCTTACTTGTTTTTCTCCTTCCGCATTTGTCTGAACAGAGGCAATGTTAGGGTTCATCAGCACAGTCTCAATGTTTTCTTCCTACAAAGAATGCAAAGAACCTCATACTAAACAATTACTAAATGCGTGCGTGGGACAATGCAGTATATTTGAAGTGGGAGTGGGGGGAAAGTCCAACAATTCAAATATTCTGCAATAACTCCAAGCCTCAATCCATGCTTACCAAAATCAGTTTGAAGAGTTGGCATTTCCGAAAACTAGCAGCTACTAATATGGCATGGTAGCAGATAAAAAATTTACAGAAAAAAGAGATAAAAAAGGAAGTAATTATCTCCCTGGAAGGTGAACTGTTTTGACAGTTTACAATTATATTTGAAAAAGGATCACTAAACTAGAAAGATATAATGAATGAAAATGAATGAAGACTGAATCACGTTATTAATAGAAGAGACGAAATAAATACAAAAGATGCAAGTCAACAATAGGCGAAAGGAAAATAAGATTGAAAGTGAAAAAACCAATGCCATACAATACTCAAAAGAATTAATCTCACAAAAATATGAATTTTTCCCAAAAATAGCATCATCTGCTGCAAATGATGTCATTAAAAAACTTCCAATTTCACTCTATCTTTGCATCTCTTACTTAAAGAACTAACGAAGTAGTAATGAATGAAACCCAGTCTTCCCAAAAAATAACTTCGTACTTAGACAAATATTTTCAAGGAATAGTATTTTGTGCAAAATGGCATACCTTCAACGCTTTCACACATTGCGACCCAGAGTAATCAAATTCACCAGCCTGGCCTATTGACAACCCACCAGAGCCAAGGACAAGTACCTTTTTTATCTGCAAATTAATTAATGCACAAACTATGCGAATTACTTAATACACAAATCAGGAAGCTGCTATAGGAAAACAGTAAGTGATCCGCGTCACATAAGATTGCATGCAACTGTTGACAAGAAAATAGTGGCTCAGATATGATAAATTTCCAATTTTTTTAAAGATTCGAAAAAAACCTCACAAAGGGCCTCTATGGTCAATTTTCTCAAAGCAGGTATCAAAAAAAATCCTAAGGCACATTAAACATATTCCCTAAAAAGCTTTAAAAGTATACAAGTCTTTTTTATAAGAAAATCATTATTTTGCCTGAGCCTCAATTTTCTTAACTTTGCCCGAGATTTTCTTAAATTTTTCTTAACTTTTACTGAAATAAACTGACTACAGTGGTTTACACTTTCGTTAATAATATTGTATACTTGAATTTGAATTCTATCTTTAACATTTTGAAAGCAATAACGACGAAATACCGATTTCTGGCCCATAAAAACACTTAACTTTGGAAATTGAGCCTAATGATTTTCTTACGATTTTCTTAAGATTTTGATGATTTGAGCCTCATTTTCTTATAAACTTTTTTCTTAAAAAAAAAGTGTATTGAAAATTGGCCAAAGAGTATTTTGAGATTTACATGGAAAGACAATAAAAACTATTTTTGAGAAAGATTTTCATTACTATGTAAAACACTCAAATAAGGATTTTAAATTGTGTCGACGGTCAGCTTACAATTTAAAATTAAATGAAAACTGAACATTTATGAGGTTCTGGAGGGTGGAAGTGTCAATCACATGACTAACCTCTGACGTTTCAGCCTTGGCTGCTTGCGTGGTTGGAAATAACGAAGAAACTGATTGGTCTCTGTTTCTAACAAGTTGCATGAAATTATCGAACAAAAACTAGGGATAGAATTAAAAAATGATTAAAGCTCTTTTCAAATAAGATATCATTTACTAGTATCAACAATTATGAAAATTGTGCGATTGAAAAACATTTTATCGTTGATTCTAAATATAAACTCTATCATAAAAAAACCTTATCAATTATTCACCTCCGTGTCTGTAGGCCCACCAAAGTGCTCTGGATGAAACTGGGCTGTGAATATGGGGCGATCTTTATGCATAATACCCTAAGGGATAAATATTAACACTTTGAAAAATACAAATCTGAATAAAATACTGAGATATGTATGGAAAATAAGATAGCTTATGATTGCACGCTTTGCTTAAATATGCACCTTGTAATGGAACAGTAATGAGCACATAGAATTGTGGGAGAACAAACAATTTTATCTTTGAGACATCACAAAAAAGTTGCAAATGGTGTTGAATTAAGATTAATAAATTCCAGCTATCTGCCCCTAAAGGTAATCAAATTCTAAATTATTATTGGAAAATAATAAAGGAAAGGCGCTATAATTCTATTGCAAAAAAGCAAGTGCTAATCTCAAACAGCTGACGAAAAATAAATAGAAAATAATGGCGAATGTAATAAAAATCTAACCTCGTTTGACTTATCGTTAGCATTTCTAAATAGAGGCAACCATTCGTCAGGAAGAGTCTTTTCATCGATGGCGAAACCATGATTCTGTGATGTAATGAAGGCCTTACCGTTCAAAAGGTTAAGGACAGGTTGGTTGTGTCCTCTGAAGCAAAAAAAGAAAAAGAATGATCCCAAGAAACTCGACACAGAACAAATTATTTACTTTCTATATCTACCTAAGATTTTGCATAGGAAATACTCTTTTGCAATTTAAAAGACTGAAAATAGCTTCTTTTTGTGGCGTATAGTGTGCTTGTGAAAATCTGTGACATGTTGCACAGATAGTAAAATTCAGTGTACGGTTTTGATATGGAGGATCTAAATTGGCCCATTACATTCTGCAATCATTTCAATAAAATATACATGTAAACATCGAAGTTATGCTCATAAATCATTTCATTTCTAAGTAATTATTCCTGATCCAATAGAAATATTTAAACTGCAATGTAGCCAACTTGCTCAGAGATACTTAATTTCTTTAATATGCGGTCTGTAGTTTGTCAGTAGCCAGTCTATTCTACCGACATTACATTTTTGTTGTTGTTGTTGTTTACTTTATTTTGAGTAGGCTGTTATACCTAGCTTATCAGCTAATTTAGGCCTACTATGCATGCCGCATCCAGGGTATGGGACCTCTAGTTTAACGACCCTTTCGAAGGACAGCGGAGTGAGCTGCCTTGGTCGTTCATCTGGAAGGTCGCTTATCCAGTTTCTGGCCGTACACAGTCATGATTAACTTCAGTTAAGCTAATGGAACTGGCTGGGCCGCTTGGCCACTCACCCTGCATTACCCCAGGTCACTATGCTTGATGACATGTAGCAGGGTGCAGCCACACACGGAACTCATAAATACGGACCAGGTACCAGTTATGCCCCTGGTTGGAGAGAGAGGCAACGTTAGCACCTTGCCTAAGGGCACTACCTCAAAAAGTGACTTCTGATGGATTCGAACCAACGACCACTAGGTCAGCAGTTCACCGTTATTAACAACTATGCCACTGAGGCCACTAAAAAAGACAATATACCTTAAAAAATGATAAGCAGAGTGAAATTCGTCAAGTCAGCAAATCACCTGTTTCCAAGTGGTAGTTTATAAGTGCTTGCACCCGCCGCGAGGCCTGTAATTTGGTTTCCCATACAAATACCAAATATTGGCTCTTTTCTCCCACTATTTATAACCTGAAGAAATATGAAAAAAATCACAACAAGAAAAGTCACGCAGGCTACAAATGGCGACTCCAAATAAGCACTATATGGTATTACTCCAATTTTGTGTGCTATAACAAGCTGAATTTGGTTCATTAGACAAATAAACTTGTTTTACTATCAGGAGATAGTGTATAGCAACTTACCGTCCTAAGTGTTTCAACGGAATTTTTAGCATATGAGGGATCTCCCGGACCATTTGAAATGAACAGACCATCATAATCTTCTTTACTGTAATCGTAATTCCATGGTACAACATGCACTTCAGCATCACGCTAAAAATGATCATCATCTTGGCTATCAAAAACATCGCCTGCATATCCTCAAGATAAACATTTCCAGCATCAATTTAATTATCATACCTTTTAAACGGGTATTTGTAACTCTCTATAAAAGTCAAAGGTATGATCATAGATGCTGTCGTAAGTAGGGAAAATACCCGTTAAAGAGGAACGTTATTCTAGACCATCAGTATGCCAAGTAGGATTGTGAACAGTTCAGTTTCTTGCAACCACTATGTTCCCAGTACTGCTACCAGATTCCCAGCTACTGCTAAGTGGACGGCGAACGAACATAATGCAAAGGTGAGAGGATACCTTGAACCTATGATCCTTCTGTACAGAGCACAAGGGTCATAACCACTACATTACTCACTCACGCTGCCCTCTCTATCCAGCATCAAACATGACAAATATCTGAAATATCCATGCACTGTAGGCTAAAAGTTGATGCAAAAGTAACATTAACATACCATCAACAAACTCCTTATCATATTCTGCTTGATCCCACAATCCAATGCAATAATCTTATATTTGTTACCCTTACCATAAATTTGAACATCCTTTAAAAAGAAACATCCAAACTCTTTAAATCAATTTATCAATATCAAAGGAAAGAAAAATGCATTAAATGCCAGGTGGCCTTGCAGAACATACAAAGATGAGATCAATCACGCAAACGAAGTTCTTTAAAAGCGAAAATAAAAGATCAGTTTTTCATCAGATTTTGCTCATCAGTCAAACAGTTGAAATATTTTTCAAATGGAAAGCCACAAAATTTAAGTTTTTCTCAAAGTTTGATATGCTTAAATTTTAATCAGATTGCATTAAATGTACAATCTTTCAGCTATACTTGTGATAAACACGGGTATAAAAAGATTGATCAGCAAGAACTGATGAAAAAACTGATCGTGTATTTTAGTCTTATGGAATCATTCACCCATTACGTAACACCACTAGGGAGGAGGAGAGGTTCCCTTGATTTGTTACAAAGCGTTACGGAAAAAACAGAGGGGGGTTCACATCTTACCGTTATGTAACGCTAGAGAGTTTTCAGTTAAGCTATTTTCAGAAATGAACAAACGCCTTTTTTCAATCGGAGTAAGCTCTCCCTCTGTCAAACACATTTACGAGTGCCTTTATGCAAACAAATTGTATGTTTCTTTCACAAAAATGCCTGATTTTTCATTTTGCACATTTGAGGGCGGTTGGTGAGAACTGGTGGATCTAACGCCGGGAGAAATATACACATATCTCACTCCTTTGGACTCCTCCTCCCTAATCTACCGCTATTTCACCTGACAGCAGGCTGAAAGTGAACTTCACCCATTCATGTGATTGACAGTGGAAAGAACACTATAAGTAGGGGGATGCAATTTCGTTACCGAACGGTAGGAGGGGGTTGAGTTTTGTGTTACGGAGCACTACAGAGGAAGGGGAGGGTCTGCTAAATGGCAAAGTTGGCGTTACGTAAGGTGAATGACCCCTCAGTACTCAAAGAATGGCTGTGTTACAAGGGTCCAATGACTGGCAACAAACTGTAGACACGTGCTCACTCATTGATTATGAAGCTTGCATGAAGAATACAAAAAATGTTTACTTAATGCCTTTAGCCAGTTAAATATTAAACTTTTCTAATTAATATATTACTATTTTTACTGATACTTATGAATCTGTACTGTACCATATAAAATATATACTGCTTTTGCATACACTTTTCATTGCACAAGACAAACCCTGATAATAGCTATTTGCAGTTATAACTTCCAATTTAATAAATCAATAAATCAATAAATCAATAAATTAATAAATCAATAAATCAATCAAATATTGTGTCTATCTTTATCCACAAGGAATATATTGAGATGTAAACCACTCAGAGAAAGTGTACAATTGTGTACAATGTACAACTTCTGAGATTTCTAGATTTTGCAAAGGTTTAAAAGTGTTTTTATATATCAAAGATTTGCTGGATTCTATTAGTGATTCTTGGAAAATTTTATAGAGCATTTTTAGCTTTTGAAGACTTTTGAGATTTTAAAAAGACTTTTGAGAATATAATAAGCTGAAATTTCTTCAAAGCCTAAAAGCTGTATTATAAGTACAAAAGAGTTGCAGAAATTTTTGAGACACAAGAACTTCCAATATGTTTCATATTTACTAGAGATTTTTAGATATTTTTCATCAACATTTATGAGATGTTTTTAGCAATTTGCTCCTCAATATATATCCTCTAGGTTGTTGGCAAAATCACTTTTCATAGTAATCACACTATCCTTACTAGTTACATACCTTTGTGGATATCTCAGCTATCAAATTTCTTGTGTTTGGGTCATCAAATTCAATTGGCTGGTCTTCAAATTCAATTTTTCCTAACACAGTACCCTAGAATACAAATAATATGTTGTAAAAAGGATCTCATAAACAAAATTTTTTATCATCGAAAAAAGCTAAGCGGCACATTTTGCTGGGAAGACCAATTTTGAACAATGCATTCTGAATAATACACATAAATTTTATGTGGCCATAAGAGGGGCACCTCCCTCTAGAGCATCATATTCCATACTGTAACAGAATGAAAACTATCACAATACCTTGTCCCTGATTACTTTTGTTAGCATACGTGTGTCTATTCCATAGAGGCCTGGCACCTGTGTAAAACAGAGGACTTAAAGTAAACAAGAAGCAATAATCTCACTATATAGAACATCCAAACAATGGTTTAAAACTTTAAATAGCCAAATAGCATAAAAAGAAAATCCAGGAACTGGTTGCTCACTACTACAAGAGAAATCAGAAGTTTAAAAACACTATCACCACCATCATCATCACCTTGTCTTGTGGTGTCTTGTCTCTCCCATATTGCCCCCAAAGGGGCCTAGGACTGACCTTGGGGTCAGTTTTTACCTTTCATTTATTTAAAAGTGGTGACTGAGTTGGCTACACTCAATCCACTCTGTTACCCCAACAGTTACCAGATAGAGCTGTAGCATGAGCCATTGAGCCTGTTACTGAAGGGGCCTGATTAGACAGTTTCCCACAGGTCATTAATTTCTGCCCTAATTCTGAACTTATCATCATCATCATCATCATCATCATCATCATCATCATCATCATCATCATCATCATCATCATCATCATCATCATCATCATCATCATCATCATCATCATCATCATCATCATCATCATCATCATCATCATCATCATCCAAAAACCACATAATATCACATACCCAGAACTTGGCACAGCTATGGATTAATGGATTACAAACCTTATCCTGATTTAACCATTCTGATAAGGATTGAACTGAATTCCAATGACTGTAATTATGGGCATAATCCTGAACCAGCAATCCAGCAATCTATGGATTTATGGAGAAAGCTAACAATCAAGCACAGCAAACACAAAACATAGAGAAAAGCAAGATCAATGTACCATCTTTACTACTTAGGAAAATATGCTGTCCCTTACATACATAGACAGAAAGATGGGTGTGAATTCATTTCCCAGACATCTGAAGGGCATAGAGCCAGAGCCCATCACAATCCTACATCTTATGCTCATCTCTGCTTACACAATAAAATTCTATGGTCTGCTTAAAATCATTCTACTTGCTCTGCACAAAAGCTTGAAGCTTTTGTATTTGCTGTGGTATCCTTCAGCCTCAGAAGAATTGAAGCAATGGGGAAAATTAGCTCCCTATTGCAAGACACAAAAAGAATTTAAAAAAACCAATGGCATTGTGATAATGGGAATATTGCAAAAAGCTTTGCTTTGTTCTCTAAAAATCATCTGTCAGCTACAGTTTTTTGCCTAAAAGAAGCTCACTGACATGCCATACCATTGAAAACAATCTAAAGCATGAAATGATAGCCTCCTTCTTAAGCATGTAACTGGAGGTGCTGTGGAGGAGCAAAACACAAAGCTTTGTTTTCTTATGTAAATCTCCAGATTAATGATTCTGTTGGGGGGAATAACCAGGAAAAATTTCCATTTTGAGGGCATTGCTGCCTGTGCCCCAAACAGGTATGTGCCTGCTATTTCTCTGAATAAAGTGATCTTGAAACCATGCATATGACAAATAAAACTGATGATAGAAGAGTATCAAAGCAACAAAACCAACCTGTATTTTATCTGATTCTGCATATTTCAACAAACCATATTCATCTTTCTCTTTCATATTTGGTACACCATAATTACCCACAATTGGGTATGTTAGGGTCAGAATTTGCCCCCTGTAGCTGGGATCTGTCATGGCTTCTGGATACCTTAATATAAAAGGAAAAGATTATGAATGAATCATAGATAAAACAGCTTAAGAGAACAAAATAAATAACAACTTATCAGCTGAGCAAATTGATCAATGACACCTACAGAGTGCTTCAAAAATATAATTGCTGATCAAACAACTACACTCAATCAATTTTCTAATGCAATTATCTTTTCTTGCTGGTTAATCTATTTTTGTTGTGGAAAATTCAGTTCTAGAAACACACCAATGTCAGAAATCAATCCAGACTTGCTTATAGCAAATATGTAATGAGCTGGGCAAAGTTATAAGGAGTAATTTGTCCATTTCATGATGCCAAATTTACCATTTTAGAACCCCCTCCCCCTCTTGTAACATCTGCAGCAAAGTCCTCCATATGAATCAAATAACAGTGTTACAAAATCAAGGTACTTTCCCTCCTTCCTAAAGGCATTATGTAATGGTTAATAATCTTCATAGCAAAGTGGATATATACCCAACAAGTCCTGTATTGAATACTACTTCTCCAGCAACAGATGCCTCCTTTCCAAATGAGTAACCACTCATCTTTGTTCCATCTTCAAGCACAAGTGTGGCACGCTGTGGATACCAGAAAATAAATCTGTCACACACTTCATATATAAAAGATAAATTCTGGGCCTACTATAGGTGCTTCAAAGCATAAAGAGGACTCTAGAATTCACAGATGTACATAGTAATAGAGGGAGAATTTAATGTTAAATCATATTATAACAGAGGCAATAAGACTTCAAAAACCAAATAATGCCAACCACTACTAAATATTGTAAAAGATGTTCTAATGCTTTTTAAATTCTCAACTCTACATTTTTTTATTAGCCTACAAGTTTCAGAAGAAAATATATGTATATATATA
>WIPJ01036201.1:127990-140201 GCA_018155075.1 Cassiopea andromeda | reverse complement strand
ACATATATATACATATATATATATATACATATATATATATATATACCGTGATGAAAAATAATTGAAAATTAGAAATGAACAATATTCCTAACAATGATGAGACTAAAATAAATGAACTTATGACGCTAAATAACAGGCAATAGTAAGATCTGCCCAAAATCTTTTAAGCATTGATGCTTCCTTGAATGATTAACAAGAATTCTCACCCATCTTTATCATTATAACCTGCTGCATCTGATGACTGATACGCTACGCTATATGGCCTATTCTGAGTTGAAGAGACTTGAGTGACTGGACGCGATGGAGGAGGCATCACCGATTGTGCTTTCTTTGCACGTGGGCCTTGGGATAAGCTCCTATAGACTTTACCACTTTGACTGTTCTGGGCTTGTTCTTTGCTCTGAAAAACAAAAAAAAGATGACAAATGGAACAAATAGACTACACCAGCAAGGAGCTGCATTTAGATTTTGCGATGAGGAAATTAAAACCACCTAAAAATAGGGAGCAAAATGTGGAATGAATCCGAACGCAAAGAAACAATTCAACATGGAAAACGTTGAGTATTGAGGTTTCAAATTTCATTAAATTCAAAAGAACGATGCGCAACTGAGTATTCATTTCGAAGGAACCAATTTGTACATAAATAAAATGTTTATGTATTTGAAGATTGTGACACGCAAGCATCTACACTTAAGAGACATTATGTGTCTCCAAGGCGCAAGATGAGAATAGACGCAAGCAAACCAGGCGGAGATTTGTCCTTATCTGGACAGCATCAATATTCAATTCCTAGACGCTTAAAAGAGTATTAATATAAGTTTTACTAAATTCATCAGCTTGCTTGTTAGCTCGAAAAACCAGACTATAATGGAGAGCTACAACTGAGAAAATAACAAGATGGACATGAACAAATTATCATACATCTGGTAAGTCCTTCAAAATCATTTTCCCATCTCCAGGACCCATGTGAGTAACGTGAGAGAAATTAGACGGCAATGAAATTAATTTCTCTTTAAGATCAGCCTCTTCTGCCCGTAAACTTTCACGCTTGCTCCATGCTCCTACTCTCTTTTTCTTTAATTTCATGTACCTCGAAACGGCTCTTTTGCCTTTATTTGAGAAAACTGACAAGTCGATTCCTAGAAATAAGACACACAATGTTAGGAAATGCACACATTAAAAATAAAATCAAACAAAACCAGGCCCGTAGCCATAGGGTGGCATGGGGTGGCATGGGGGTGGCAAATGCCACCCCAGGACAGAAGTATGCCAGCTTTTTGCTACCCCTGGGAATTTATTTGCAATTTTTATTGCTGCTTTACCTTTATTGCTATGGAGAGATTTCCTAAAATTTTGGTTGAATTCAACCTTGCTCCTTGTGACATACTAGAAAGTTCAATCTTTTCCTGCACACACATTATCCATTTGATTGTGAAAAAATAAAGTATGAGATAAGCTCTCAGATTTTGCATCACGTGATTCCTCGAGGGCAATTTTCCCACCCCTGAAACACAGGCATGGCTACGGACTTGACCAAACCGACGGCAATAGTAAGAATCAAAGGGCTCGTGTGCTTTTCTAAAGATAGTAGGCATACATTCTTTATACCTATAAACACGCCTAAAAGAAACATGAGGTTGAAGTTAGGCAAAAATTACGAAACAGGTAGGCTAGGCTTCAGATCTTATATTAACAAAACTGCTTTTATTTGATCAAATTTATAAGAAAATTTATAAGAAAATTTTTGATCTAACTAGAAATAAAATAGAAACAAAATCCATTACAGGCATCACGAAACCTGAAAATTCTATTTCTTGCACCATGGCTGCCTAATCTGAGATGTTGCTGTTATTGGATGTCTTAAGAATTTAAGAAAGAGTTAAGAAAAATCTGAAGTTAAACTGGACAAAATATAAACTAACATCCAGACTGAAACATAAAGTTTATTTCTTATAAAAAATGGGTATCTGCTAGAAATTACTGAGGTCGATTTAAATTCCAAGAAGGAGCAGCCGTGACCTAGCGGTAATGCACTTGACTCAGAACAACGTGGTCTTTTGTTCAAGGCCCATCGCAGGCCATTGGTGACACGTCAGGCAGGGCATCCGGTCTTAAATGCTCGTGCCAGAACAAAAGTCCCATTAGAGGCACCCTCTAAGCCCCAAGGAATTGGGGGAAATGGGGTAAAATCGAGAAAAATTTACATTCCAAGAAGGCATGCGGAGGTATATAAAACCTACCATCCGATTCCACGTTGCGCAAGTAGAGAACAGTCAATTGATCAAAACCAGATGACATATTGAGAGAGCCATCGCGACACAATGGCTGACACTATAAAATAAAATTTATATTATAAAATTAACCATTTAGAGATAAGGTAGATACTTAAACAGAACCAAAGAGATCCAAGCGTATTTGCTTGGCCTAATCTATTAGCCAATGAAAATGTAGCTTCAAACATGTATCTGAAAACTACAAAAATGAATAGATTCTAGATACAAAAATAAAACTCTTGCAATTACCCTTCGTAATGAGAGTGTCTGAAGCCATTCTGCGGTTGCTGCGTTAAAAATATCGATACCTCTTTCGCTATACACGACAACATGAGGTGCAGAATATGCTGTAAAAACAGATATAATGTTCATCAGTGTCAAACAACAAGAATCAGATGGACTTACAGATAAACTAACGAGTATGTACTAAGGAAAAGTTAAATTCTCGAAAGATTACCAGCTACTATTATCAAAAGACAGATGGCCTTTGCTAGATATGCATTCAGCAAAGATAGTATTTGCATGAGCTTACTAGCTGGGACCGTGTACAGAAAGAGACAAAGGTAAATCTACGGTCGTGTATAATTTAAAAATTTGGTGGAAAACAGAGCTGTGCTAATCAATATCAGCTGGCACGCAATAATGAGGCACAGAAATCCATGGCTTCTCAGCATAATTTTCCATAGATTTCATAAAATTTCAAAACAAAACGCACAACAACTTGATGGACTACGTGCAGGTCACAGCAGAAAAGTCTGTACTATAACAGACGTTTACAGTTTTAAAACTAAAATAATTAATCAAAACAACTAAAATGAAACAAACAACAAATAAAGTTCACCATAATGAGCATCGCATAAATTGATGATGAAAATAATGTCAAAGATTTTGGCAAAAAAATGCTAGACAACAGTGAAAGATGAAATAATAGTCTTTCCCATTGCCGCTCATGCATGTTGATGTAAAAAATACCGATTAGCAGTAAGCTGTTTCTATTGTCGTACCTAGGTGTGTGATTGGTGTAGGCCAAGCAATTTCGGTCTGTCTTGACCTAAATCCTCTTTCGTTGACGTAAAACGCAAGCTCTGCAAGAAGACAGTGAAATATTTTCATTGCAAATAGAGATTCATGGATACCAAATACCAAGTATTACTTCAAAATTTTAATTAATAAAGCAGAAAATTTATCGTCCCTGTAATGTCTAAATAACTTTCTTATTTATTCAAGAGGACAAACGGAAATGGAACATTATTTCCAAATAATTTTCCAATGATAAGACCTGAGCAATATTCCCATACCATATGCTGTGACCACAATAAGTTCTTCAGAAGGAGGAGCAAGCATACTGCATTGGTACAATTCAATACAGTAAACAAAAAATTAAACATCTGAACAGCAGGCCGAATAATTACCGGGTTCGTACTGAGGTGAATACATAAATTCGAAGACTTTCTAAGGGGTTTTTACGGAGTGAAGAAAATGTTAGGAGTACTGTTAAATGCTTCAATAATAAAAAGCTGCTTCAGTTTTTCAGTTGAGGTCTCACTTCAAAATTCCATCAAAATACAGACAAATCAAAAATACATCAAAAGACTAAACGTTTTTTTTATAAGAAAACCATCATTTTGCCTGAGCCTCAATTTTCTTAACTGTTCCCGAAAATGAGCCTGAGAATTTCTTAAATTTTTCGTAAATTTTTCTGAAATAAACTGACTAAAATGGCTTACACATTCGTTATTAATATTGTATACGTGAATTTGAATTCTATCTTTAAAATTTTGAGAGCAATAATGACGAAATTTCGATTTTTGGCCTATAAAATACTTAATTTTGAAAATTGAGGCTCGTGATTTTCTTAAGAATTTCTTAAGATTTTGATCATTTGAGCCTCATTTTCTTATAAACTTTTTTCTTATAAAAAATAAGTGTACATAAAGACTAGCAAAAATAACTCAAATTCAAACAAATATAAATACAATTTTTAAAAATTTGTATACAGGGAAATTTTAAGGAGGGGTCTTCTCAATAAATGAACTAATAAAGGAGAGGGCATCCCTTTTTCAGAAAATATGTTAAATCTGCTTAATCTTGAGGTGTAGCAAACCATTTCCAAAATAAGGCCTGCTTCTGAAAATCATCTCCCCTAAGGATTGCCTAGAAATAAGGAGTTCCTAAGGGTCTTTTTCGAAAATCCACGAATTTACGGAGTTTTGAGCGCTCTCAACAACGCAAATTACACGTCTTTTTTATAAGAAAAAAGTTTATAAGAAAATGAGGCTCATATCGTCAAAATGTTAAGAAAATCTTAAGAAAATCACGAGGCTCAATTTCCAAAATTAAGTGTTTTTATAGGCCAAAAATCGGCATTTCGTCGTTGTTGTATTCAAAATGTTAAAGATGGAATTCAAATTCATGTATACAATATTATTAACGATAGTCTAAACCACTCTAGTCAGTTTATTTCAGTAAAAGTTAAGAAAAATTTAAGAAAATCTCAGGCTCAATAGCGGGAAAAGTTAAGAAAATTGAGGCTCAGGCAAAATAATGATTTTCTTATAAAAAAAACGTGTAAATCTAAAGAGTTGTTAAGGAGTTTATGGAGTAGCATGAACCATGAATTATGCAGCAAGCGAACAATACAACAAAGACTAATTTACAGATTGCAGTTGAGAAATACTATCTATTCCTTCTATTGATATTTTCTTATATGAAGGACAAATGAAAATATGAAGAAGCTTCAAACCTGCAAAACAGAGCAGAAATTCGTTGGGTTGGACTTCAACGGCAAGCAACGCATCTGAATTCATGCTTGATATGAAGTTAAGGCTCTGATCTTCTGGGTTAATTAATTCTATAAAGAAACGAGCATTTTTAGCGCAGAAACGTTAATAAATTTTGTTTCAGATAGACCTGATGCATGTAGTACTTACATATGACTGTCAATGGGATTACAAATGGACAGTTGCTGCTGAACTCATCTCATAATTTGGTCGCAGGCCAATCACTTTAATTAAAATGCAACACAACGTCCTCAAAATTTTCATAAAAATTATATCTCTTAAACTCACTTTGAAGCTGTGAACTGTTGCTGTGGATATCGAGTGCTGAAAACCCTGACGGGTAACCAAGGATCACTTTACCTTCAGCGACTGCAATCCATTGAGCCGAAAATGGCAATGACAAATCCTATATAAACAAAGTATAAAATATGCCTTTAAACATAGAAAGTACTTTAAAATGATGTATTAAAAAGCTCATCTCACATCAGATGCCCAGTATCATTAGACATTTGAAATTGTCCAATCTATATAGTACAATAGTATTTTCTGGACATCTAGTACGTCTCTTCTACAATCGTATTTCTCCAAATCATGAGACATTTGATGTGAAATGAGCTTTACTTACCTTGATTTCAATTTGTCTAGGCACGCCGAAGAGGGGGCAGAGGGAAGCAAGCGCCCCTTCTGCCTATTATTTGGGGAGCAATGGGGGCAAAGTTCCCTTTTTTAAATGCAATAGAATCGTTTTCAGACATTACTATAATACAACGGAGAACAAATCAGTGACAAGAATAAACAATATATGATCAGAAAAGAGAGCTAATTGTGATTGTGAGAAATATAGTCCCTGCTGAAAGATGGAACGAAAATGTCTCAAAGAGGTCCCAAAAATGTGTCCATGCAAATCGATGCCCTTTGCGCCTGTTGGCCCCTCTTGTACTACTATCGTTACGGAGGCCTGAACATGTTAAATAGCAAGCACCAGATAGAGTTGGGACTAAGTGACTCAGTGTCTTTTTCCGCTGTATATGGTACAAACAAAGTATTTTGTAGTTTTTTTACTCTAATATTCATGTGATATAAAAACTATGATGAACGCGTGCATGTACTTGCTTGCGTGTGCGAGAGTGTGCATGCGTGTTTATGTATTAAGAAAGTCTTTGTCTTCCAAGAAGACACCTCTACAAGACAAGCATAGTAATTTCGTACAAATAGGCAATTCTTCTCGAGCACCAATTCTATGTCAAAAAGAATTGAAACCGAGGGGTACCTTAAATTTTCTGTGCCTTGCTTTTGTCCGGTTAAGCTCGTAGAGAAAAGCATGTTTCTTCGAAGTAACACACAAGCAAGTTGCACTGCCTTGTCTGAAGCTACCCGTTGCAAATAGAATTGCACCTAAAACAAGATTGTTAATATACTCAAGACATAAGACATGGGAAGAATTTCTGGACACAAACTTCAAATATACATGCAATACACGTTTTTTTTATAAGAAAATCATCATATGTCTGAGCCTCATTTTCTTAACTCTTCTCGAAATTGAGCCTCAGATTTTCTCAAGTTTTTCTTAGCTTTTACTGAAACAAACTGGCTAAAATGTCTACACTTTTGTTATTAATTTGTACACTCGAAGTTTAATTCCATCTTTAACATTTCAAATGCAATAATGACGAAATATTGATTTTTGGCAAATAAAAAAACCTTAAGTTTGGAAATTGAGCCTCGTGATTTTCTTAAGATTTTGACCATTTGAGCCTCATTTTCTTATAAACCTTTTACATATAAAAAATGCGTATAGTTATGCCAGGAGACAAGTAATTGAAAAACAATGAAAGAAGACAACTTAAAAAGGTAACTAAAGAAGATCAGTAGGAAATAAAACTTAGATAGATAACATAGAAAGTTAACTGAGGAAGATAACATAGGACGATAACTGAGAAAGATGACTTAGATAACACACTGAGACGGAAAAGTAACAAAATGAATGATGAAAATGCTGTAATTGCATACCTTTTGTTTCTGTTATTTTGATTGGCTCAGCATCGTGGCCAGAAGTTATTACTTGTGGATACAGCCGTACATGCCTCCCTCGTCCTGAGAAGCAAATACAAAAGAAATTGAAGGCTAGGAATTGGGAAGATCCGAAGGGCATGAAAACATCTCAAGACTTATCAAATATAAATTAGAGGTTGTCTAATGACCTTTACGTCAATGCTAGAATCTATCACTCAACCTTTGGCCTTTAACCTTTAACCTAAAATTCTACACATCAGCCTATGACTTTTGACGTGCAATACCATACAAATAGTCAACTTTGCTGAAATCTGTGCACAACAAACCATGTCTTTGGCTTACGTAAACTAATTCAAAAGCAAAACATCAAATGCAAAAATAAAAATCCAAGTGAAAATGAGAATTAACCATTAAATTTAGCTGATGAAAACTGGTATTGCAGAAGGTCACCTCAACAGTGATTATAGACATACCTGATATGACAACAACTAACTGCTCATCTGAAATAACCTCAACTTGAAAAACTTTCCTCGTGTCGCCAATTTTCGCTACAGCTATAAAATCAATTCAAATGTCAATACCTGAAGATTAATTTGATGCCAGAGGTAAAAAATTACACGTCAGTACGGGCTGCTGTAATGTATATCATCTAATCAAGCTACCATCTATACCAGCAAGTAATAGCGAGGACAAATCTCTGATTTTCCACAAAAACAAAGAAAATCAGAAATAGAAATGAAACTGGGTTTCATGATTTCTAATGGCTGCAGAAAGTGTAGAGGAAAAATTTTGACAGTGCGTTCAGCGTTCTAGATAGAGTGGCAATAAACATGTAGCTAGAGGTAGGACGTTTCAAAAACAAAAATTTTAGACAACATTACAAGTCTTGCTAATATAGTAGATTGAAAACACATACCATCCTGCTTTGCAGCAAGGTCTAACGAGAAGAGTCCTTCTTCAGTGCCGAATACCAGTTTCTCTGGATCTACGGCCAAGACAAGCACGATTGCTTAGCATAACTAATCTTACAATTTCTTGCTTTCAAAGAATGTAGTAGGCTCTAAAATCAATGTCAAAGTCCACAGAGCTACATTATCACAAAATACATCTGCATAGCTGTTGTATCATAGAAAATAATGATATACGACCTTACTACCATTGGTGGTACTAGTTGTAGCGTGCATCGAAAATATTTACCAACAGGTTTCAAATCCAGAATTAAAGAGTAATCCCAAAGACATATCATAAAAAGTATGGAAATTATAGCTAACGAAAGCAGCAAGATCTTGGGAAACTTAGGACCGATGATACACGAAAAACTCAATGACCTTAAGACAGTCTGAATATTGAAAAAATCAATATGATTCAGAATCTCTCAAGAAGTGACGACCAGACCAAAAACTGAATCCTTCAACAGTTACCTCAAGGGAAAACCATTGGTTTTATAGCATATACTCTCGAAGGACGGTTCAGCTTCACAAGAAAATACAACATGACCACTGTTCAAGTAGCATCGAAAAAACAACACAATTAGGAAAAACAACCATTCAAAAAAACCAACAGCTTGACTAGGTGCTCAAGCATAACAAATGTCATTGTTCGAACACAAATGTCCTTTAAGCTCAATGTCCTGCTAGAGTACATGCTATAGCTGCAACGTAAAATAATGGTAGCATCTTATTATGAAAATTATGATACTTTGAAAGGCAAAGACTTACCGACAACTGCAGCACACTGAGTCATTTTAACAACTGCATGATCAGATGCATCACAAACCTCCTTAATTTGATATTTCAACTGCAAAAAGAGAATGCTATTGTTCTTAATAGTGACGGGTAAAAGCATTATTTTCCAACAGAAAGTAACAATATGGAGACTAAGTGCTTGCTAACTGGTCTAGTGTTAGTATACTAACATCTACTATACCAACACTGATTTGAAAATAATACTGTGGAAATCTTCGATAAACCAATCAATTAATCAATCAATCAATCAAGCAATCAATCAAGCAATCAATCAATCAATCAATACATTTAAAGTTCACTAAAGGTACATAGTTTATGGAAATACTAAATAAAACCAACTATACAAAACTCATTACTAATAATAGCGACCAAAGTAGCAAGAAAGATTGACCAGTATGATATGAATGTGCAACATCTTAAAATATTTGAAAGCGACGTCTTATTCTTGTTCATCTGGTAATTTTCCAAAAATCTCACATTAAATTTAGCATACATAGCAAAGGAAAATACAGATCTTACAGAATCACGATGCCAAATACTGATGAACCAATTCAAATTTACATGTAAGACTTTGTACTCTTGAAGATTTCTTGAAATATCTTTACGATAAAGTGGAAAATCTATCTGTGCAACAGGCAACTTTCCAATGGGATAACTTCAAAAATGCATCAAAAACCTAATAAATTAAAAACTCTGCAGAAAAATAAATATTTGCACCTTTTTCTCGGCAGCATCAGCCTTTTCAAGCACTTTTTTCAATTCTTGAAGTATCTTTACCCATTTTCTCGCACTGCCTTCATCTTCAGCCAGAAACAACTGACTACATATCGTCTCTGGTTGGCTTATTTCTGACATTGTAATCTGCAAAAACAACGCATTTGTGAAAAACTGCCTAGCTTTGAAAAGTCAAATAATAAAGGTTTATCGGTGCTCTCATCTCAAAGCAGAAAATACGCTTTCTTCTAACCTTAATTAGAAATATCACCAAAATCTAAAATAATTATACTGTAATTTAAATCTTTCTTCTACAAGAAATGCTCTTCCCCTTAGCCCATTATATTTGATCATCTCTACGATTCCCCCCTTCGTTTCCTCTTTCTCCCCCTACACTCCGAGTATCTCTTCCCCTTTCTCAGTCAACAGCATGGCTTAATCAGTTCTTTTCTACAACTACAAATACCAAAAAACTAAAATACTACAACAATACCACTTACAAATTCTTTTTAACAACACCAATGTAACCCAGGGTGGAATTCATATAAGCCTCACATCAGATGTGAAGCAGAGAATTATCGATTATAGATAATCAGTTGAATCATGGTGCTCAAAAAATTTGCTGTGACTTAGTCAAACAAGAGAAATAACTGTGCCTAAAATTTCAAAGCACCAAAACGAAGGGTGATAGCTATTACAATGCAAGAAAACTCACCTTAAATATGCACGGTATATCCCGTTCTTGTGCATGAATAACATCCGATTTTGCAACTGTGGTTACTGTAAATTCTTCGTCTCTGAAAACAAAGGATTCTAAAACAACGGATTCTAAGTCATATGCAACAATGGAGGGCCACAAAAGACTTTCCCCTTCTTTAGGTATTCCTTCCTGGTCAGGTCAATAAACTCCTCCCTTTTTTGTTCAGTTCTTTTATTACAAATCAGCAGGCTTCTTTTAGCTACTTCTTGCAATTTAGATTTATACGCAGCTATTTTTTAAGTTGTTGGTGGAAAGCCCAGCTTAACAACGAATTTCAAAATTAAGGTGATAATAAATAATGTTAAGATTTTCCTCTTGATATTCTTTTGATGACAATTACAGTTATTCTAAAACTACCATTATTGATACATTTCAGTTAATTCCAGTTTACCTATAAACATGTCTATCGACTTCATGATAACAGCATTGAAAATGACCCAAGCTTGGGTGGAAACATTTGTGTCAGTAATGGTAGAGCTGAAATAGTAACAGAAATAACTGGAATTGTTAGCTTTTTTGTCTGCATGCATACCTCATATCAATCACTTGTAGCATTGTATTTGAAACCTGTGAGTAGCCACTGATATCATAAACGACAATCTTGAAATCGCAGACAACAGCGAAGGCCTTCATCCATCCACGTTTCACGCCGCCAGGTTTGGGTACCTAAAGCACGATACAATATACCATGTTACTCTGCGATGATAAGATATCGAACATCCCCCCTGTCTATAAAAACAAGTGAAGGCATATCGGTACAAATGCAAGATTTGAAATAATTGGGGAAGGTATAAGTACTCGACGCTAATATTCTTGTGCTAGGGGTGCAAAGAGAACTTTTTATGGCTACTATAGGCCAAAGGGAACCATTCTGTTCAGGGTGTTTAAAATCCTTAACTATCTCAGTTCCAAGCCAAATCAAATTATCTTCAACTAGCCTAATACTTGTCAGTTGGATTCTAAAAAAGTTGAACATTTGCCAACAATTCTATTCAAACTATTGTGACTATGAACATTTCCAATACAAAATTTATCAACAAAAGAGTGAATGTTCACAATTACAAGGCATAATATCCCAATCAGCTATCCCTACTTATCATCTAACCAGCCTCTTCTCATCACCTGCAGGTACCTGATTCAAGGTTATGAAACGAAATACATGCTTTTATCATTAGAAAACCATTTTTTTGCTTGAGCTTCAATTTTCTCAACTTTTCCAAAAGTTGAGTCTGAGATTATCCTAGATTTTTAAAAAATTTTACTGGAGTAAACTGTCTAAAACAGTTACCCTTTCTTTGCTTATCTTCTATACTGGAATAAAAATTCTACCTTTAACATTTTTAACATAATAAAGACGTGATATCGACCTTTGACAAGCCAAACAACTGAATTTTGAGAGGGGCCTAACGATTTTCTTACGATTTTCTAAAGATTTTTACCATTTGAGTCTTATTTTCTTATAAACTATATACCAATAAAAAACGTGTACGAAGTAAAACAAATCATCACGAGACAAAAATACCTTCACAAAACTTTCGTAAGCAGTTCCAGTCCCTTTCTTTGGGTCTATGCCAAGAGGTCTATTTGCGACTGTATGGGGAATAAATATTCGATATTAATATATGTTTAACTACAAATAAATAACATAACATGAAACTAAGAGCATTACTACAAAACGTAAGTGAGCTCATGACATGAAATACAAATGACATTAAAGATGCTACGTACTAAATTTACGTCACAATGGCATCTCTGGCGCACTCATTTACTGGCCCATCTACTGGTCACTTAGAATGGATTGACAGCAATCAAAGAGAGAGTTTTAGCATAAGGATCTAGTCCGGTACACTGGATCAGCGTTCCAACTCAAAGTCAGTTTCTAGCAAGCTACCTAGCTATATACTTACATATGTTTATATGTATAT
>WIPJ01036201.1:86204-125957 GCA_018155075.1 Cassiopea andromeda | reverse complement strand
ATATATAATTTTATATTCATAGCTATATATAACTTTTGACGAAAGAAATTCCTAACTTACGGAGATTTTGTGGTACCGGACACATCTGTGGGGCATCACTTGTGCAGCGCACGTGACAAGAATATCCACATGCTGGGAAAAGTAATGAAAATCAGATGATATTGAACAATGAAGAATTTAGGCTCAAAGAATTAATTTATCGGCCAGAGACATCAAGAAAAAATGTTAATTAAATTTCTTAATATGAAAAATTGAGACTAAGTATGGTTTTCGCTCAAATTAAATCAAAATCTTAGCTAGTTGTAACGATAAGGTAAGCTACGATCGCTACGCCAGGTTTTACCGAGAAGACAAAGGGTTAACGATGGTTTTGGCGAAAAATGAGGGGCATAACAACCCCATATACCTTGCTTCAGAACCCTCATAGATAGGGCATCCATAAACACCAATGTCATATGAACATAAGTCGCAAAAGTTGATAGAAAAGCTCAGGTAATTCAGGTAAAACTATTATAAAAAGTAACAACATATACCGGAGTCTATATATATAATATATAATATATAATATATAATATATAATATATTATATATATATATATATATATATATATATATATATATATATATATATATATATATAATGAAATTAACTTCAACTAAATGAGGGTTGCTGAACTTAGCATTAAAAACACCTGCAAAATGTTTTAAAAATTAGGCAACTAACCATCACAAATCATCCCTTGTCGCACATGTCCAAACATAATTGACATACAAAAATGACATTTTGTTGGCGATGGAAAGGTCTTGGCAACGAACTTATGGACTTTACGCTGCAAATTATAATATAGACCTTCAGTTTTTGATCTTAAATTCAGCAGAATTTACTCCTACATGTTCTCGTTGACCTTCAAATTCAAATCCTAAAACATTGACACTATCATTCTAATCTCATAATAATCTTCAAAGACAATATGAATACAGTTAATTTCCAATCAAAAATCAGGCAGAAGATTTCAGTGAATTCAGTGTCACAAATCAAGACCTATTTGGGCCCGTTGTCAGTTCATGCGCAGTTCACTCAAGCTTACGGATGCCTCTCAATACTACAAAGTATTTACATATATTTAACCATAATACTACATATCTATTCACACTTTCATATATCTTTCAATACTTTTACATATTCTACCATTAATTACTATTCGCAAATTTCGAGGGTATCTCAACCTTTGCAAACAACAAATACCCCAAGCACTTCATTCCTGCATCCCAAACACGAGCCATTCTAGATTTCTCAATATCTTATGGCTTAATCAAATATTCTACCATCGTCCTTTTTGGGTGCAAACAAACGTAATGAATTTTGCATGTACTTAGTGAGACAATGCATCAAATTCACCAAGGCAATATCTCATCACATCCCAATAAAACCCTCAGAAAAGGCTTATGAAACAGAAAGGTTAAAAGGCAAATAAATTTTCATACTACGAACCGGTGTGCTAGCAATTGCTGACGTCGTCACCGAACGTTCTAAATTAGAAACCTCTGGAGCTGAAACTGGATTTTGTGGTGCAGATGCAGTCCTCTTGACACTTAAGTTGTTGGACCGTGAAGAAGCGTCAAATTTTTCATCGATTTCAGGGTCCTGGAAACAAAAGGTTTCATGTAATAAAGTGGCCATAAAACTCAAAGAAGTGTAAATAATGATCTCAAATTATAAATTGATGATCGAATCATGAAATGTAGGAATCAAAATGGATAAGCTGAAGCTGGTTAACTATGAATTGAAGCATGCTGTACAATAGAAACCTGCAATATCGAAAAATAATATTTCTAGTTTAAATTGTGTGACAATACTTACAACAGAAAGATCGAGGCCTTCGCCTCCAGAATTTTGAAAAAAGTTTAAGAACGGCAAATCTCCATGTGCACCTGGAAAATTTAAAATGATAAATCGTCGTAGAGCAGGAAAAGAAACAACAACTTGCAAGTTGATTAGTTACTCAAAAAAGATAGACTTGCTCAATGATCATTGGCTGAGCATCTTGCTAAAAGATATTTGATTGGTAGAATAGAATAACTGATCAATCACCGCATTTCATTGCTCAGAGAAATGAAATCAGCTTAGTTGCTGAAAGCTGGTTTCCAGTACTAATAACTAGAACATGAGAGCTCTATGAGTGCTCTTTAGTATTAAATATTTGCTCAACAACTTCGTGTGTATCTAGGCCATAAAATTACTTACAAAATTGCTCGATAGCTTACAAAATTCTAAGAAGTTCTCAAGAAAAATGACCAAAATATAATGAAAGCAAGCCGCAATTGAAGCAGGAAAAGTTTCTGCTAAACCACTCCATAAGGAAGGACTTAGCAAGCAATTCAAACAGCATATGAGGGTGACTTGATCTTTGTTAGGAAATTCAACAAGAAATCGTAAAACATAGTAAAATAAATATAGCTGGAAACATTTTAATTAATTCAATAAGATCTGAAATAATGCTTCATTAAAATACAGCCTAGACATGCCATCAGTTTGGCTTAATATAAAATTATCCTGTCATAAAATAAAGTGATGCTCCTACCTTTCACTTTTAGGCCTTCATTTTCGGCTTTCAGCTTGTCGCACTCTAATTTCAAAGACGTCAATTCATTATCCCTTTCTGACAGTTTTCTATAAGGAAGAGAAGAGATTGGCTGGAATTCCGTAAACAATTAAACACAGCAGATTCATAATAACCAGTATGAAAATAAAGCCTTGCAAAATATTAATTCTCTTCAAGAGAATGAGAATGAAGAGAATGAATTCTCTTCAAGAGAAAATCATAATGAAAGGTGTACGCCACAAAACAGCGAGCGATCTTGACTAATGAGCTGGTTGACAAATCAGAAAAGATGTCAGACAAGCGAAAAGGAGAGGAGTATAAAACGGAAACTAAATCTGACCTTTCAGCGTCAATTCGCGCCATTTTGATTTTGTTCAGCTCTTCGCTCAAGTGGTTCTTTGCCTGGACTTCCATTTTCAGGTTTGCTTGTAATGATAACAGTTCTTGCTTATCAAGCCTCTGCGATCTTCGTGTCTGCCAATTCTTGGCCTATGACGTCAGTGCAAGTAATTATTTAGTAGGCCTACACTCAGAAAAATAAGCGAAAATCTAGCAAGGATAAAATACCTAACAGCGTGCAAACTGCAGATACAGAAAATTGAGTAAAATCGAGTAATATTATGATCTTTACTTACAGCTCCAGGACCACTGGCAAGGCCGGAAACCTTCAAATTCTCCAGTTCTTCAGACATCTTAGATGCTAAGGCCTGTAAATAGCCACGGGCATCTTTTTCGTCACTAACCCTAATGGAACAAAACAAAAAGCATAACTTAAATAATAAAATAGAACAAAATCACAACAAATGACAACTACCAACTGAAAATAAATGCACATAACCAAGTTAGTTTCATCAAACAAAAAATCCGAAAAAATTAGAATTATCCTTAAAAAGCATGATGTGTTTTCACTTCAATTTGCAGTAAAATACAGGGCCGTCGAGAGGGAGGAAAGGGGGCAAATTGCCCCAGGGTCACAGGCTCCAAGGGACCTCATAACACCCAATGCTTCAAGGTCTGGTAGGCCTAATAAAGAAACCAGCAGTAATTTTCCTAAGTTAATTTCTAGACTCTGAAAATTTTCTGCTCGCTTCGCTTGCAGGGGGTCTTGTCTTTCTCTTTTGCCCGAGAGCCTCAGAATTCTCTTGGCGCCCCTGGTAAAATGTACAATAGCAAAACAATATACCATTGAATAATTTCAGCAATTTGCTCCTCCCAATGAGAAACTGCTTCTCTCTTTTCTGCAAAATCTCTTAACTCTTCCTCAAGCTGTTTCTGTTTTGCACTACCTTTATCTATCTTCAACGTTAGCTGAAACAAAAACAAATGTAACATCATATGGCTCTGTTTCGAAACCTCCATATTCTGTTGGACGGAAATCGATACTTTGAAGAGGAATGAAAATTACACGATATCTTTGAACGCATAGCAACCATTCATTTCAAGAAATAGCCACACAAAACTATGAGAAAAACAAAATAGTTTGTTCACTGGAGTGAACAAAACTTTTTGTGTTGAGATAATCTGCAAAACTTGCGATCTGTTGAATAGAACGATGCTAACAACTTTTGAAATAAAGATAAATATAGAAAATGTAGACAATAAAGAAATTAAAATTGCCAAACTTCTTGACTCTACATGAAATATTTCTACGGGTCCAAATCAAAAATGTTCTACATTACAATATGATTAAATCTTTCCATCCGGCTTTATCATAGGCGAAAAAAGAGCATTCTTGCTGTTAAGTACAGATTACTCGATTTTAGCTCTGTTTCCCCCAATTCCTTGGGGCTTAGAGGGTACCTCTAAGAGGACTTTAGTTCTGGTACGAGCATTTAAGACCAGAAGCCCTTCCTGACGTCACCAACGGCCTGCGATGAGCCTTGAACCCAGGACCACGTGGCCTGAGTCAAGTGCATTACCGCTAGGCCACGGCTGCTTTTTGCTGCTAAGTACAGATATCAAGCAAAAACATTCAAAACTACCTTCTCAATGTCGTTCGTGAGTTTTCTATTTTCATCCATCAGCAACGACTTGTCACGGTCACTCTGTTTACGCAGCTCAACAATAAATTCCTGGTCTTCACTCGTACTATAAAAAATTAGGATTACAATAAATGAAACTAGACTCCTAGCAATATTCAATTTCATCTCTGTGAACCTCAAAAACGACCATCAATTACATGGGCTGGGAAACTAACTTACCTTTCTCTAACCGCAGAGTCAAGTTTGGCTTTGAGACTTGAGACCTAAAAAATATGATCAAATATGATACCAAAAGAGGGGCGGAAATTAGGGGGTTAGGGGTGTGACACTCCTCAAGTGTATCAGTAAATCCACTCCTAGATAAGAGTTGGTCCATGAAAACTTATAGAAATGATCTCAAAACATATAATATTAAGTATAAGAAAGTCGTATGACATGAGAACGCCAGATGATACCAGAAAATCGGTCCAGTTCATCCACTCCCCATTATCATAAGTCATGAGATGTTTCATAACATTAGCCTATAGTATCAAAATGCTGCAAAATAGGTATATGAAAGCATTTGGCTAATATCAGTTATGTTGCAATGTCCTCCCATTACACATAATTGTATATTGCACACAACTGCACAATCTTTGAGTACATTGAAGAGAAATGTTTCTTTACTGTCCTGCACTGTACTTTAGTGTAGTTCACTGATGATTATATGAATAAGCCAAAGTGTCAAAAATCATAATGCAGTACCGGTTCATGCCCGGAGACACGTGCGATCGAAACATTTTCTTCAGCGCATGGATTGCAGTATCAATGCAAAAATATGCGAAAACAAAAAATTTGAAGCACCAAACGGAACTGAATTTAATTGAAAGGAATGTCAACTAACCTCGGATTCCAAAGAGCTTGAATGACTTTCGCTTTCTGCTAATCTTGCCTTTAGCTCCTGTAGAAGAAATCAATGAGGACTGAGGGTGTAAGAGAAAACACTATTAGGTCTAAACATTCAGTTTGGGTGCCTATTCAAGTGAGTAGCTTGTGAAGATGATCTGGAAAATGGGTTGTGGTATAGCTGATCTTCAATGGCTTTCAAATTGATAAGTCCAATAACATCGAATCAAAAAAGCTGTCAAAAGAGCAGGAGATTCGTATATGAAACCAGGAAAGAAGCAAAGAAGAAAAAGCCAGAATATGACAGGGCCTAAACGACAAAGCACCTCGCACTAAAAACAAAACAATCTACCTAACTCAAAATTCGGAAACAACGGGTGTATATATACTTAGCCATCAACTTACTAAACGAAACTGAGGGGGATACTAACAAAGCTACGAAGAGCCACAATTCTTACGAAGCACAACAGTTGTCTACAAAGTAGACCTCAAAATCGTGCTTTTTCCTCATAGCCCATGCTCTAAATGTCCGAGCACTGTGCGGTATTGCTTTCTAAAGGTAATCTTTAGGAATGCTCTATCCTCTTTAGGAACAAAAAATCTTCCCGGTCATCACCCAAAACGAACCAATCTAAACTATGAAAAGAAATGGCCTCACCTTAATCTCTTTGGAAAATTTAACTCTTTCCTTTGTAATAGTACTTTCCTGTTCATCCTTTAATTTGTCTATTTCTCCTTTTAACCTAAAAAACACATGTTGCTTCCTACATGCGCATAAAGTCACAAACTGTAGTCACTAAATGCTATTTCGTTGCAAAGCTCTGTACTAGGCTGTGGTAGAATGCGTCAGCCATGTGCCTAAAAACATGGCAAAATAAAAAAGCATCTTCATATCAAAGGCCTTGTTTAGCATTTCATCTCTAAAAGTGAATCCGACAACTTCAGAGTCTGACAACTCAATAAATATTAAGCACAAACGTTTATTAAAAAGAAAACTCGTTGACTGGCAAGGCAAAGCCTTTCGTGAATTGTAAATCATCAAAGGACTTCATAAAACATGGAGTTTAAAGCAATGTCAATAGAACTTAAAAATGATAACAACATACCTGGAGAGTTCTCTTTCGGTACCTTGTCCTGAGTTCTGACTAGGAGTAATCTTCACGCTGTACTGCTTACTCTGAAAATGTACATTCAAGAAGCCTAATTGAGTGTCTCAGAATCACTTAATAAGGAAACAGGGCGTTGGAAATATAGGGTGCAAACATTAATTTTTAGTTAGAAAAAGTCAGGTCTCTCATTCATGCAGCTAATCTGGTAGCCAAAATTGAGGCTGGAGGCAAAATCATCAATACTGTAACTTAAAACTGCATCTAATAAAAATATATTATCTAATAATATTGTACAGTATAACAGAAAAATATAACAATAGCAAGATAAAAATATGTAAAAAAAAACACCACAAAATTTCATGATGTATCAAATATCAAAAAATGGTCAGATGGCCAACCTGCACGTTGTCAAGATCTGCTTGAAGTTGTTGAATTTGCTGGGAAAATAAAAATGGGCAGATTTCAAAGTAATTTAGATTGGATCAAGATGAGTAATTTTGGCTTCGTTAGACATCATAAACATTTAACCACATGTACAGCTAACTATAAAATATGCGATTGTGATATCCTTAAGTAGAGAGATTCTTGGTCCTCTACAAATTAAAACCAGGATGAATACCAAGTAAGTAAAATTCAAAAGCCTCGTCTTCTTATTGATTTCCAATGTTAAAAAATTTAGGGTAAACGCCTTCATGTTTGTCGAAACAAACTCCCATGTTATGCTTTGAAAAACCAAAAACCAAAAATGAAAAATAAATTTGACTTGAGAAATATAAAGTGGACGCAACCATTTAAACATTTGCTAATGACTACATCAACTGCTTTCCAAGATTACAACCTGCATACCTGCTCACTCTTTCCCCTTAGTTTCTGCTCTTTATGTAAATCTGCTTGCAGTTCTTCCACTTGCGCAAGCAGCTAAGAGGAAAGACCATTTCTCAATCAAAAATTTTTACCATCAATTTCAATTTTCATATAAATTTCTATAGCTTTTTCATATCAATTTTTATAGCTTTTTCATATCAATTTTGATAGCTTTTTCATATCAATTTTGATAGCTTTTTCATATCAATTTTTATAGCTTTTTCATATCAATTTTTATAGCTTTTTCATATCAATTTCTATAGCTTTTTCATATCAATTTTTATAGCTTTTTCATATCAATTTTGATAGCTTTTTCATATCAATTTTTATAGCTTTTCAACAGTACAAAATGCAACATTTAAGCATCAGTCGCATTTTGTTTCGAGCACGCCATGGAATCAGGAAACCGAAGAGGTAGAGTTGTGAGCAAAATACTTGGAGCACACAGCCAAAACACTTGTAAAGTGAAATAATGGCGTGTAATCTCCAACATTCAACAATTCAACAAGAAATTGCTCGCATCTAGACATTCCAAGACAAAATCTAGAATTCTCCAAAAGGAACTTTTTCTATTGTGGTGCACAGATGTGGAACGGAATCCCATTACATATTAGAATGAGTTCCACGATTACTTCGTTCAAAATGAAATTAAGAGAATTCCTGCACAATTCGCATCCTTTTCCAAAGTACGATCCCTGGGAAGACCAGCAATATCTACCAATATCATTTCTAGTTTAATCAAAAATTTTTCATTTACTTTTCTTTGAATTTATACTTAATAGCTGAAAGGGATTTTGTGTTTAAATAAGATAAATGAATGAATGAATGAATGAGAATTAGCAACTGAACACACCAAAAAACACTTTCCGCTTTAATCAGACAGTCAAGAAAGGCTTTTTAGAATTGCAAAACTACTATCGCAAAACAGAGTTACTGTTAAAGCCTAGCGCACACAGCACGATTTTCGTCGCTGAGAACGAAGATTTTTGTCGCTGGCGACGAAAACTTGCTGTGTGCGGGAAACACATATAGAAGAATTTGTCGCTGACGACGATTTTCAATATCAAATATGCTAGAAATTCTTTTTCGTCGCTGACGACAGAAGCCAAGATCTCTGTTGCTAACGACAAAAATCGTGCTGTGTGCGCTACGCTTAAGGTTCGCATCGAAGAAAACTTTAATATTAATTCCTCGATAATGAAGCATTTTAATGGGAAATTTTTGCTACCACCAAAACAATTAAAGAGCAACAAAACAAAGCCTGATATAGTACAATCCTAATAAATTCAAATTCAAAAAATTTCTAAAATTTCAGAAAACCTAACAATAGCTTAGTATCCGCATTACAACTACCAGAAATGTAAATATTTACTAATAAAAAAACAAATTTCTGAGAAAACAATACCTCTCTTCTTTTTTTCTCCGATGATCGCAAGTCCTGCCTTGATTGATCAAATTTATTCATGACGTTTTCTGAAAGAAGAATTAATGAAGATGAATTGCTGAATATTTATAGCTATTTATACATATGTAGATCATATTATAAATATGTATAATTGTACTTATTTATACATATACATATATATGTGTGTATATATATATAATATATATATATATATATATATATATATATACACATATCTATATCATATTATTTTAGATATCTTATATTGTACTTAGGTTTTCTTTTTTTACAAGGCCAATTGTAAATCAGGCTACTGAATTGTAACCCTGTATAGATAAGTTTTAAATGAAATAAAAAATGAAAATGAAATGAAAATGATTTTAGAAAAACAAAACAAAGAATAATAAGAAGTGTCTCTCTCTTCCATTGTCACCAAAAAAAGTGTACAAAGAAAATGCTACATTTATCGTGAGAAAGACCCAGATTACAGTACCTATTTCTTCCTCCTTCTCGCGTACCAAACGCGTTAATTTTAACTTCTGCGATCGGATTTCGGCCAGTTTATCATTAAGGTCACTAAATTCTTCCATGGTCTTCTTTCTTTGAGTATTTACATCCTTCAGTTCTTTGTGTGACACATTAATTTTGTCTTTAAATGCTTCCAATTCAGATTCGAGGTTTGACCTCTCTGCTGTTAAACTCTTATTCATCTTTTCAAGCTCTTTGACTCGAACATTAAGCTCTACAAAAAGACAACAACAACCAAATAAATGATTCCATTGTTCAAAAGCTGACGTCAGGCCTAACTCAACAATCAAGCATAAATACTTCAAACAGTCGTTGCAGTATAAACGAACAGCGTAGTGAAAAGGGATTGTATATTGTACCTTGAACTACTTCTTACGCAGCGTTTCGAAAATAGTGGTACGCGACCTTGAAGGGGGGCGTGATGCAATACTAGAGGGGGCGCATATGACCCCCGTGGAACAGGTATACATATACAATTTTTATAGATAATCGTCTTATTTATAGCGAGTGGGGGGCTCGAAATATTTTCTCTTTCCATAGGGAGGCCTTACAAAAAGTAATTGAGAAACACTGTTCTGACGGAATAGTGCAGTCTCTTAGAGTAAAAGACGACGACAAGTAAAGTCATGATTCAAAATTTTCAATTGATCGACAATTCCAGTAGTTAAACATTCTCTATGCTAGGCCTAAGGAAACAGTACATTACCTCTAACCAATGACTGTTACTCATACCACCAAATAATCAACAAACTACAATTTACGTCCTTCCGAAGAAATGCAAAAGTTCCCTCATGGAATGGAAGAGCCGTCTACTTCCACACAAAAAGTTCAATATGTCTTGTGGGGTCAAAGCAACCAAAACAAGACAATGTTTGCAAAAATGTAATTTCAGCTATAAAATACACGCACCAGAACCTACCCACAAATTATTTTCTACTAAATAAGTCAATAATATCCTTTGAATTTTGATCGCTGACTTTTTAATGCAAAATATCCTGATTTGGACATTAAATCTCTAGGACATCTGAAATTGTGACTATCACTACATAAAATATATAACGCAATATAATTGCAGCAAGATCAAAAATTATAAGATCTATGTCGTGAATCAAATGCTGTCGTGCGACTTCTTTGCACAGACGAAACCAACGAAAAAAACTCGACGGGTGACAAGTTAATTCGACAGGTGGATACGTTTCCAAGTAGATCTCCAAATATCGAAAAAACCAACAAAATGTCTCCTCTTAGGCCCTGTTTATGTGTTACCGGTAAGAGGGCTAGCCCTCTTAGCGAGTTCTCACATTTATATGAAAACCTGCAGCCAGCTTGCCGAGATAATTAGCTATCTCCTTCACAGTTTCCTGTAACTTAACTTCTGTTTATCTCAAGTTCTGCTCTTTAAACACATTTTAGTTGCCTTTCAAACGATTAAGACAATTCATGCTTCGTAGAAATTGATACAAATAGCTAAAAGTCATAGAAAGAAGAATATGTAAATCGAGAATGTGTGCTATACAATAAGACATGCGCAGTATAGTCCATTTTACCGAAGCAAGTGGGATGGAAATTTTGCATGGGGAACATTAGCATCCCTCCTGTCGAGAACCCACTAGGATTTCAGCAAGATTTCGAATACCGGGCTAGCTAGCTTTTCCATATAAAGGAAACAAATATTCCTGTTGATTTCTTAATGTGGCGAGATCTCGCTAAGCGGGCTAGCCCACTTGCCGAGAGTATATAAACAGGCCCTTAGTGTAATCTTATTATACAAACTACTTTGCAACATTTTTCAAATTAAAGCAAGAAAATCCATACCGTCTTTCTGCAAATCAATATCTTTTCTAATCTTTATATTCTCTTTAATTTCCTTTTCAGCTTTTTCTTGTCTCTCCTCAGAATCTATTTTAAACGGTAAATCCCAGCAGGTAATCATGAAAAATGGCAAACAATGTTTGAAGTAAAACAATATTCAACGGGTACCTTTGATATAGTCAAACATCACATTTATAACGTAAAATGGTTCAAACTTTGGCAGGTTCTTTTTGTTGTAAACCACGGTAATTATTGATGAATAAAGAATATTTGAATATGTAGGGGGTTACTAATTAGAAAATGCGAGAGGTGTTGCAGCTTCAAGGCAATAGGAGAAAGGAAAATATTATGCAAATGTTAACATTCACAACAGTCTAGATTTTGAATTAGTATATTAAATTCAAAATGACTTGTACACTTGTATTTTTAAGTGCCTTATTACCGGGGACTGGAATAAGAGGGTAGGCTAGACAAATTAGAAGAGACTAATAAGCACGGAGGGGGTCGGAATAAGGGGGGGGGGTAGAAAAAATGGAGTGAAATCTGAGATAATACTACTATGAGGCACTCTATGCTCATAAATCAGGCGTATATGGTCGTGAGAATGTAAGTAGCACAAAAATATTGCAAACAGACAGGAAAATATGTTCCAAATATCTGTTTCGAACATTTTTCGAAAAATTTACGCGCAAAAACTAATAAACGAGGGGTCCTAATAAGAGCGGAGGGTTGGAAAAATTTTCAAACATTAATTAGCGGGGGGCGGCAATTAGGCAATTAAGAGTATGGCCATAGGAAAAAAGGAAAGGTATCATTTTCAAGAATATTTCCCCATTTTCCAGCTTTTCTCTGTGCTGCAATGCCCAAGTTTAACTCCATGATTTTCTACAAACAATAATTTTCAAATTCTTCAAATCTTACCAGCCAATTTTTTCTTCAACAATGTGACTTCATGCTCTAACTTTTTGACGTCAGAAGTTGAATTAGATGAGAGCTTTAGCTCAAGATTTATCTTGGCCGATTCAGCAGCTGAAAAGTGATAATAATAAAATGATAATTTAGGAAAATTTTCAAAGGTCATCCTGTTGGCATTTACAATATTGTACCTAATATGACGTAAAGATTGTTGAATGAATAAGTATATAGGAAATTATGAATAAATGAATGAATGAATGGATTGCTGAAGGAATGAATGAATGAATAACTGAATGAATAACTGAATGAATAACTGAATGAATGAATGAATGAATAACTGAATGAATGAATAACTGAATGAATGAATAACTGAATGAATAACTGAATGAATAAACTTTCTAATCAACGTAGCAGCTATGATATAATGTATTTCAAAATTAATCAGTCCATCAACCCTTCCCATCCATTCACAAAATCAAACTTTAGATCCCTCAACAAATTTCAAACAGTTAAATTCTCATTAGATCAATAAAGAAACAAATCATTCACAATAAGGAACAAATAATAAAGCTAGTAAAAATGAGGGAAGATCAACCAAATACTAGGTGATATGCATTTGGTCTAAAAATAAAACAAAATTTATGGTCAGAGTAAGAAATGCCTTACCTCTCAGTTTACGAGACAAATCAGCATTTTGCTTTTCGAGCTCAGCAACTCTTTTATCTTGATGCACAGTATCACTCGAACGATCGGTCACAGCTGCGATAAATCAGGACATTCAGAAAAACATATTCTCACAAAAATAGAACAAAAACTTACTAAGGTTCCTTGCAATGGAGGAACCCTCTAAAACTGTAGTGCAAGAATACGACTTTGATATATATCTAGGAAAATGTGATATACACTCTTTCAGTGTTGGAAAACATCATTTCATATTTGAAAAATGACAGCTATAGGGCAATGTCTTTTAAGGCAGAGCTGAGTGTTAGTCAATGACTAATAAAATCCACGAAGTATTTACACGAAAACTCATTACAGGATATAAAATAACACAGAAGCATAAACTATGTGCTAGAATTAGCATCTTTTACACAATTTTCACTGTGAAGCTCTGACTTTATTTCAAGTTTCTGTCTCTATAATATGCAACTGTTGTCTCCAAAATCACCCTGCATCTCCTTTTTATTACACTACAGTGATACGTACATAAGTACTTGATGTAGAGAAGCTAGAAACATACATGGGGCACCCTCTGGGTCATATCTGACAGAATCGAGAGACCTTGAAGGAGACTTGATGAATCCAGAAGTACTAAAAGAAGAAAGTAACAGATGAAAGCATAATTGTTGGCTTAGAAAATAACAATTGTTTAAATTGAATTTCAAATTTCGCATGATTTTTAACAAATTCAAATTCTATCATTCCAAAGGTACTAGTGCAGTTTCGTTTCGTCTGCCATGTTGGCAATTACTAAACATTGAGTGTGTATGGGTATAATCGCACCATGTTTGGTCAATTTCATAATGGCAGGCATGGAGGCGGTACAAAACTGCATTAGCGCCCATTCCAAATTTACTTGCGAAGCCTAAAGAAAATGTTGATATCGATCTAAAAACAACAATGATTTGGCAAAACACTGAACACAATCGCATTAAAAATTCAGAAATAAGTAAATTGATAGAAACGAAAAGTTTGAGAGCTTTACTAACTTATCTGTTGGCACAAGAATCACCTGAATATGCAGAATGATTTACTCTCGAAAATTATTCTGCATATTCAGGTGATTCGGAATCCCAATTCCAGTCCGATATATTCTACACATAGTGACTTAAAATCGTAAGCTATGTGAATCGATGTAGCAACGATTGCAATGATTCCTTTCATTGTGATTCGCTGATTAACGATTTACTGATTTAAAATCGAATTGACTACATAACACAAACCTTTCTCCAAAGTAGGTGAATCCAATGAACGGAAGATGGTGACCAGTAAATGCTTGGTGCGTGGGCGGAGGAGCGGATTCCTTGAAAGACGATGATGATTTAAGTAAAATAAGATTAAGTATTTGAAACAACTCTGAGCAGTTGAGATTGAAGTTAGGCCGAGCAAAACCGCTTGGGAAAAGGCTGATAAAGTCTTCTAACTGTGCAGTGATGATATGGCTCGCTATAGAGGCATCAGTGTTTAGAAGAGAGAGGCCTAAATTGACAAGAAAACAAATAAAAATAATAAAAATCGATCTGTTTACCGCAGCACGAGGTTCCATCAAATCATCGACATCAAAATTTGAGACATCTGTTGGGCTACTTATGTCTGGGACGTATGGGGGTGTGCCTGAAATGAAACATAATGTGACAAATGAAAATGTTGATATTTATTGAATGTGATAAATTATCAGAATGATAATCGTGGTGCTCATGGTGACAATGTGATGATAATAATGATGACAATAACGATAAAAGTGATGATAGCTTGCCAAAGTTGTTGCGCCTCCTTATGGTGACAAAGGGATGTTAAGAGAAAGCGAAGGGGTGTTAAGAGAAAGCAAGTTTACCATAGTTCCCTTGTTTGGATAGTATATCTTCCAATATTTAGGCACGTTAGCAGCTATTTCCTCGGTTTGATACATACTTCTATATTTAGGCATTTACTTGGTATTTAATCTCCCCTTAGCTTATCTCCTCGTGATTCCCTTTAATTTCCCTTGATTTCCCACTTGTTTTTCCCACTTCTTTTATCTGTCTATATAACCCCTAACTGCCTATCTATTTAATAGCTGATGAGACACGTCGTCTAGAAACGTCCAGTAGTTTCTTGGTGAAGTCTTTTGGTTATGTCTTAAAACGATATGTCATCTTCAACGGTTATGTCTTAAAATTCAATGGTTATGTCTTTAAAATTGATATGTCATCTTGAACTCTGGAAATGTTGCAATAAATAGAAAGAAAAGAACTCTCAGTTATGTTTTCATCGTGGCTCTTCTATTGAAATCTATAATCCAGCTGCGTTTTCCAAGAAGCGTTTCAATCTCAAGAAAGTAAAGAATTTCAGAATGATGGGGGTAGCTGCCCAGATGGTACATTCTCAAAACCCCATGAAAGCTAGTTGCTCCTCTGGTTGCTTTGCTGCTAGAAGTCCGTCCTATCCACCCAGCACTAGCTGATGGGACTTGCAGCTGAACCATGCCCCCTTGGCCTGGCGCAGTCATCGAACTTTCATGCAGAGCTCCAAAGTACAGTCAAAAAGAGAAATGAGTCTACAATCCGCAGCTGTAACAAGCACATAATTGGATGGAATGCTCTGGAGGAGCAAAACTTGCCTGTACAATCAATTTTGAGGTTAAAAAGCCCTATTTTGCTATGCAAATCTACAGGTTACAAATTCTTTTTGAAGGTGCAAATCATGCAAAATTTTTCATTTTGGGGCATTGCTCCCGGTGCCCCCCTGCAGGTATGCGCCTGAGCTGCAGTCTGTAATCCGCAGCTGTGATATTCAAGGACAAAGATGCATTGATCATGAAGTGAAACCGATATCTTTCGTCGTGTGATATTTAACCTTGCGCATGAAAAGCTCGTGGAAAAAGAAAAAGGAATTTGCTATGACTACGAAAACCTTAATTCAAGACCGTAACCAGGCCCGTGTTTCAGGGATGGCAAAATTGTCCTGAAGCAATCGCGTGGTACAAAATCTGAAAGCTTTTTTCATACTTTATGTTACGACAATCAAGTGAATAATTTATGTACAGGTAAAAATTGGAGTTTTTAGTAATTCCCAAAGACCAAGGCTGAGCCCAATCAAAATATCAGGAGATCTCTCCTTAGCTAAAAAGATAGAGCAACAATAAGTGATCGCAAAAATATTCCCAGGGGTGGCAAAAGCTGGCATCCTTTTGTCCAGGGGTGGCATTTGCCAACCCATGTCCAGTGGTGATTTCTAAAAATTTTAACAAGGGGGCTCTAGGCACAACCACGCCCATAGTTTGGGTGTGATCCAGCTACAATCACGCCCATATTTTCAAAGATGGAAGCGTGATAATGTAGTTTAATACTGATATAGTATAGTCAACAATAAGAAATGCCTCAATAACAATATAGCAGTGCACAATTGATTATAGCACTTTGGAAGCAAGGCCAATAATCTCTGAAAAGCCAAGCCAATGCAAGAGTTTTAGGGGGGCTGAGCTCCCAAAATGAGCAAAGAATTTTAACAAGGGGGTTCCGCCTCCTGAGCCCCCCTAGAAATCACCCCTGCCCATGCCACCTCTTGGTCACGGGCCTGCCTTAATTGCGACCATTCAAAATTGCTACATTATAACAGCTAATCTAAGAAAGTCATTTTATCATAACTAGATCAAATTCATACTAAAGTCTGCTATTAGTTCCTATATTGATTACTTACTTTCCAGAATATTCTCCCAGTCGATTCCTTCAAAAAAAGGATGCGGTTTAAAGTCAGCGACACCGCTATTACCAAGCCTTTCAGACGATACACAAACGAGTCTGGAACAGAAAGAGCAACGGAAAGTGAGGCCAGGAATTCAAGGATCATTTGCGAGCAATACCCGCCAAAATAAAAGCAAGCACAAAATAGTCTGGTGAGTTGACGGAGTCTCGAATTTTATGCAGGGGTGGCGGTAGACAAGGGATAGGAGGCTACAGCCGTCAGGAAATTCTTCGCACCACACCTAGCTCTATGGTTATTCTTGCTCTACTATTGGGCAGAAATTTACACAAAAAACCATTCAGGATAAACAGCAATCAACCCAACACTATCGATTGGTTTTTGAAAAAGATTTTGAGAAGATATTTTTCAATTCATGTCTTGGGTGAGAAAAAATATTATACACACAATTTTTTAATAGGAATACTTGGTTTTCGCAAGCCTCAATATTCTTAATTTTTTCCGTTTTGAGCCTTAGATTATTCCTAAATATCAAAGGTGTAACTATGTCTGAAAATAAAAGGATTATATTCAAATTTTCATTAATGTCTTAGTTCATCATAAAGCAAAAAAAAGTGGAGTAGAATAAAAAATATTACATCAATAATGAAAAAGTTAATCCACAAGCAGAGCTATACTCAAATACACAAAAATTCTACGTCTTCATGAAACTTGAGCCTTGCATTATTCTTAAATTATTCTTAGATTTCAGAGATTCTGAGCCTGAATATCTTATGAACATTATTCTTACAAAAAAGTGTGCGCTAAAAAAGGATGAACATACTAAAAGCATGGTAACGTCGAGGTTTGTCGCTATACAAAATGCAAGATTTTATAAGATAGTCTTGAGCAAATAAACGACTTATCTCTTGCGAAAACACTGAGGTTTTCTACCTATAAACAGCAAGGGGACACCAATTCTCCGAAAATTACGGCTATTTTCTCTAAAGTGCGTCTACACTATTTTCTGTATAAGAACCAGTAAAATTGAGGTTCAGGCTGGCTGTTATTAATTTTTCCAAAACTGCTTTATTCAAGAAAAAGAGTGTATATATTGCTCACAATGACAATGTAAAAAAGTGCTAAAAATATAATGAGAAGCAGGTGAACATTTGTTTTTAAAATATTCAACATCCTTTACTGTGATAAGAGAACCTATTACCCAAACAAATGGACGAAAGTGGCGCTACAGAACACTATGGCCATGCCGCTGTGCATTAAAATTTAACGAAAAGTATTATTGCCAGCAGAGGACTCTAGCAAAAGAAATCAAGATAGCTACATTACATAAAATGGTTACCAATCACTAGATGAAAATGCTTCAATTAAGAAACGAAAACAAAGCTCAGGTGAGGTACAATTAAGGCCTCAAGTTCGTAAATCAATGGAAAAGCTCTGAGTCTCAACGGAGACAAATTACTGTTATTGTCCAACAATTCTAGCTGATATGCAAATAATTTTGTTTTCTTTAATGCTTTTAAGTACACTCTTTCTTAGAAGAACACAGTTCATAAGAACATTTAGCCCCAAAATCCCTGATATTTAAGAATAATTTAAGCTTAATGCAAAGCTCAAACTTCATCAAGACATAGGAATTTTTTTTGTATCACAGTTATAATACTGCTTTCAGATTTCTTTTGAAACATCGATATAAAATTTGTTTTTCTCTTCCACTCTTGCTTAGTTTTATGATGTAGTAAAACATCGTCAAAAATTGGAGAATACCCTTTGATTTTAAGTTAAATTATACCATGGTACATAAGAATAATTTAATAATAATTCAAGGGTTAAAATCAGAAAAAATTAAAAAATAATGAGGCATGGCAAAAAATTAGAAATTATTACAAAAGTGTATAACTATAGATGGTAGCGTTTTAGTGTATGCCGAGTTCGTGCTTTGGTGGGTAGATGAAACTTGAGGACTTTCAAAGGAGCTTTTACGGACGAAAAAATTATTACTAAGGAGTATTTTTGTGCATATTCACGACAAAAAGCAATCCATTTCATTTATAAGTCTAAAATTGAAAACCCTCTCTTCCAAGAACTGAGTCGGAATGCGGAGTTTATAAGGAGTTTTCGCTAACATGCATGAATATATGGAGTTTTTAAGCGCCCTCAAAACTTAGATCAAATCTAAGGATAGTTTTTAAGGAGCTTAAGTAGTAGCACGAACCATGGTATGTGAATAAAACCTACTTTGCACTCAATATTCGATAGAAGTTACTTTTTTATCGCCATGCACGAACAGTATTCAATGCAATGGAAATATGTGATCTACTCACTTTTTCATAAGATCTTTTGCGTCATAAGAAATTTCATAATCATCTGGGTATTGGAATTTTGTCTGAAATCAAATAAGAATTAATGCTAAATGATGAATGAAGATTCAGATAAAATGAAAATGAAAAGAGAAAGAAAAAACTGGGAAATGACCGATAGGAACAAAAATTGATGAGAAGCAGGGGAAGCAGGAGAGAAAATGAAGGAAAGAAAAAAAATTAAAAAATCCAACGAGGAATAGAAAGAAAACTAATTGAGTCTTCACAGTTGTAATGACAGAACGGATAGTATCCACTGCAAATCAAAATGCTAGTATAGAGAACGAGAGAAAAAGTAAAATAATTTTGAACAAAATTTGCAAACATATCAGCAGAATTGTTTTGGTATAGTGAAATAAGGAAACAGATAAAATAAGACTTCTTGTTGTTCAAAAAATAAATTGGGATGTGACCAAAAGCAAAGTGCCCTCCGGTCTATCTGACTAGAATTCAAAATGAATCATTAATCATGAATCAAAATATCACTAATCCTTCCAAGCTGATTTCAGATTCATAGCAAGATTAAGTGTTATATACCGGCAAATAAAACGGATTAATTGAAAGATGATTCAATCTTAAATACAAGATCCACTATCTCGAATAATTGGATTATGATTCAAATGTCTTAATATTTTCTCGGAGGAACTCTGCACGAAGTGATATGCTCTAAGATTTCCTGGGTAAGGTAAAATCCTTTAGCTTTAGTATGCCCAGACATGGATAAAAAATAGATCTGAAACCAATTATCTCATTTATCATAATTCAGACTCTATTTTCTGCTAAACTTCCTCTCTACTTCAACTGACTTGCAAAGAATGTCTGCAAAAAATTCAGCTTTCTAAAGGCTGATTTCCATTCACCAATTTCTTGTGCGCGCGCGACATTTTGCGATCGACATTTTGCAAACACACAGTGAATATCAAATTACACTTCAGCTACACCTACTCAAAATGAGGGGTTTGAAATGCAGTCATTTGCTGCATAATAAGAATGCTTTTATGGGGCCAAAACAAACTCCCTGCTTGCTTTTCAAGCTAAAGTAGCAGCTGTTATTGTCAGAGTGGCTAGTGGCTTTTGCTTCTAAAATATGCAAACTTTTCTTAAAGTAGATGGCAGAAACTAATTTCTCTGATAATTTCCCACCTACCTATCTTCCTTGATCACTATGCATACGATACTGTTCATGTGCAAAGCAAACTTCAAACCACATTATTCCTAGCCAGACTAGTTCACAGCTACGACGCCATTGTGCAATTTGTCACTTCCTAAAACTTATTTTCGTTTGATTGGCTACTACTGGCGATCTCTCAAAAAAGTCGAACAAACTTCAACATTTTCTGGCGATCGCGCTATCATACTCACATGCTTTTTTGTTGTAAGTACGCATGCCTAGATCCACGATCAATCGCAAAAAGTCACGCGCGTGCCAGAAATTTGTGAATGGAAATTAGCCTAAAGTTCTCAAAGACATACACCAAAAAGCCATAAAAATACACAAAGCTTTTAAATTATATTTTAACTATCCTATACGTTCAATAGTATTTATGCCATCTCTCATTTCATTTCATGTTACTCAAAAATGTTTATATGGAGAAAAATTCACAACAATAAATTGTTCATAAAATGTTCTTGGCAGTACAAACACATCTCTATAAGGAATCTTCAAAGGGTTTCATGCATGGACAAAATGTACCAAAATCTATTTTTTTTTAAATTTTCTGAAGGCCTCCTTTCACTTAGATTCCAAAAAGTGCACTTTTATCTGATGTCGATGGAAAATTGATCAAATTTCTGCAAAGGACCATCACCCACAGGTGCGAAATTCGATTACTGGGAATCCTGCCTCTTGAAATGTGACCTCCTTGTATATGGTGGCATCTACAAACAACCTTCAATGGTCTTAAGAGTAATGGCGACAGAGTGTTTCTATCTGGTTAAAGGTGGTTGACACTAAAAATGAACACAGTCTAGCTTCAAAAAAGCCCACAATATGGTACTGCAAACAAAAAATTTTTGAAACACACAACAGTAAACTCACTGATGTTTCTTTTTTCAAGAAATGAAAGGGAGAAGCAAAGAAATGCTAATTTTCATTGTCCTGGGGATTGACGCTTTAAGATAGAAATAGAGAACAATGCCTTTGATAGTTCTCTAAAAATTGTACAGAGTACAACAGTTGTAAGAGATGCATTCAAGGCAAATACCTTATGGTCCATGATCTTGCCGTAAGTTTCAACCAGTGACTCTGCGTAGAACGGAGTTTCCCCATACAGCATTTCGTACATACAAATGCCAAGTGACCACCAATCGCATTCACGGCCATATCGGCCTTTTCCTTCTTCCATGGCCTAAATAAAAAGGAAATTTCAAAGTTAGTAACTTGCTATGGAATGACAAAGCGTTTTAAAGCCAATCAAAGAATAGTAGCGTATTTACAGCTTTCCTTTTAGAGAAACCTGGTAATAAACCCTTTATTTTCCCATTAGTTCCCTGCCTAAATTGGCAAATGTCTGCGATACTCTAGCTGCTGTTCAATGCAAATCATAAGAAAGTTACCCATGCTACCATACGTAGTCACAGCAGATTGTGCAACCTTGCACTTCCTAATATGTAAAATCTACAATATTTCCTAAGTTCTTCTGAGATACGAACAAATATTCTGATTTCTCTGCTCACTGGACATCATGATTAAAAACAAGATTTTAATAAAAACTAAGCTTGATAAAAAATACAAACTAAATTTAACAATAGCAAAATGGAAGTATCATACAAAACAGGAGAGCTTTTAAGACTTCGTTCATTGTCTAGCAATAACCGAATGAAACAGTATTACAAAGACAAATGTAAAACCAGACCTGCAATATCTCAGGAGAAATATAATCTGGTGTACCAACAGCCACTGCGCAGTGTACCTGTAAGAAAAAAATTAGTCACAATCAGTGTGATCGTTAATCAATTCATTCACTATCAACATCAGTAGTGTAATAAGACTCTAGAACACGTGATAGACTATTACATCATCTTTATCATCATTGGACAGTGTCTCTGTTTGACTTGATCCATCATGATAAAGATGACGTAGTGATCTGCCCCGTGCTATAGAGTCTTATTGAGGGATGACACAGTAAATAACCAATATGTTTTCTGGAATATTTGGTCTTCAACGTTATGCTACCTACAGAAGCAAACGTTGACAAATCGCTTGTAATTCTGTAACGAAAGGTTGTGAAAAGCTGTGTTTGTTTTTTAACTTTTGCGTTGCACATTTAACTTCCAAATATTTTACGACTATACCACTGTCGTTGAGATATTCTTCATGTCCTTCACTGAAGATATGCCACTACCCTCTCAGATATCCCTTATCAGATTTGTACACCCACTCAAAGTCACAAACTTAGCTTATTTCTTGCTAACATCTCTTACCATTGGCCATTTCTTATCCTTGATAAACCCGATCGACGTTTCTATAATCTCTTACTACACCATACCTATTTGGATGTTCGTTCCTGATCCACCTAGTATTGCTTAATATACTCCATTATATTCAAACACGAAAGAGTGCAACTAAAATTTTTACAAAACAGAAGTTACTCACATAGCCATCATCTCCAATTTTCAAACATGAGCCGAAGTCGGCAAGTCGAATGTTTCCAGAAGCATCAATCAAAACATTGTCAGGTTTTATATCCCTAAAATCAAGAAGAGAAACAGAACGTTCAAAATAAAGTATAAATATTGCAAATAACAACGATTATACATTATACTTTATTTACGATAGCAACCAAAGGAACTGAATGTTGTTTGATAGGAAACTTGATTATAAGAAATGAGTGCTTGACTGGTCAAAAAATTAAGAAACTTTAGTGCTGTGCTCAAGAAATGTGAAGAAACTGTGCAATCTCAATTTAAGTAAAAAGCACACATTGATTTCCTTTCGGTTGTTAATTCTTATGATTTTTGTTTGGAAAAAGTGCAACTTGGATCCTGATCTGCTTGGACATTTTTCATGACGATGAGCGTCTACATCCATTCAGAAGAGTTCTACTTTCAAACAAAAAGGTGAGTTATGGTTTCGCAAATAAGGAACTAATTAAGAAATTTTTAGTACTAGAACTCGAAGTTTTTTCATGTCAAATTAAGAAGCTTTTACTATCAGGTATCGATCCAAGTTCCTTACTGAAAACAGTGTATGAGCTAGTTCATATTTCAAGCCTATGAGATCGTAAACACGATTTGAGAATACACCATGCAGGTTCATACAGATGTCCCAAATCAGAAATGGACAAAAACATCAAAAAGTCATAGTGGTTTTTAATGGCCTAGTGGTAAAATTAATTGTGTTTCTGTTTCTCACACAGCAGAAATCGCTGCTCTAAAAGTGCATTGACAATGAAATACAGCTGCTTCTTGTTCTACACGATTTTTTATAATGGCTATAAGAAACATGAGGCTGAAATTAGGGAAAAATTTAGAATCATTTAAGAAACATTGGCAGGCTGAGTTTTAAAGTAATAACTTGCAAAAACTGGTTTTGATCAAACTAGCAAGAAAATAGAACGAACATCCACTAAATGCCTTAAAAACATGAGCATCTTTTTCTTGCATCACAATTGCCCAATCTGGGCTGTTACTGTCATTGGAAATCTTTAAATTTAAGAAACATTTAAGGCTGGATTTGACGAAATATTAAGAAGCATCCAGGCTGAAGCCAGAGAGTTTATTTCTTATAAAAAATATGTGTAAATGAGGAATGTACTTTTCTTCATATTGTACTACTTAGCACAAACCTCCCATCCCGTGCAAGCTGTTTTTTATATATTGCAATACTGAATAAAACTATAAAACACATATAAATCTACTGTGGCTGCCACACAAGGAAAGATCATTCGTCAGCGAGTTCAATCTACGTGTAGTTGATTTCTGAGAGTCGCCCTCACACATCCTCAGGCCCCTCTAAATATAAAAAATACTTCCTACATCCTTCTCCCTACGCAAAACTTAAAAATTATTACCTTTTATACAGAAAATGAATTATTAATACCAAATCTAGATTCTACTTCTTAAAACAGTTTCTGCAAATTTACGATCCAAACAGACTGCTAGTGGAGAATATGGACGTGAAGAAAAACAGTTAAGGTCCTTAGAATTGTCGTCTGAAAAGCCAACTTCCTATTGAAGCTATTTGCATTAGCCACAACTGTAATGCGATTTCCTATACAAAAACATCAGTTATCAGTGTGTGTGCGTAGACAGCTGATGAATTGAAACTGTGCGAGACAGTTATCTGCCATAACTGTCTGTATCACACAATCAAGCCATACTTTTAGTACAGTCGAAATAATAAAAACATCGCTCAGGCAACCAGAGATTCTACGTTTAGCCTCCAGCATGGTGTTGTGAATCAAACAAGTGGGGTGAACCAAATCGTCGAGCCCCGGGGCTCGATCGAACCCAGGTTATGAACCACTGGTTTATTTGCTGAAACTCACTCAGACAGTACCTCAACTTATGCTACTCAACCAGTAACAGCAACTAACACGCTTTCTATTTTATAAGAAACCACTTTATAGGGAACCTACATGTAGACGGCTAAAATATTTAAGGAACTTATACTACTAATGAAGAAGAACCTAAGGAACTTATCAATTTGAAGAATTTTTTATAAGAATTTGGAAACCGATTCCATTCATTTACATCCGCAACTCACATAGATTCATTTATAAAACTTCTTTCCTACCTTATTTGTGCTTTTAGTCTAGAGGTCTATCCAAATTAAAGGTAAAATTTCCAATTTTGATGTTTCTGTATTACTTTCATGGCACTATATGTGCAGTGATAATTAATGAACTATTGAGAAACTGCTAGTAATAGAATATTATAAAAAGAGGCTCAAAATAAGGAACTTTTAGAACTAGGCTTTGAGCTAGATTCCTTATAAAACAAAAAGCGTGCACGTTAATATTTACACTGAAAGAAGTGGCTCTCTTGTACACGAAATGGAGAGAGTCATTCTAAACTCTGGCTGGCAAAGCTCCTTGATGTCCTCTCGTCCAGCATCCCAAACAAACACCAAGTGGAAACATCTGCTTGTTGCCATTAGGTGTCCGTAGAAATGAGGTGCTACGAAACATAAATACCTCCTAAGGGAGGGGACTAAGCGCACTATACATAATTCCCCAACAAATTCACGCTGATAGCAGCAGGCAAAAGTAATCAACTACCTGAGTAATACTGTCAATAATTTTTCATAAGAAAGTATGGAGTATACCTGTGAACGTAGTTCATCTTGTGCAGTGAATCGATGGCTAAAATCATTTCTGCCAGGTAAAATTTTGCCATATGTTCGGGTAGGTGATCTTCGTATTTGCTTATGAGAGTCAGCAAATCCCCACCACTGTAGTAGTCCATGACAAAATACTAAAACAGAGAATGATAAACTTATACAGATGATAGGATCTAGGGTATACATACACTCTTTTTAATATGAATAAAGCTTATAAGAATATTGAGGCTCAAACTCGCTGAAATTTAGGAATAAATTGAGAATAATGCGAGGCTCAAGCTTCATCAAAACATAAGAATTTGTTGTAGCTATCACAGTTAAAATATTGCTTTCAGATGTACCTTTTCGTTATCGGAACAAAATATAAACTCTTGCTTAGTTTTATGATGCAGCAAAACATCAACAAAGATTGGAATATATTCCTTAAATTTTTAGGCGAAGTTATACCTTTGGTATTTAAGAACAACTCTAGGCTCAAAGTCAGAAAAATTCAAGAGTATTGAGGCTCGGAAAAAATTTAAGTATTCTTATAAAAAAAGAATCTGCATTATATATTTGATAGCGCGTGTTAGCATACTATGTGTCAGCTAATGCTGATGCGGACCATCTCCTAAACTTAAGTATTATAAGCCCAATTTACGAGGTAAAAAGAGTAGTTAAGAGAAGGGGGTGATGGGGAGGGTTTTGCAGCTCTCTTCAGCTTTCAAATTTAGTAAAGACTCATAACAAAAAATGGATAGAGCAGCCGTGGCCTAGCGGTAATGCACTCGACTCACACTAACATAGTCCTGGGTTCGAGGACCACCGCAGGCCATTGGTGACGTCAGGAAGGGCATCCGGTCCTAAATGCTCGTTCCAGAACTAAAGCCGTCTCAGAGGCACCCTCCAAGCACCAAGGAATTGGGGGTAACGGAGATAAAATGGAGTAAACTAAAAAAATGGTTGTAATTTGGGATAGGGATATATAAGTAGGACATGCAAAATTAAATATACATAGCTTATATCTGATAACTAAGGTAACTAAAATAAATATGTCTTATATTTTCAGTTTTAAACACTATCCAAACTAAATTTAACAGCAATCAAAAAGAAATGAAAGCCTTCCTTTTTGTTTTTAATTATGCACGCCTTCATAAAGTAAAATATGAATATGACCAATTTGTGTAGCAAGTTAGTTCCATTACACTCTTTTGAAAGAGTAACAAGCATCTTAGATCTATTTGGTGCTGAATCTAAGACTAATTTTCAATTATTTTCAAGTGTCAAAGTTGTAAATGGACCTGAAAATAAAAGGAGTATTTCCAAATCTTTATGGATCTCCAACGTCATTATAAAGCTTAACAGGAGTGGAACGGAACAATAAATAGTATCTCGATATTACAAAAGTTGATCTACAAACAGTGTTGAAGTCACTCGAACACACAAAAATTTGAAGTCTTGATGAAGCTCGAGCTTTGCATTATTCCTGAATTATTCTCAAATTTCAGAGTGTCTGGGCACTGACATTCTTATAAACGTTAGTTATTGGGGAACTGGTGGAAACACAAGGGAGCTGTAGGGGGGCAGAAATGGGCACCCAAAATCATTTAACGATAGCTTAAGCATAGGTGGCCTGTCAAAAAGGAACTTCCTTATAAACATGATAGCATGGAAGAACCAGTCTCTACCTTTATGTTCATAAAGTGAAAAGCGAAAGGAGTTGGCTAAATGGTGAAGAGAATCGAATGATGGAAAGACGGTGGGTCAACAAAATGGATATATTTTGGAATAGAAAACATGAGATTATTTGCACTTGAAGAGATTTATGAAATAAAGAAAGACTGGCGTCAATGAACAAATATGATGTTTAGATATAGTTAACAATGAATGAAAAACGGGTGGCTTTTAGTGAGAGAAATGCGAAAGATAACCTATAGCTTATGAGACAGAATAAGAAGAAGGATACTGAAGGTGAAAGTATTGAAGGTAGAACGCGCAAATTATATTCCATTAACTGAGGAGAACTGATGTGGTGGTTTCAGATGTGGTGCTTTTTTGATAACAACAAAATATTAACACTAGTCGGATGAATAATTAGCTCAACTTCAAAATTATCAAGGTGGAGGCAAAAAACATAGTATTATCAATGCTATTGTTGTGATATGGTGTTGGAAGCTCAATAAATGACAAAGCCTTGTTCATCGTCCTTTCTTTATTCCGGAGTTCAGATCATTTTCCGGTCCTGTCATTTGTTTGCCAAATTCTACTTAAAAGGTTAAGCCCATTGCTCACCGTAAAAGCAAATGTCTTATTTCTACATCCGTACGTTATAAGTAACGGCTAAATAAGGATAAGTCTAATGGCACTAAATTAGTTGGGAAATCGCTGTATTTCTACTGCAATCAACAAGTGGGAGTTGAAAAATTATTAGTGGGGCAGCATTCATCCGAAATATACGTTTTTTTAATGAGAAACTAGGATTGGTACCTAGTACTAAAAGTTTCTTAATTAGTTTTTTATTTTCGAGACCGAAGCTCGCCTTATTGTTTGAAAGTCGAACACTTGTGGTGAACACTGGGACTACGGAGGACGAAGGCGCACGATGTGTTGATGTTACAGTGATATGAGAATTAGTGATTTGGCTTATTGATGAGAATTACTGATTTTGCTTATTGACAAGAAAGAAATATAGGGTCTTTCATTGGTGGTAATATTCTCGAGTAAACAGCGCTTAGCATTGTTTATTATACACCTCTGGATGGAAATAACCGCTGAACGTCACGAAAACTGTCCAAGCAGATCAAAATAACAAGTTATAGTCTTTTCCAACCAAAAATCGTACAAATTAACGAGTGGAAGCAAGTCAATGTACTATTTTCAAGGCAAATTGATACTGTACAGTTTCTGAATTTTTCTCAAACAAAGTAAGAGAGTTTCTTAATTTTTTGATTGGCTTAGTTCGCGTTTCTTATAAACGAGTTTCTTATAAAAAAAACGTGCAGAGCCGATAGAATAACAGGCTTCGACTATGCGAAAACAAGATTACAGGCAATGAGAAATGTAATTAGCCACCCTGGTTCTCAAAGTAAATGCCAAAGGATAAGTGACCTTCCCAACACCTATTCCCTAACGTATAAGTCCTAAATGATAATAGGTCTCCGAACAGTCTTTCTGGAAATTGAATGCTCAAATTACCGTGAAAATATAAAGAGCAATAAGCTCGTTATGAAAGATGAATGGATTATTATGCTAAGAACATAGTTCAATGGCTAAGAAACGCCAACGCCAAAGTAGATGAGGAGCTGATAGAAAAAATGTAAACATAGATTTGAGATGAATAGAGGCTGCAATGGGAGTGAGGCTAAGGGGCGATGTTTGGATGAAAAAAGAAGGTAATCTAGGGTCGTGAAATGACATACAGTCTTTTCAATACGAATAAAGTTAATAAGACTATTCAGGATCAAAATCGTTGAAATTTAAGAATAATTTAAGAATAATACAAGGCTCTAGCTTCATCAAGACAAAAGAATTTTTTGTATCCTAGTTATAATACTGCTTTCAGATGTGCTTGTGCATTAACGATGCAAAACAAAACTCTTGCTTAGTTTTATGTTGTAGTAAAACATCAACAAAGATTGGAATATATTCCTTAAATATTTATGCAAAGTTAAACCTTTGGTAATTAAGAATAATTTAAAAGTAAGTCTAGGCTCAAAATTAGAAAAATTTAAGAATATAAAGGCGCTGTTAAAAATTAGGCATTCATAAAGTAAATTATACGTCTATTTCCACAGTGTTGGGCTTAAGTCACATGATTTGTGTTGCGTTATATCATATAATCCGCTATAGCACCGAAAAACCAGAAATCTAAAAGTTTCCAAAAGCGTCTTTACTTCATTTAATGAATCCTATTTGCTCTATCCATCTTATGCAAAAGGCTGATCGCTCGATTGGCTATAGGAACAATGGCACAGCCTAACTCCATTTGCAAAAAGTAAATAACCTCTACGCATGACAGGCCAGTAAGCAGACAAGGGGCAGGCACGGCTACATTTGTGTCCCCCAATCAAATTTGGCCGTCTGTAGTCCTGCAAACGGTAAAAAGGACATAAAGATGAGTCGTAAGCAGTCCATGCCAGGAAGAAACTGGTGCTAGAGCGTCAATTCACACGTGCACCCCTGTCTGCACGAGCGGTTGCTCTTGATTATCTGGAATTGCACGTGCGGTTCAAGATTTGTGTATTCGAAATACAGAGTTCCTTGTTGCTGAAGCATGCCAAATGTTTCATTTAGGATAAAAAGGATAAAGCATATTTATAATAGCAAAAGGTGACAGTCACTTTTGTTGCAGTTGCGACAACGAAGGTCCTATTTGGCATGTGCGATTGTACGGTTGATTTTGATGTTGGCACGGGCGATTTTTCGCTCGTGGTGGAGATTTTGCACGTGTGTCGACACGCGCACGAGCGATTGCGCGTACATCCGGGGCATGCACTGCGTAAGACGTTGTAACACTGCCTGTAGGGAAATTCAACCGTGGTGCAGAAAGACTGGTACACAGAGCAATAGTGGCGTGTTGAAGGACGTTTGAACGGGGTACACAAAAGACATCTGCCGAAAGGTCATTAAATTCCCAAGAACTACCACAACAAGCGATGATCGCAACGCAAGCTTTAGCAAAAAGTGGGGGTTTGACATCCCACAGTCCCTACTTCCGCACGCCCCCTGCATAGAAAAGGTGTTACTTAATACTGATTGGACACCATGCAAGCCTTACCAGGTTCTTCTCGTCTTGAAAAGCAAAATGTAGCTTTGTGATCCATCTCTTGTCACCAAAAGCAAGTACATCCCTTTCTTCTTTGAAGCACGCAGTCTACAATGTATGAATTTTGCAAACATAAAACTTTCCAATAGTAATAATAAACATAAGATTAACTTTTACGACAACTTGCAAACATTTTAGTGAATAAAGTCAGAGTAGAACTAATAAGTATCAGTAATTATAATTAAATATTTCCAAATTGAAAGCACATGACAATAAAAAAATGAATACAAAATGAAGACAGTATTAATAGCGAAATAATAATCATAATAACCTAGGAATCGAAAAATTGGAACTAAAATACTTAACACATGGCTAAAACAGTAATGTTTATAATTTCCCTTAAGCTTCAATATTAGAATAAAATAAGGAAAATAAATTTAAATGTTTAATAAGAATTTCACATTTTTAAAATAATAAACTATAAAGCTCTTCGAACCTGCTGGGAACTAATGCAATTATTAATATACAAATACAAGTCCCTGTAATATATTAGGACCACTGTAAATCTCTAACAAGAAATACTTTTCAAAAATAACAATAATAAATACTAACTACAACTATTTACTTAAAAATGAATAAAAATGACGATTAGGACTTCACGCGTACACATGGGATCCCAGCCTACATCATTCCAGTGTACAGAGTACATTATAAACGGTTCAAAAATACAGGCATCAGTTGCTAGTTGTTTATGAAAATTTCTACATGTAAAACTTTCACAAAAAACCAATTATCAGGTTTTTCTCACATGTTCGCATTGTGGGGGGGGGGAGGTGTTATGTTTCACACGCATGAGCTAATAGGCTTTCTTTCGGACTAATCGCAAAAATTCGGCTACAATCCATGAAAAGAAGTCCGTGTGGGCGTTAGATTTCACTTTCTGCCGACCCAATCCCTAAAAGTCATGACATCATCAACTTGACTGAGCTCACGCTTTGAGTTGTGGCCAAATCCTCTCAGGAGAATACAAAAACATTTTCACGACCACCTGCTACAAAATACTTCATACAATGAGTATTATTTTATATTGTCACTCATCCTTCGAGGAATAAATATTGAACGAAAACATCTAAATAGAGAAGTATCAACTGGTTGCTTGTTAGATATCTACTCTCAGGTCGCCGAATAAGAAGGGGTCCTAATAAGTAGGGGGTAGGAAAATTCATCAAGACAAAATAAGCGGGGGGTCGAAATAAGCGCGGGGGGTCGGAATAAGCTAAACTAGCACCCTCATTGTAGACCTACAAGAATTCCACCATATGGTAGTATTTCGGTATTTCAATGTTTCATTTTATAACTGGTATTTATTTTTAGACTTATTATTATTTTTATTTTTAGATCTTAGAAGTGTTTTTGATTATTGTTAGAACAAGACAATTTGCAAAACAGCAATATAACTGAAATTTTTAAGCTGTATAAATATTTGTAATATTTTTTATAACAAGAAGTGGGGGGGTCGGAAGTTTGGATTAACTGTGCAACAACCAGCACAAATACAAAATACCCCAATTAATACTATGTAAGCAAATACTTTCGGTATTTTGCCAAATACATTTCATTCATTTTTTGGGTAACTCAAAATAAGTACCAACTTTTTGCCGGTTTCTCCTAGAAAAATTGAAAATGTAATAAGCGGGGTGGGGCGCCAATAAGAGCGGGGGGTTGGAAAGTTTTTCGAAAAAAATAAGCGGGGGGCGCTTATTCGGGACCAAGAGTATATTTTTAGTGTAGTCGTTTGTCAAGAAATAAAAAGTTCCTCATTGGCTTTCGTAGAAATGTACTACTCGGGTATTTTATTGTCTATAAGCAAAAGCGTAGAAAGTTCTCCTAATCATATATTTGTGGCTACGCACTCCACCAAAGGGTGATGCTTAAAACGATAAATTAAAATATTATGTAACCAAAATAAACGAACTGTGGAAAACAAATTGCACAGAAATTCCTAGCACTATTAGAAACACAAATCTTAATAATATCGTGGTATTTCCTCGACGGTTTGGTGAATAAACCTATTGAATGGTTGCTAGATATCAATAATTAATTGCAATATTCTAGTAAACTTGCGAGTCTATTTGGAAGGAGCTACAAACAAGGGCTATTCAATGAGGTCAATGCTTCACAAACATGGAATGCTTAAGTCTGAAAACGTAACTAGTATCAGCAAATAAACAATTTTCTTCGCACAGGCAGTCAATATTTCAATATTTTTATATTCAATGGGCGTAACAAACTCGCTAAGGGCATTTCCATATCACTTCAACCTTCTGTTTATAAATATGTCACTTCATAAATTTTATCATATTGCTGTCAAAGTGTTCACATTTGGACCCATCAGAAGCCATCAACATGGTGATTATCATTACACTAAATCTCTAACATTCATGTACTGACGTCATTGGACTTGCATATCATAATAGAATTCATAAATCATGATCATCAGGATAATTCTAGGGCAATTTGGAAGGCAATTGATTTGCAATGCCAGTTCTGTAATTGAAACAAATCAATTGTCTGGAACCACATCAAAGATAACTTTTTAAAATGCAGACAAAAGGAAAGGAAACAATTCACCTAAAATGCTCTATGAGTTACTCCTATCAGTGATGTGTTTATTGGGGGGCATGCACAGGGGTTCTGTCAGAAGCTACACAAATTCTACAATCTACAGTAATTTTCAACTCTCCCATACAGATATGTCAACAGGGGCTCCTTGAACCACTGTAATGCTCCTTTGGGTACTGCTCTATCAAAAAAGTTGAAATGCACTGCTATAGTGCAAAGGCAAAAATCTTCAATCTTCAAATCTTTTGTCCCACTCCCCCTAGTATCCTTGTAAGCAACCATATCCTTATTTTTACAACCTTTTTACACAGATATATGCTTTTGCCAACCACCACCCACCAATTCATGCTTCAGTAATAAGTGAATGACCTCCTAGCTCTACTAATATATTACTCAACAGTATTGCTACAAGGATGCAGGAAGTATTACCAATGTAGGGGGCACATGTTCTAGGCAAATGTAGGATGTACAAATGTTTGTCAATGGCACTCTCACCAACAAAAGGAGTCTTTTTCTAAGCTGCAATGGAGCATTTTAACTTTTGAAATAATAGAAGTGGGGGGGGGTGATCTGCCCTATTTACTATCCTGCCTCCTATCAACATACATCAATGCAGAGTCACAATTTCACAAACCAACAAAAGGATCTACTATAATATCTATATTTTTAATAAGGAAACCATTATATTACTGATCCTAATGAGCTAAGCATCAAATTACTGATTGATTTAGGGAAATTAAGTAGCAATACCCACCACTCCTCCACAAGATATGAGAGGAAAGAGTTACAATGTGTACTTTTGAAAAGGTTGTAAAGCTGACTACAAATGGCTAATTTAGTGTGTAACAAAGGCAAGTTGAATATTTCTCACCTCTGCTCTCTTCAGCATCTCCCATTTGTTCAATGTCTTCATTGCAAAGACTCTATCTGTTGATTTCAATTTCACAAGTGAGACCTGAAAGGTAGAGATCATTGTTGAATAAAGTTTGAAATAAACTTTGCACTGAACTGGATTGTAAGTGCATATATATGAACAGCATTTTCTGAGATTCACGTATCAGCATCAACTCTCTACCCAAGGAAACATTCTGAATGGCTACACAAAATCAAGAGTTCAACTCAACCAATTATTTGCTAAATCAATCACATGTATGCTGGAGCATCTTTTGCCTATGGGGCTGGGGCTAGTGTCAAGCCTGTAGGGAAGCACACAACAATGGTAGTAGGTGCAGGAAAACACTGGATTTTGAAAATACTTGGGGGTATTTATATTTAAAAGATCTGTGACTACTATATTTACCTCCAATAGTCCTCCAAAGATACCCATTGAAGCTAAGTTCTATTTGAATTAAATCCCTAAATCTTGGCATCATATATAAGCAGAAAAGAGATAGGGAAGATGCATCCCTCAGCTCCCCTGGCTTTTCAAAAGCAAGGACTATCAAAGGAAGTGATAAGGTTGCTATTTCTACTGACTTAAACACACCTATATAATGGCATAATAAGCAGTTATCTATTATAGAGAATTTTCTACACACATGTTGCTAAGAAACTAACATGCACAATATGCTATGAGTGTCAATTCATAAGGTACAGCATATTTATAGCATGGTACCAAATATTCAGTCCTTTTGAAATAGCACTAAATCACTGTTTAATTCAAAAGTCTTTAATTTCATTCAAAAAAATACTATATGGATCATTAGCAAAAAGCAATAAGATATGCTTCATTGACTCTTAAGTTCAGCTACCATACAAATCCATAACATAACAAAACAGGTGACATAGCACATGTTCTAAAGAAAACATGCTTTAGTGAAAAAGGTCCTAGAAATCCATAGCTACTCATGACATGAGTGTAGTGATGAAGAAAGAATCTTAATCAATATAGAATGGCAATGCAAAGAGAGCACCTCACATAAAAAACTTTATTCACAAGATAATTTTGGCACATTTTTAGCAGGGTTGGCATTTGGGGGGCTGTAGGAGCTATAGCCCCCTATCAGAACATGTTATCCCCCTGACAGAAGCTGAACTCTTTTCCCAGAGTTTTCTTGAAGTAATAGTGCTCTACTAACTGCATCTCTAGCAGCTATAGTACCTCACTAACCACATTTTAGCCCCAATTGGAAAATTCTTGGCACTATCCTTAATTTTGAATCTAATTTTTTTAGATACTATGTTGAATATAAACTATCAACAAATACTACAGCATCTTATAAACCATCTACCATAGAAAATATCTTACTGCAAAAGCACTAAACTTTCACTACTTGGGAAAGTTTCTATAGAAACTTTGCTACACTCCAACTACATTCTAGACATACCTACTAGGTAGATCAAGCCCCCTGACATGATTTGAATAACAGGCTAAAAAAGGCTTTGATCTAGAATCTGCTGCTATCTTCTATTATCTACAAAAATTATACCACAAATAGCTCAAATGAGTGCTGCAACAGTTCAGCTTTCTAACCAGACAAGTCATATTAAATTTTATCATCAATCATTTTAAAAAACACAATGGTAACATGCAATAAAGGGAAATACCAAATATGAGCACAAACAGGCTTATAAAACTTGATAAAAACGAAACATGACACCTCTAGCATTGCATCACTGTGGCGACTTGGGACAGCTAAATATAGTTATTTCACCTGAGTAGCTACTTACACACTATGCCACTAACTCAATAGCAACTATTTGTCATTGCAAGTGGTACAGATATAACAAAATATGAAAAAAGGATGCTCTTATGACAAACTATTTGTATTCCCAACAAGGTTTCAAGCATATTGCATAATGTGCAAAATGCCTGGGTGCCTTTCTAAGACAAAATTGTTCTCTTTTTATATAGCTTCCCTTTCAATTCTTTCAATCTATTTACAGATATTCCTAGCTTTCAGTAACACTTTGCCTACATTACATTTCATCTTGAAAAGGAAAGTAAACTTGCTAAGGCCACTCCCCTTAACATATTACGATATTTAACTTGCTTCAACATGCTTCACCAAGACAATAACTTAGCCTGTGTTTGTATACAAAGCACATTCACTCGTCCAACAATTAATTTGATTGTCATAATAATACTCAATGAAGAACAAAGCTGAGACCTTCAATACACATATTTTATACAAACTTCAATTTCTGCAAATAAATAGAAAACACTGGGTGTAAATAATCTTTTTTAGGCTATGCATAAATGAAATAACAGATCATATCTATGTTTAAACATTTTCATCATATTTATACCAACAACATGGCTGGAATCTTCAGAATCAATATTCACTGTTTAAGGATGTAACTGGAGGTATTGTACTGGGGACACAAAGCCTCCCTGTACCATCACCTTGATCAAGAAGTTTACCTGAGTATTTAGCTTCAAGGTCAAAAATAATGCTGGGAGGGCAAAATCATGCTATGATTTTTATATGGGGTATTGCCCCCTTTGCTCCCTGCAGTTAAATTCCTGTTTCTGTTCTCTGTCAAATATCCAAAATACAAAAGGCATATCTACACAAGTGGTAATAGAATTTTAGTAGAACAATCTAGATTAAAACTAAGTACTTTCCAGCAGCATTACTTAACACTGCCCCTGCAACTGCATTCAACGAACAGACGGGCGGAAAAGAATCCCCACAGTTAACTAAGCTGGTGCAAAACTTAAAGCTCATTAAGATTTTGATTTAGTCAAAATAGCGTTATGGAATACTATCAATTGGGATATTATGACCCAATTAATACATCTGTTTTCACCTGATGGGATCCCATAAAACTATGTAATTCATAGGCTATGAAAACAAACAAATGATCTGCGATGGGACAAATCTCCGTCCCTGGCGTTCCAAAAGAACAGTTAGTCCCATTATTTTGACCCGTCCTGGCACACTTTTTCTCGCACTGATGTAAACGAGAAAATTTTGCGGCCTTACTCAAATTGATCCTAACAATAACGAAGAAACCAATCGCTATTCATCTTTGTATGGTGAAAACCATCCCAAATTGAGAAACGCCTCATATTATCAAGTTTTTTCTTTCACATCAAGAAATGGCCCGCATGAACGTGAAAGGAGGTTAAATAAAGACGTTGAAGGAACCATGTTTATCTGCAAAACTGTAGATAAAAAGTCTTGCAATAATGGATCCTTGAAAGTAATAATTCATCACCGGCAATAGGCAATTCAAGGTGAGGCATCACTTCCTTATCAGGGAAAGTAAGCCCTCGATCGCCAATAGTCAGGGGTGTTAACATGCTTTTAACAATAGATTTAAGGGCAATACATTCATGGACTTGTTTAAGCTCTAACAATCATTTTTCGCAATAAAGTTACCTCCCCAAATGCGCCTCTTCCGATAACATTTAATGTTTCGAATTCATCTCTTCTCAACAGCAACCGTTTGATTTTCTCAGTAACCGGTCTCGCTAGAAAAATGAGATTCGAAAAAGTCAACAGCAGCTTCACTCAGGAAAGTCTCTTTTATAACGATTCGTATTGCAAATCAATGAGGAGTCAAAATTGCTACAGACAGTACATTATAACAAAACAGTAAATGCAAATTGATGAAGGAGGGGTGTTGGTCAGCCACTCACTAAATCTGATGATAATCATTTATTCTCAAGAAAAAACTGTCAAAACAAAATCAGTAGTATAAAAATCATTGATTGATACTGATTAACATATTCAATGAGAGATAAATGTGTTGGATAGATTTGAAATTCTTGGATTATATTGCTTACCAAATTCAAGAAATTCCAAAACATTTTTCTCGCGGCGAAGAACAGAGGTATTACATTCGTTGTAAAGAAGTAAGAGGGTATCCAGTAACGATTCCCATGCAATAGCAGAATTCTTTCCCTTTACAGCTGAAGAAAACAGGTCTTCAAGCTCCCTGAAACGTTCTTCTGGCGATTTGTCCATAGTCCCTTCTGATTGCTCTTTGGCCAACTAGGCCCAGGGTGATAATCAACTCTTGTTCCTTCACAATCTGCTCACATTCCTGCAATAAAGTTCTTATCGATATGGGTTAGCTTTCCAATAATATCCTTTTGCTAGCAACCAGTATATTCCACTATACTTGGCATAATATGATAAAAATTCCTAATTTGTAAATTTCTTTCTGACGCTCATACTGCAATCGCCATTTTATGTCTTCTGACAATCTTTGAGCATAACTGTAGCGGCCTGGGAACTACCGGAAACAAATTTTCAAGTAGACGCCGCCAAGAGGAAGTGAGGATAAAGAGTTGGTGGTATATGGTCCACTTTTGGGTCCAGGGCTATTTCTATGACATTTTCAAAGGGTAAAAGCAGTGGCATGCTGAAAGACATTTAAATGGGAAGTACTGCATACGAAATTTACCGGCAAGCTACAACAGAGGTGGTGCTAGCCACCATAGACTGGGAGGACTTTGATACCGCGCCCTAATATGAAAATGCTATTTGGTTGCCACACCCACTTCAATGTCTTCCTAGAGGCTCCTCGCCCCAACCCCAACATTTATTTGCCGAATTTGGACGAATAAAAAACTTGTACTTGGCGAGACATGGGGTGACTGACATGTCTCCCTGCCCCACCCCCCGTTGCGTAGTTACTTGACTACCGAAGTTTCCAAAGTAACCGGCAAGCAATGAGAAGTACCAGAGGTGCAGTGAGACATTTTCCATTGGGGGAAACGTTTTGACCATTTGACAAGCTTTCTTGCAATCTCAAACATATAAGTGGCTGTGACGTCCTCCCAGGCTTTCCCTAACGTTTCGTAAAAATGGCCAATTTTGCAGGCTATCCAGGCTTTCTAGGCCAAGTATGAATCCTGCTATAACAAACAGGAAAGGTTAGCATAGCTTCTTTCTTTCTCGTTCAAAGTCATCAAATTTCAACGAAACCAGGTTGAGGGACTAGTTTTTCCTACTCAGCATAAAGATCCATGTTGAAAAAACATATTCTATTTCGCGAAAGGGCGCTTCCGATATTTTAGAGGGCATTACCTGAAAAAAATATTTCTGGGTACCAGACCCCTAGTTTCTTTCTCCCTGTTCCCACATGCTTATTATGCCTTTCCAAGGCTGCAGCTCCTCCCCCCCCCCCGCAATACTTGTGTCCAAGTTATCCAACTCACCATGGTTGCAGTCAGTGATGTGCCGAGACATCTTCTGTTGGGGGGGGGTGGGGTGTTCTGACGAAATGAACAACTATTGTTACTAAAATGTTACCAAAAGGTCGCAGAAATACTGTGGCAAACCCTCTAGCTGCCTGGCTAACTTTTGACAAACTTTCTTGCAAATTTGACAATGTTTGGGGGCGCCCCCATTGGTACATCCCTGGTTGTAGTAAGGCTGTTTTCCATAATACAAAATGTACTTCCTTTTTGCTCCATCTTTCCTTAATGCTGGCAGTATTTCTATTCACATTGTTTTTTATTTAAAATCCCTTGGCACAAAAACAAACTATATCAGGACCCCTAATTCACTGGTCTACTTGCTAGACTGATAAAAAGATGTCCGACGGTAAATGGGTCCCCAACTCATCAGAATTGCCCTGCCCCATTTTTAGAGCCACAACATCCCTGGTACAGGTGCGCCTTCACAGAGAACGAGGCAACACTGTTATGTGCGAAGGGACACTTTAGGCCAAAACTAGCCTTTATAGTTAGCTATTTTCTTTGAACCTACTGCAATAAGTTTAGCTTTATAACTATTTGCAAATTTTGTTGTGAACAAAATGTTGTGAAAAGAATGTTGTACTGCAAATAGGTGCATGACAGGTGAGCAATCCTTCGGGGGTGGGCAAAGTCATGTCGGGTTTCTCATTTGGGGGAGCAATGCTCCTCCTGAAAAAAGAAAGCTGACATGTCTTTACCCACCCGCACAGAATAGTTGACCTATTAAACTTCAATCTAGGTAGTTGCCTAAATGTCCCTCCGTGGGCTTGAGAATTCATAACTCTTTATAGACGGACAGACATAATGGATTTCATAGCAGAATGAATCAATTGCATGTGATGACTATTACAATCATTTGTCTCCGATTCTTTTGTGGTTTCCTTAAGCCTTGAGGTTTATGACCAAATGTTTACTGCTCTCGGTCTGACGTGAGTAGAGGTGATGTGGATATGAATGGATGAAGCAAAGGTGAGACAGTTGCAATGACAAGAAACTGGGAAGCGAATTACGATATCAACTGAACGTACTCATTTATGGAACACCGAGCAGATGCCAGAGCTGTTCTTCAAACATGCAAGTTGTATA
>WIPJ01036201.1:75477-85853 GCA_018155075.1 Cassiopea andromeda | reverse complement strand
TATATATATTATATATATTATATATATATGTATATATATATATTTTTATATACATATATAAAACTACTGTTGTCTGAGCCTAGCTTTTCTTATCTTTACTCGAAATTTTAACTTTTAGCTGAATAGACAAGCTAAAACGAAATACCCTGTCCTTGTTAATCTTCCAAAATCGAATTTTTATCGTATCTTTAATATTTCAATTTAAGAATGAGGTATAACAAATTTTTGCAGACAAAACTTGAGTTTCACAACTTGAGTCTGGTGATTTTCTGAAGGATTTTATCATAACCTTGACATTTTGAGTCTCACTTCTTATAAACTTTTTTGGTATATAAAAAACATGCAGTAAACAAACACTGCACTTTTCAGGGGCATTTCATTTAAATGGTACTCGTCCTCATATACATTCTCAAAAATTGGTGACCGATTGGGGACCAATAACATAATACATAATAGATTGATTTGGCACTTAAAACATAAAAGCTGCTGTGAATTTAGGAGGGAGGGAGGCAGAAGTTGTCTGAGGGGGACTACATTACGTTCAAAGGGAAACTGCGTGCTTTGCTTCGCTTCACATCAGAACAAATATAAACTTACTGACTATGAGAAAAAGAATGCCTAGATATTCAGAAAACGATATTTTTATAGATAAACCTATATACGATATTTACAAGAAGATGAACATGGGTAAAACCCAACAGTATGTATGTGCCCTTGGTTCTTTGTTTGCTTAATTAGACAAATGATTGTAAAATCCAAAAGGCTTCAGTAGATAGCATAATGATGACCGTAGACCAGTTGAAAGCATTCGAAGCTAAATTCCACCATAGTCACAAAAATGCATTCTTGTAACTATGATTCCACACATTTCTGACAACTAGTAATTGCAACTAGGAACAACTACGGTCTATGAGAGCTCTTTAGAATATGTGTCTATTTTACCAGTGGTGGATCCAGAGCTGGATTATTGGGGGCATCAGATTCATTCTATTGTCTATTACATGTATTGCCATATGGGAGGGGCCATGACCCCTCCGACCCCACTTGGATATCTGTCCCTATACTTTATAAAAGGAGGAATTAGAAGCACAGAGGATGAGACATTATTCAACCCTGCAAACAAGACAGAATTGTTAATTGTAGTTTATTGCTAATAGCACATTACCAATTTGGTAAAGCACCTGATTTAAGCATTACTCATGATTACTCATGAATTCTGCATTTCCTGCTTTAGAGTGAGCGCTTTCTATGAATAACTCGGCGACACTGATCAAATGCAAATTGATAGAAGACAAGCAAAGGATAAAGTTTTGTATAAATATTTGCAAACAAGACTGTAACCTATTGTTAACTTTGAAATGCTTTTTCATAAGAAAACCAATTTTTTGCCTAAACCTCAATTTTCTCAATTGAGATCTTGTAAATTCAAATATATTCCCTCTTTGGGGCCATGCAAAAAGTACGTACACTCTGAAAGGGGGAGGGGGTACCTAAGAAAACGTACGAAAACACACAAAGGAGAGAGGGCTCTTCAAATAACATATGTAGGCTTATGTAATTTTCACAACGTAAGTAATTGCGAAGCATCCTAAATAACTGAAACTGTCTTTTGAACATTATATACGCAAGATCTCACTCTCAAATGTTTATACACAAATACGTTGTAATGTTTAGAGCTATCAGGTATGTATCGAATGTTGCAGACTTTGAACTTTCTGAGATAAACAATACATTCAAATTTTTAGGGGGCTTGATACATTAAAATTACGTACGCTCGGGGGGAGAAGGTACCTTGAAAACGTACACAAACGTGCAAGGGGGTTGGGGGTCCAAAAATCGATGAAATTGAGCGTACGGTTTTTTTTAACGTAAGAATGCGGCAATATCGACTTTTCGACATGGACAACCTTTGAATTTGAGCGTTCTGATTTTCTTAAGACCTTGGCAACTTGAATTTCATTTTCCTTATAAACGCTTTTCGTATGTAAAAAACGTGCACAAAATGAAATTCCCTAATTCCTTCTTCTTTGACATTGTCTTTCCCGTTATCAGTCTGGTACGGATGCACATAACATCATCATGCTATATTATGACGTAATTCCATGCTATTCATCTCTGGAAAAGAGGTCATAGCGCAGGGGAACCGAAAGCAGGGCTCCCCACGTAGATAATGACCTTGAAGTGACATGAAATACCAGCAGATTTTATGTACAATATTGGTCATACGACGCGACTTCTGTTTTTCTCAAGGGGGTTAAATTAGAAAATTTAGAAAATTGCCTACCATGTATACCCTTAATATTATATATTTATTAATATTATATATCATATATTAATATTATATATTTTACTTAAGATAACAAAAGAAAAAGCTGTCGAAACAAATACAACAGATGTATATCACATCAGTTCTTGTGTTTGTCTGATTTAGACTACCAAAAAGTGTTCGTTAATTGACAGAGTTCGCAGGCAACAGAGTCAACCTTGTTTTGCTTCTACTCAAAAATTAATGAAAATTGCTTGCGTGAAGAAAAGCTTTTCACAGCTTCCTTAAGAAAATTTGTCAGAAGGGCCTCCAGCCCCCAAGTCCCATCGTAGTCAGTGCCTATAATAGTGGTACAAGAAGCCAGTGTCTGATGGAACAAACAGTAATAGATTGGCAATGAGTCAAGGGTGCTTTATTGCATTTCTCTTAAAGAGATGTTGACAGTTGAATTGGTGGGTAGTCACCTTTGGGGCAGGCAGGTTTCTACAATAGAAAGGGATCCACTACGCATGCTCCAAACCAAGAGGTTACGTATTGATAAAAAATCGAACATCTCTATGAAAAATTTGTAAAAACCTTCGAAAATCCGAAAAATATTGAAAACTGTTAAGTCTCGAAAATCTTTCGAAAAATATATAAAAAAGTATTTGAAACTAGTAAAACCGCCTTTTAAAATTTTCCCAAGTCTTTTAATTCTCAAAAATGTCTTGTCCTGCTGCATTCCTGCTAGAAGCATCCATTGTTGCAAAGATTTCTTGGAAATAAGATCTCATACTCGAATAATCCTTTGTAGATGATCTTTTTTCTAAAAGTTACGTAGGTCAAAATTCGTGGCTTAGTGGCACTCAAAATAAAATATCAATGATGGAGGTTGGCAGACGGCATCCATGGGAAAAATGACAATATGACGTGAAAAACTACAAAAGTTCCTCCTGCGTAGAATGACACAGCTTGGCCTAAGCCAGTGGTTCTTAACCATGTTGGAGGTACTGAGCACCACAAGTTCCATACATGCATTCATCGAAACTTTCTAGTGCATATACTGGCCAAGCAGAGCGTGACATCACGAACCACACCAGTAGGATGAACCAAACCGCCAAACCCCTGAAACTGACTCACCGAGCCCCTGGGATTCGATCGAACCCAGGTTTAGAACCACTGGCTTAAGCTAAGGAGGCATTCATAAAGGATGTCCACACCTTGTGGGAGGGAGGGGGATTAGCTGTAAGTGGGCACCATCTTCAGATTGGTCTCTGTAAGAGAGAAGAGGGCATTTAAAAGTCATTCTATCACCATCTTCCTGTGTTCAAGATTGAAAAATAAAAAGGCAAACAAGAAATAAGTGCAGTGTGCATGTCTATTTCAAAGAGTTTTTATGTGTCCATAGTTTTTGCAGCACTTTGTTTGTCTTCCAATTCAGTGTCCGCACGGACAGGGGGAGGGGTTTGCTAAGCAAAAAGCGGACAGGTGTGGGCAGGGGAGAGAGATGGGTTGAAAACTGGCAAAAATGTGCGGACATCCTTTATATATGGCTCCTAAGGAAAAAGTTGGCGAATGAATGGTGGATAGAGGTAAATAACAAGAAGTACAGAAAAAAGTTAAGGGGGACCAGAATACCAAACGGATGAATAACCAAAGGATCACAATAAACCAGGTTTTAATTCAAGTGTACTTGCAAACAACTGGACAATTCAAGTGTACTTGCAAACAACTGGACAAGTTGCGAAACGAAGCAAAAAGATAAACTTTCTTTGCAAGCTTCATTTTGGCACAAGTCTCGTATGCACGCCAACAATGGGAAAAGCATCTGTCAAATTCACGTTGTACAAGGTCAACAACTCAACTCTCCAATTAAAACATTAAACGATAGTATTCGTTCCTCCTTGATATTTCAAAATATAAATGCAGCAATTAGTTAACAAAGAGTTACAAAATAAATTTACTTTCACCTGAGGGCTATTAAAAACGATCAATCTCATTTGGGTCAGATCGCATTTTGTCAATCATTTTAAACATGGCTACAAATGAGCGAATTGTAACACTAAACAGCACTAAAATACTTTTTGATATAATAATATCCAGGTATTATGGTGAAGTATCATGGCAAACTGAAATGAAAAAATAATAATAATGAAAGGCAATTGATCTGCATCGGAGCTCAGTTACAAATTCAATATTAATTGAGTCTTGTCCTCACTGGGCTTTATTCAAGCCGTAATAACTTAGTGTATAGCATGGCTTGTCGCATCAGGGTCGCCGCAAGCAAAACGAAATTCGTGACTCTTAAAGAACGAAATGAAGATCATGACTAGTATAAAACAATAACAAAAAACAACAGCGAATATTTATCTATTTTCTGGAAAACAGTCCTGTAGTTACAGCGCACGAAACTTGCAGAAGTGTACCAAAAATATAAAGATGCTATTATGATAAATTCTGTGTAGAGTATGCAAACGTAATAACATCTTATAAGGAATATCAACCTGATAACTTCAGGCACATTTCGCTGCCAACACACATAGCACCAATCTATGTGGTATATTACGGCTAAGGGGGGAGTTCTATAGTAATCTGGGACACCTCTGGAGGTCGATTACTTCTAAGGGCTACGAGACATGTCACAATCGTACCTGTTGAGTGTGCCTGTGTAAGAAACATAAAAAGATAGATTCAACTATCGATATCTTGAAATACAATTAATACCTAGGATAGCGAATCCTTACGTTCAGTCTTAATGTCCTTTCGTTCAATTCTTAAGTCTCTCCTATCAGACTTGGAATCTGAAAGTGCATTTTTCGCATCCGTACGATCGGAGTCCTGGCGTTTTTGTTTCGAGTCCTGTCGATCTAGCCTTGAATCCTGGCGATCTATTCTTGAATCCTGCAGACCCTCTACCTGATCTAAGACCTCACCAATACAGCTAGTCCTAGAAAGAAAGAGCTACTGTAAAACAATTGAAAACAAAACAACTCATATTTACTCATACGGGGAAGATTTGCATTGTTCTGGTAAAATGATGCTGCAACCAGGAAAAGGACGAAATGACATTTCTGTTTATGATCCGTAGCCTTGATGAAACGCAAAACTTGGCCCATTTGAGAAAAAATTGGTCAGGTGACCTTTCTGCTCTTACATACTTTCTTTGGCAAACATTGCATAAAAATACCACCTAGAAGTTATGGGGAAGTAACTTCTGACACTATATTGCTTATAGATACCGATTTGTGAACGCAAGGAAATACTACACAGGGCAAAACAACTGATGCAATGACAGCTATACGCGACAAAAGATTATACCTCGACACTGAAACATGATGCCTCGATTCTACGATGATTGATGCCATGTTCGTTAACAAAGAGTTCGATTTTGATCTTTCGCCAGTCAATCCCAAACACGAATCCACTTCCACAGATGCAAGTGCAGCCTGAGGTGCAAAAAAGTAGTTTAGAGGAAAGTTATTCAATAAATCTCACATAAAATCTAGTGTGTGAAAAAATATTCACTAATAAACCATATAAAACTACCTAAATGGGTCGAAGAGTACCAAAGAAGGAACTAGATCAAAAGAAATCAAAATATGCGGGAAACATGCGGGAAATATGCGGGAAATAGTAGCAGAAACTTGTAATGTTGACTTTGGTGAACGTCTTTCTATTTACAAGAAATTAGTTTATAAGAAAGCAGCTAGTAATCGACTGCTCAAAGTGTTCAGAAAGTTCAGTACCGGATTCTTGAGACCTAAGAAAGTGCAATGTATCTGTGTACAAAATGTTATGTATGCTTTCCTCTAACAATTTAACTTCTGCTATTTACTAAGAACTATTATAATGTCAGGTGTAAATCGAGCTTTTCACTTTCCTATAATGTGCATGTGCAAAACACTGGAACTCGAAAAATGCTTCCTAGGAAAGTCTGTGTACTGGATTTTCAAATTCGATCTTTCTATATACAAAATGTTATATATGATATTTTTATTGCCCTCTAACAGTTTAACTTCTGTTGTTTACTAAGATCTATTATCCTTTCAAGTGTACATGGCACTTTTTCAGCTTCTACTGATGTGCATGAGCAAACTCTGGGGTGCAGAAATTTTTGCTAAGAAAACTCTTAATAAAATTTTGACACTGGAATCGTGAAAAAATTAAGAAAGTTTTATTACCGTCAAAAAACTTTTTTATGAAATAAAAAACATGATGTTTTCTTGGTCTAGGCAAGCAGCTAAAAGAGTATTACAGGCAGAACTTTCTACACTTCAACTAAATGAGGTCAATAATTCATAAGAATTATGTTGATCCTACAATACAAGGTGCTCTCGCTTTTGGCTCGCGCATTGTGAATAACAACGAGCAGATGGTAGTCCAATTCAAACAGTTGAAAATCTCTTTGGCCAAAAACATCTACAGCAATCAGCCAACAATAAAGAAGGCGATAATCTTGTAGAAAACAGTACTAGCTTGAGCTAAAATTCTACTTTTACAACATATGGCAGCTGGTTGTGATTTTCTTCCAGGTAAGGATCATTACAGGGTTCACACCCAATACGTCAATCAAAATTCCTTGACTAGCCCCTGACTTTTCCCTGACTGGTAGCCAAAAACACCGACTGTTTACCTGACTCCCATTTCACATATTTACAACAATAGGTAATGAAAATGAAAATTAATAGATAGGTAATGTACATATACTTGCTATATTACTATGCAAAGTGACATACTTCACATTTACTGACAAAAAATGGAGCAACCACTTTGCAAACAACCATGCAGAGGGTTAATGAAATTGATAAGAGGACTAAATTAATTAATTTCCCTGACTTTTCCGTAACTTGGAAAAGAATTATAAAAAATTATCTAACTCTACCAGGTGTCCCCTGACCTTTCATTAAAATGGCCTATTTTCAGGGTTTTCCGGGTTCAGTATGAGCCCTGCATTAGCAGAGAGAGAACTTTTATGACTACGGAAATGAACCAAGGATGGTAATGAAAATAGGACAATTGGGTCAATGTGCAGCTGAATTGGACCTCAAGTGAATGCCACACCAAATGCCTTACGAATATATTAATGCTGCGTCCTTTCAAAAAAGGAAATATGGCTGGTTGTTAAGTCTCTAATCTCCTTCAGCTAAGGAGTCATGACATAGTTAAGGGGTCATTACATAGTTAAGGAGTCATGACATAGTTAAGGAGTCATGATATAGTTAAGGAGTCATTACATAGTTAAGGAGTCATGACATATTAAATTCTACAAGGCCTATATCCTGAAAATCTTTGCAACAAATTTGTCGAAAGCTCCACATTTCTGAGTATGGAATGGGAAATTTTGGGGATATGCAGATTCCGATGGTTAGGTTAGAGCAAGCAAAGAGAAGTTTTACTTCTCTGGTGTCAATAATTGGAATGATATTCTTGAAAAGATTCGAGAACAAGTCATTCGCTCTTTTCAAAAAAAGATTCAGAAAGTACCTTCTGAATCTACTAGCCCCAAATACGACCCCTTGGTGGAGTAGCAATTTTCTATTATTTACTTTCCTTTTTCCATTTACTGTAACCATATATTGTTTTTAATCTTGCATAAAGGATGTACGTGTTAAAATATTAAATGAAATGAAATATGGTAACAGTATAAATACAGCACAAAATCGCATGGAAAACCAAAGCTAATGTACCTGTCTCTCAAGGACACTGCCCATCCAGCCTACCACATCCTCGTATGCCTTCCTGCAACAGAATTGTGAGTAAGTTGACAGGTCTGATAATTCAGGCAGTGTCGCTTCTGGTGCTTTTGCTTCTCGTCGTGTGTTCTCCCAGCTTCCGTTATCAAGGCTTCCCGTACCCTGTGAAGTTTCTTGTGTCTGGGCATAGGTGCTCTTGCCACTCATCGCTGATCTTGGGTCCGACCTCGGGTCAGATCTTGGGTCTGACCTCTGATCCGGTCTTTCCGACCTAAGGTCACGGTATCGAGATGATTGATAGCCACCAGGGGTCATGACATTGCCATCAAACTGATTAGGTGGCGGTGGAGGAGGTGGCGTTGCAACGCTATGTGCTTGCTGCGGAGGCGGTGGTGGAGGTCCAGTATCATTTCGATATTTTTGGTCATGAACTGGGGGAGACACGCCTAAATGGAAAAATCAGGAAATTGCCAGAATTGAAATACAAAACTTTCCTAACTACATACTTTCACTTTTACTAGCTTGAAAGGACTGGACAGTGATCAATACGAAAGTAAAAAACAAATATTAATCAAAAGAAATATTAGAATTTTAAGGTAGCCTATTTGATGTATTTACAGAATATTCTCAAAGACTGGGACTCCCACACTAAGTGGAACCAATTTTTCCTTCCCCTAGAAAATTCCTATAAATCTTCATACTTTGCTCCGCCTAACTGGGTATCCGCTAAATGGGACGAATTTTCAGGGTCCCAGGGGCAATTATGCTCCGATTAATTGGGACTGAGGCCAGAACTGTACAAAACTATTTTTCCAAGTCAAGTATTAATTTGTTGAAATACGATTCCCTACACGAGACTGATTTATTTCACTGAACGTAATAGGTCGAAATTTCCAGTTTTCGAGAACTCAGCTATAGAGGGACTCCTGCTAACTGGGGCTGATTTCAAATTCTCTTTGGCGGTCTTAGTTATGGGGAGTAAACTGTAATTAGATTAAATCTTTTAGTCCACGACAAACTTTTCTATCATTCCTGTCATGTTAGACCTATATTGCTTGGCTTTTTACTGCTTCAAGAACATACCAACACTCAATCTACTACAAGCAACGAATGTCTCCTCCGAAAAAAATGTTGGAGTGAGCACTAACTTATATCCACAAAACTTTGTCACAATTACTTTGTCAGTATTGTAAATTTGTATTGTAACTTTTATGGATAAAGAAAAAAATATTCACAGACATTATATTCACAGGCATGTGATACGAAATGAATACTCATTGATTACTGAAATATCAACAACTAACAGCCATACACAATTTTTTTTATAAGAATGACGTTTATAAGAATATTACGGCTCAGAATCGCTGAAATTTAAGAATAATTTAAGAACAATGTAAGGCTCAAGTTTCATCAAGGCCTATAATTTTTGTGTACTTAGTATTTTTAGTTATATACTGCTTATAGATTAACTATTGATACAATATATTATGTTTCTCTTCAGATTTTGGTTTATGATGAAGTAAGACATCATCAAATACTTGAAAATATATTTCTTTCATTTTCAGGCGAAGTTGCACCTAAGGCATTTGAGATAAGAATAATCCAAGGCTCAAAACCAAAAATGTTTAGGAATTTTTGACATTCTCAAGAATTTTTGAATTCTTAAAAATTCTTAACAAAACCAAAAATTCTTAAGAATATTGAGACTCAGCAAGAAATTAGCTATTCTTATAAAACAGAGAGCATCTAACATCTAATCAAATGATAGTGCCAACCAAGTTGATGTGCTTTGTGTATAGAATATACTAACTCTACCTAGGTCAACCGGAATATCAGCTGCTACCTTGAAAATCACGTCTATTCTATGCCCATACAATGCTGACCTATGCATACTCTTACAATGTAAACTATGATCAATCTCGTAATTGTTTCAACATACCATAGGGAGGAGGCTGCACTTGATTCACGTTTCCATACAATGACTGCTGTGAAAATGATAGAATAACCAGCATTCAAAAATGGCGGTAAATTCAAACAGAATTCATTGTTATTGCAAGTATTCCGTGACATACCAGATAAAATGCGCTTTCTTATCTATAAGAAAAGCTGAGGAAGCCATAGTACAGGGAATGAGAAATCTTCACCGTTTACACAAAGAGTTAGACAATTGATAGGTCATATTCAGCACAGAGGATATTATGATCGGGTGCTGGGACGCTTGCTTAGAAATTGATAATCCCCGGATTAAGATTGACCGCAAGACCACAAAAGAAAGTACAAACGTGCCTCAAGATACACGTTATTTTTCTATAAGAAAGTGATTTGTAAGAAAGCAGTATTCAGCTTCTCAAAAAGTTAAGAAAGTTCAGTACTGGATTTTCAAATTCGATTTATCTGTGTACAAAATTATATATATATATATATATATATATATATAT
>WIPJ01036201.1:58420-72050 GCA_018155075.1 Cassiopea andromeda | reverse complement strand
ATTTTGTCCAAAAACTGTTCTCTGGCCATTGCAAACACTTCATACGAAAAATTGGGGGGAAAAGACCAATGAAAAAACACTAAAATACATACCACCATCTTCTGTTGCTGCTGCTGTTGTAGCAGCATGGCTTGCTGTAATGGGTGCAGAGCTGGTGTTGGAGAAGTAACACTCGAGGTTTCACTGCTGTTCTGTGATACTGTATACCCTGTGTTTGTTGCAATTTGTGATGACGACTGCGAATTGCCCCCTGCAAACGCCTTTGAATCATTTTCCAAATATCGATAGTAGGCAAGGAAGCTTGTAGGTGCGGAATGCGAAGTGTGTACGACGGAAGAAACACCTGGCGAGCTGGTACGTACGTGCGAAGGTGTTATGCTGTTAGAAGTTGATGAATTGACGTAAGGGGAAAGAGACGATACCCCACTGTTCGATGGGGTGCTCGGGGGAGAGATATCTTGCACACTGCCCATAGGACTACCTGAAAAAAAATGACGAAATGTAAGCGTGAGGCATTAAAAATTAACGCCCAAAGTAACATGCTCCTTGTATTTACTAGAATGCCTTTCCCCTTGACATAATTGTTCAAACTTGTATTCTGTAACAATTCATACCCATTCTTCCTCAAATATCTAACCAAAGCAGAGCTCTCCTTCTTCCAAACTACTCTTGAGTATCGAGCGATCGCCCCCCCCTACGACCATTAGCTTTTGAAATTTTTCCTAGCCCCCCCTGAGATAATCCCAACTTTCCCATCTATGGATTTTGAGATTTCCACGAGTGAAAATTACTTTAATTTTAGAGTTTTCATTGACTGAATAAACGAATGTGCAAAAGTAGTTGATAAAAAGCTTTAATGTGTTAAAATCTCTAACCTCCCCATTTATTCCATCCTCACCTCCCAATTATGCCATACTCGAGACTGCAACCTTATTAGCTGATCTACCTCAAGTACAAATCAATCAATCATTTCAAAATTCGATCAATCACTCAATCAATCGCTCACTCACTCACTCACTCACTCAATCAATCAATCAATCAATCAATCAATCAGTCAGTCAATCACAATAATGGGGTATCATGGTGTACTAAGAGTATATTAAACATTAATAGAATATGAAAAAATAGAATATGATAAAGAACATAGAAAAAAAACAAATATATATTCAATCTAAGGATATCTTCAAACTTTTATATTGAGTTAGACTAAATGCTAAATATCGTACCAATTGTATCTGGTGTTGGACATCCGCTAGATCTGCAAAAAATTATCTCTATTAATAGAGCATTTAAATTACATGACAATAATAATGACGTCAATAAATCAATAAATAACACTATATCCCACACTACTAACGGCATGAATCAAATATTGAAATAAAAATATCAAGTAGGATGTAGTAAGTAGCAAAAAGGCTTCCCATTGACTTGAATCAATCTACAAAAATAAGTCATATACGAGATAAATGTTCAAAAGAATGCAAAAAAATTATGAAATATAGAATACGAAAAAGAAAATAAAAAATGTTGAAAAAACAAACAAATTATGAAAAAATAAAAAATTGTGCAAAAATAAACAAATTATGAAAAAATTATGAAAAAAATAAAAATTATGGAAAAAATAAAAAATTATGAAAAAATAAACAAATTATGAAAAAATAAAAACAGATGCTCATATTGCTAAAAAAGAAACAGTTGGAGACTAGAGCAATCGAAATAAGATATTAGAAAAAAGTATTATATAACACAAAATGAAGGGATTTTAAATTAGATGAAAATGTGAAATTATGGAAAATAAAAAAAGAATTAGACAAACCTGCTAGAGGCAGTGCTGACAGCGGATGTGCTACTACCATAAGTCTGTACTGCCTTCGTTCGTTCAACCTCGGAATATTCATGGTTTCGCCTAGACTGTGACATCCCCCGATTCGACAAGTGCTCTTTCTTGAATGGAGCTGGTGACAAAGACGAATGTTGAAAAGGTGAGATTATGGGGAGAAGTTGAACTGAGCAGGATGAGAAGGTCAAAGGGTCAAATGCTACATGGAAGAACTCTAACCTTCATGAAGTAGTAGATACGCTCAGTTCTCAATACGTCCTTACCATTCGGTGTGTTCACATGTGTTCTGGTTGTTCGTAGCTATCGTTAAGTTCAATTGTATGACTAATATCATAGTCATATCAATTCATAAATTTTGAGAAAAATTCATTTACAACTGGTAAAACATTGGAAAAAAGTCTGTTTTTTAATTAATACAAAAGAAGACAACAAACGCACCGTGTTGTATAAGGTACGAAAATAAAAGTTTATTTGATATAACTTACATAGTTTTGCATATTTTGACTGCTCCCTTGACTCACGATTGCTGATCTCTCTAATTCTCTTTTCCCTTTCTTTTTCCCTCTCTTTCTCTCGTTCTCTATCTCTTGACCGTAGTCTGTTCTCTCTGAAACAAGGAATTGATGATATTGTGAAATAACACCCTGTTTTCTAGCAACCTTTGCTGCTGTTCGGAAAAGGGCATAAAATACATAAACTTAAGTGCACAAAATTTTGTAGAGATATGGATAGGACTAACAGAAAAACTTTCAGTCATGGCCATTTCTCACATAAACACGAACTCGAATATTTTCAATGGTAGTACAAAAGATTTATGAAACAGATCAGAAGCTGTCAAAATACTACAATTTCTGAATGCTAGGCATAGTTAGAAAAACGACAGATAATACTTTGAAGGTAACCTTTACACCATCAGTTTCATTCTCAAGGTCGCTAACTGAAATTCTAAGAAGTGGCAAAGCAATCAAAGGCCGAGTGTAAAGATTATGATTTTCAATCTATTGCACGTTCAATAAATACATAGACTACTAAGACATGTATTCCATGACAAAGCATAGTGTAAAGCTGGGCAAGAAAGGCTACTCTTATCCATATAATTGAAATTGCTTTGCTTTCTGGAAGTGTTACTTGTTGCACTTTCCACCAGCACTTAAATATTGACATTCCAAAACAAATTTATACGAATTTCATGATACAGACCTATTTTTACAGGAATGACTAACCTTTTGCTGAGCTTTGATATTCCTAATTTTTTTGGTTTTGAGCCTAAGATTATTATTAAATGTCTTAATAATACAGGTAGTCCCGTATACTATCGTATGTAGGGGAGTGCCTGTCAGATAGGGGACATCCTGAGCCATCGGCAAGTGAGGTAGGGTGGCCAGTTCCTTTCCTCGCCGCCATTATTTCCCATTACAGTCTTACTTCATCATAAAGCAAATCAAAAGAGGAACAGAATAATAAATATTGTATTGATAGTGTAAAATTTAATCTAAAAGCAGTACTTTATCTCAAATACAAAAAAATTCAAAGTCTTGATGAAGCTTGAGCCTTGCATTATTCTTGAATTATTCCTAAATTTCAGCTCTTCTGAGACTTAATATTCTTATCAACTTTGTCCTTATAAAATATAAAGTGTGTATAATACTTGGATTTCTCAATATAATATTCACATTTCATGCTACAGCATTCGCACTTCGTAATAAATGTTTATAATTCACCATACACCATTAGCATTTTATAGTAGTGCTTTCACACTGATGTGAAAAATTCGCACAACTAGTGAGCATTCCCGGACATGTTTATCGCTATGAGGGGTGATCCTAAAAAAATTCGGCTAATTAACTACCAAAGGCCCGTATAGGATGTATTGCAGTCCAAAACAATGCTGTTGGTAATACTTATAATGGTATAGCGTCCGGTGCTTTATCATACTTCCACTGATAGCATACAGTTCTGGTCCCTTCAAACAAATCGATATCTACTGCTCAAATTCTAAGATACTTTCAAAAGCAAGTCTAAAAATATGCCAAACAGTGAGACTCTTAAATCAACTTATTTCTCAATAAGGCCGACTATTAATTGGCTCTCATAAGCCTACCTTTCAATCCATTCCTTTGGCTTTTCCCATTGTGATTTTTCTGTTCTTTTATTGTAATAGTAAATTTTCCCCGATGAGCTTGTGTGAACTGTCCATTCAAAATCATCCTGAAATCCATGACAAATAATAAAGGCAATTGTCAGGCGCAGCTCTTATTTACTCTTAAAACAAGATAATGCACTGGCCTGTCTAAAACTCGACAAAATTGTTGGGATAAATGGAAGATGCTCGTTTCGCTTGACATTAAAAAAGAGGTCATCCAAAGCATCTCCATTCTCAATCTCAATCATTATTCATAGTGTAGCGAATAATGATTCTTTCTGCCTTCATGTACTCAGGGCTAGTACTGTCATTGTCACTCCTTTGAAATAATTTCAAAGGCTCTGACATACAGCATAACACGTAGTTTGAAGGCTCTTTGGTTCAATACAATTTATTGCCTAATATATATGCGACGGAACAAATTACTTCCATTCTACAATTTACTCAGTGTACAAATCTCTTTATATGTATAGAAGCAAATTACTTTTCAAAATCTTGTCATATATCTCTCATTCAGCACTTGGGTAACTCAACCTCAGTACCTTGACCTTTCTAAAAGTTTCTCCAAGAAAATTGAGAATTTAGCAAGCCGGAACCCTAATAACAGCAGAGGCTGAAAGTTTTCTCTGAAAAGAATAAGGAGGCAACTATTCAAGGCCTGAAAGTAGTCAAAATTCTGCAAAGCCTCAATTTTCAGTATCGAATAGGGGCTTTTGAAGCATCTCGGTATCCATGCAATTTACCAAGCTTTTGAGAGTTGCAATCGAGATCTTTCTGAGGTAATCAAGAAAAAAGTACATTTCTTGTTTCCTTAAAGGAAATTTCAATATTAAAAATTCTTCTACAAATCAAGCCTGATTTTCCTGTAGGATACTTGCAGTTGTAGTAGAGACCTGGTCAAATTCTATGAGCAGTAATATTGAAACATTGGCTCACATTAGTAATTCCAAGGCACAATACTACAATACAAGAATCTAATCACTGGGAATTTGTTCTGCCAAAGTAATATACTAATATTCATCATTTGTCTATAATAAAGTTATAGCTGAGCATTGATGGCTCTATCTGGCAATTCCATGCACATGCGCTGGTGCATCAAACTAAGGACAAAGGTTAACAAAGCTCCATTGTCTATAACTCAATCAAACTGAATATCTGATATTAAAATTTTTCAACGATAGCAGGAAATGAATTCTGCTTGAAAGCAAAATGCTTCCAATTTTTGATCCTTCAGCTACAATATATCCCTGATCAGCATTGTCATCATATCTATATATTCTCAGCATGACTTTTCAAATAATTTACTAGCAGTACAACAACTGTAAACCACAACACATATGTAAGAATATTTCATACAATTTGTGAGCAAAAAGTGAATATGGAACAACAGTGAAAAGTAGGAAAGGGAAATATATGTGTGGAAACTCCCTGGACAGCACAGGGCTGGTCAATGAACTTCATTGAATTGAGAATTTTTGAGTTTAGAAGCTTTAGTGCAATATTAAGGCTGTCTCTCAAATAAAATGTACTTCATTCATATTCTGAGAGGGGATTCCCTTCTGAACCAAGTAAAACCAAGATAATAAGAAACCATAATTAAATATATCAAAACCAATCCATAAAGCAACATGGTTTCTTCACTAGTCTCTGGTCATTCCCTTTCTTCCACGTAAACTCCATGAAGCTCAATCTGATCTGTTTCTTATTCATTAAAACATGGGATAAAGGAAGAAGTTTTTAGGATTTTCATTGTTCACTCTGAACATAATAAGTGCTAAGGGGTCATTCATTTAGTACATAGACACACAGGGGGAAGGGGGGTCAAGCAAAAGCATACGCCATGCATAAAAGGGGGACTGGGAAAGACACAATTAAGTATGTACGCAACAATGTCCCCTTTTGCATGTATTTTGTAATATTTTATATGCAAGGTACTTTTACAATACTTTGTTGTCGTTGGTGACCACTTACACTACTGTTTTATAAAAACATTTGCAATGATTATTTTCCTGTCTCTCAAATGCTTTACTATCTTTTTCTTTATACAATTACTGATTAGATATCTAAAAGCATTCTTGTTAGAAATGGGGGATCAGATAGGTGAGAATATGTACACAATTGGGTGGTTTTGGCAAGTGTACATGAGCATATGATGGGGTAGGCTGTGTACAGACTTGACTGGCTTACTAGAACACAGATTAGTTTGGTTGAATTTGAAATCATTTCTCCAATTTCCAGTAGAGTCTGTGCAAAACTGGTGAAAAGCTTGTCCACTTACACCAGCATTTTCTCTATAGGAAATGATTTCACACTGCACACCACTCATTAAGTACACAAACAGGACATGAACTGCGCAAATGTAGGTAGACAAAAGACCCGTGATAAGTGCTAGCATATATATAGCATGACATTAAATGCTTGTGGTCTTTTATATTCTAATACAATTGAAATGGTGCCACCACCAATTAGAATTGGTTCCCAAAACCTGGGAACCACACGTGATCACAGACAAGCTTTTCGCTGCTGTTGCACAGACTCTACTGGAAACTAGAGAAATGATTTCAAATTCAACTCAACTTATATGCACTCAAGTAAACAAGTTGAGTCTGTACACAGACTAATGATGGGCGTCAAATTTTGCTATTTTGGTACATACATACCCATTGAATGACCCCCAAATCAATTATGGTGAATCCAAACATTCTTCAATAAAATTATTAATCAAAAAGTCAGCACCAATATAAATCCTATAGCCTCTAATTTCTAATGCAGGTGGTTATGCACTCTCAACAAAGCTAAATTTCATTCAAAAAATCAAATTATTACAACTTCCTGCAGTGAAGAATCAAGCATATGGTAGACATTATATAAAGTCTATGCACATGACTATGAAGGCAAAAACATACAAGAAAACTCACATTAGTAATACTTTCATGATTCTTTCCATGACGTGATGAGCTATTACTATATCTGTCAATAGAAGGGCTACCAGTATCTGATGACAAAACAAAGTAATGGATGATTTAATTATGCAGGGTGTGCAAATAATAACAATTTACTACTGTGTAAACAATAGAAGTTGAAGATGTGCTAGACCCTAAATAGGAATAGAATTGAGCATTGTACCAATCGAAAGAAAAGACTCAGGTCAATAAAGACAGCTGATTGATGTATGATGTTTGCATCAACAAATGGAGGAAAACATCAAAAGTGGAATACAGTATTTCCTCAAGAAAGCACTCACCCTTGAGAAAGCACCCCCCCTTTGAAAAAGCACTGCCTCAAGACCACTGTAAACATAAAAAGCACCTACTTTGAAAAAGTACCTCCCCTTGAAAAAAGTATCCCCATCCTCCATGTCTAGTGATCAGACACTCAGAAATAGAATAGGACTGATAATTTTGATAAGCAGAAAAGTAGTTGTAAATTTGATAATGGCAGTCAACCATGTGAAAATACAGCTGATAAATTGAACTCAACAAAAGAAATGTTCCTTGAAGCAGGCATCACTTCATATTGTGCCAACAACAAAGATGTAGTGGATTGGACTGATAAAGAAATGGGCATTTGTGCTGAAGTTGGTGCAACTTATAACTAATGTATTAAATTCATAAAGTTTGTTTAGCTCTACTTTTTAATAAGCTTTCAAAATTATTTTTGTCAAACAAGCAAAAAGTTAAAAAGCACCCACCCTTGAAAAAGCGCCCACCCAAAGAGCATTGAGAATGTAAAAAGCACCAGAGTGCTTTGTGGAGGAAACATGAATCAAGATATCATAAATGTACAAGGGCTTCATGAAGTGGAAATATAAGAAGTAAAAAATAATGGCAGAAACTCTGGAGATTGCAGAAACTTTGGAAATTATAGATGGTGAGGAGACAAAACGCTCTTAACTTGCTACTAGTTAACTTTTCTTACAAAACTTTGTGAAATTCTTCAGCAATGAGACTATGGTGGAGGTGGGGTGAAGGTGGGGGGGGGGTGAACACACTCTCACAACCCAAGTGTCACCACTAGTCAAAATTGTATCAAAAATATTTGATTTCTTATGTTGTTGATCTTTCTCAAATACCCCAAATATTACCCCTTAAGATAAACTGCTCCACAATACATTAGCACTCATGATTCAACACCATAATGCTTTAAGCGCTCCCCCTTGATATAAAAAGCAGGGCTTGCTGACATTTTTGCAGCATTTTTTCAGGTACTTAATTAGGGTGAAAAAGAAGGTAAATCAACAGAGATACAATAACAGTCTATATTAGCTTTCCAACATCTCACTGTCAATAGTTTTTCTTTTCTTCAAGCTTTCCACCAAAACGTCTGCAAATTTAATGTCATTTGTCACTGCTATGTACTTGACTAAAACCACCAGGCCGAATTTTTACTTTCTTTTGCAAACAATTTAGGTATTCAAGTTTTTCTTTTTTGCTCTGTTGTCTTTTATTTGAATTGAATTGCCCTGAGATCTGATTGAATAAACAAATGCCCCCTTGTATAAGTACCCTCCTTGAATAAGTGGCCACCCTCACAGCTCAAAATTTTAAAAGCACTCAGGTGCCTAATCAAGGCATTATGGCAATTCAAAAAAGTACACTAAACTATAAATCACTGTTAGCAATAGTCAGTACCTCTCTGTTTTTGAGAACTGCTTGAGTGAGATGACTTTGAAATGGTCTTGCTTTGCAAAGATGAGTACTCAAGTCGTTTACTTGATGGTCCATTATGGCTACCATGAGGTGAGCCCCTTTCTTTTGATGAAGACAGCAAATCATTGTAGGCAGCCTTTTGGTGTGATTTTGATAAGTACTTATCATTCTAAAAGAAGATTATCAAAATTTCCATTTTGCAAAAAAATGAATAAAGTGAATGATGCACAAATATTTCAAGACAGTGATGTAATTGCTGGCTTTAAAGAGAAAAATTCTGGGGCTAAAAAATTTAGCAAAACAATGATATTTTGGTGAACATGTGCTTGCAGATGCATGGACAGTTTATGTTTGTGTGTGTAAATTTATAATAGCAATCTGACACTTAAAAAGCCATGATTTAATCAAGGTAGAGGCAAAGTAGACCACTACTATCTAGCGCACATCAAGCATTCCCTAAAAGTCTATAAAGTATACCTACTAGTAAGTTGATTCAACACTACCTCTTACAAATAAAGGCTATAATTAGGTGTTCACTTTGTATCAACAATTAATAACTGAATGTCTACAGTGCTACATATGTCCACGGTGCTACATACTAACAAGAAATCTGCAATACTTTTCAAAACATTCAACATTGTGGTAGAATCCACAAACACCTAAGCCAAAAGCTTGCAAATTTAAAGATGAACACTTTGCAAGAGTAACCAAATTCATAAGCAATGGCCACAGTAGAACACTATTGTTAGTTATAAACAAAAACTTCTGCACACACAAAAATATTTCAATGTCAAAGTAAATGGTAGCTCTTATTAGAAAAAGTTTCAGTACAAGTTAATCTTTGTGGGTAAAAATACATCATAGACAACTATCTTCAAGAACAGAATGTTCCTAGTGACAATGACAATTTAAAGTGAAAATTGACATTCAAGACAAGTACAATTTAAGATGATATGCTAAAGACTGCTGCTGTAAGTCTTGAAGAAACAATTCTACTGAGAAAGGTTAGAAAATATTGTCATCTAAAAGGCCTAAAATGATTTACATGTGAAATAATATACCCAGACATTGTAGTTAGTGGAAAAACACTAAAGGTAGCATCGGTAATTCACTCACTTTGTACTATTTGACTTTGTACTATTTGATTGGAATAAACAAATGAATGGCACAGCATTTCTTATGCCTTCTTAACTATAACTTTTCATTTGAAAGCATGTACCAGGCTATGATAATTATACTCCCTTTTCTAAAAGCATGCCTTGAACTAATAACTGCTTTACAAATCTCCACATTCCAAGCTGGATACAATTTTGAAGCAAAACAGACACCATTAACTGTGGCAAACACTATGCAAAACCAAAGAGCTAATAACCACTACAGAAACAAATTCTATGTTTGTCAGAAGAAAATCTATTAATAATGCCAATCATCATTATGACATTTCAGACATCTTAAAAATAACACAAAATAATCCTTAAACCAAGAATGAGCATCCTTCTAACACTAATAGAAGATACCAAGGTTCAATGATGTGGGGCATGTCTAATGACACAACTGTGACCAAGTTCTCACAACAACAGAAATAACATACAGTTGGAATGTATTTCTCACTTCTGCAAATGATAATCACATTAGTCCCATAACCTTAACATCCTGCTCTTCTGTATAAACTCAAAAACATTTGACCATCACAAAGTAAGTGACATTTCCCAGCTACTGCATGACACTAAACAGGGTTCTTTAAGTAATTAGAGAACTGGGATAATGTCATCTTGTGTTAATTCTTACTGTTTCTAGCTTGAGCCAAACTCCCCAATATATATCTTTGAAACCAGAACATGAAGTCTTGTTTAATACTTATGGAAATGGCTTCCATTTCATAATGCTCTGTTTCAACAATGGGAAATTATCTCCTATCAACAAATCCACATTTCCAACAACAACAAATGCCATCTAGTATCACCTCCCTAATACCAACATTGCCTATCACTGTACACACAAAATAACTTCTTCATCTGTAACATATTGACTAAGAAATATAACACAGCAATTATATGGAAATGTTGAAAAGGTGTCTTTAATATTGAGTTAAACAAAAACGTGTGAACTCTGTGAGATCAAATGAAACAAGTAAAAAGCAACATTTTTGCAAGCTCTCAAGACAATTCAAACAGGTACTTCCATCTTCTATGTGTTTTTAATGACTACTCTGAAAGTTTAATCTTTAAAGACTGACAAATATTTCATTGCCATCAGAATATCAATTTTCCATTGCAGGGAATCAACTAGTTGGTTCTAGCTTTCCATAAATGTAGAGCTATGGCTAGGGTTATGGTTAGGGCTACAAACAATGGCATCAAATGATCAAGAGCTAAAGTACCAAACTCAACACATTCTGCCTAATTAACAATAAATACTAACCACAACTGCTGAAAACAAACAGTTAAGATTAATCAAATATTGTCTTTTTATGCATCACACGTAATTCTATTCTATTGAGAAATTTCAGATGAAAACAAACAAACAATTCTAAATTTCTTCTAGAAAATTTGTAAGTTCATGTGTCTTTCAAAAATATCAAAATCAACTGTTCAAGTCTTGAAATAAACAAAATCTGCCTCATTTGCTTTTGCATGTTATTGATAAACTTCATGAAATGAGTCAATAAGTATGACATTTTCAATCAAATTCATTTCATTGTTTACAATTCATTCACTTAGTGAAGAACATACACTTCAATGAAAAGTGATTTGTTTAGACTTTAATCAATCTTGCTGAAAGTATTGTAAATACTTTATAATACTTTATTTTGTTTATTTCAATGCCTCTGTGCACAAAAGAGCTCTGGCTTGTATAATATTAGAATTTTTATCACTAACAATTATAGTATTCAGCTTCTTTTTGTATAGTTAATCAACATAACTTTCCAGATAATATGTTCCTAAAAGAGGCTAATAGCTAACTTGTAACATGCCTTCTTAAAAGTACCAACTTTTCAAAAAGGACAAAAATAACTGACTCACTTTCACAGTTCAATCATGAACTATGTATACCCCATAAAACTAATAATTTTCCTTTAACCAGAAACAAATTTTAAATCATGGCAGATACAATTACTTCATTGGACTATACAACCCTTTCAGGCCTATAGCTAAACTAATCCCAAAACTCACCGTCCGCATGCCTACATATTTAAATTCGCTCAATGCCAGAAGACAGAGAACACTTTCTATACAAACTTCTTTATAGCAAAATCTTGATAAAAGACAATACATTTGGTCCACACTTTGTAAATAACGCACAAATCTCAAAATGAGATAGCACATGGCTCAAGGCGAAGTGGTTAAGTTGACACCTGTTTTTGCACGATTAGTGCCCCATACGAGCTTCATTTTATGATATGTATTCCCCCAGCCAAAACAGATCCCATGTACTTACTGGTCAAACATTATTACATCACCAAAGCCTTCAGTGTCAAGAATAAGCCTCAGAGTAGGGACGAGAAATGGAGAAGAGTGCTGTGTAAATCTTGGATCACGAGGTTGCGTCAAAGCAACTTGACGGATTAAGGCATAGTAAAATTTCATAAAATTTGAACTGCAACGATGTTTGAATTAATCTTTAGGCAAGTAATTTTTCTGTCTCCCCTTGTTCTTTCACTCTTCAGTGACTTACCTGAATGAATCGTGCATTCAGACGGTCTTTCCAGGTTGCAATCTTGAGAGCCACCTAACAAAACAATAAACTTCGCGCGCTAGAGACCTAAAATGCACTCACCTCATTCGGAAGGCAGATCTTGTCATAATGCCTAGGAAATAAACAAAAATGTGAGTTAATATTCCTTAATAGTCGCTGAAATAAATAACTTTGAGATGAATTGGGATTTACACTGAAACTTCCTTCTGAAGAGGGGCTTTCCATACAATTCAAAGAAACAACTTTTGCTGTGTATATTTGAAATTTAAATACTTCATCTAAAAATATGCCTACTAATCTAACTACTTATATCGACATTTACACATGTCTAACACGCTTCATGAACTGCTGTACAAAGTTGTTTCTCCTGACACACCAGAAGACCTTTCTTCAATAGCAATGAACAAAACATGCCCTAACCCTTCAGATTGCCGGTTGTACTTTCTCACAGACATCAAAACTGCCAGCTTGGCGTCTTCTGACTAAAGTGAAGCCACATAAACGCAGTATTTTAGAACAATGCTTTCTTTTTGAAATGCTAGAATTCCTCTAGACAGAATTCTACTACAGCCAACCTGTCGCCATAGTTCATCCGGGACTTTGATTACGTCTTGCTTCGGCCTCGTTTCACTGTTCTCGTTTTTCAAGATTAAAGTTGTAGAGGTCAGGGCATTTGAATTCGAGGTTGGGTTTATAGTAAGGTTGTGCACCTCACCAAGTTTTCTTTAGCTTCACCCCCAGGGGCAGTTCTAGCCGGAAAGACCCTGGGGGTTCATGGCCCCTGAGCGTAAGGTAGAAGAAAAGGGGTCTGGGAGCGAAGCCCCCAGAAAATTTTTTGACCACACCCTTGTTACCCTAAGTAAACGCCCTTTTTGAGCACAGAGGTCTTTTATATACTAATAAGCTATGTAAATGAAAGAGCACAAATGAAGGAGAGCAGGAAAAATGCCAGAGAAATACGAGTACAAGACGATAACATAACGGAAAATACAAATGCAAGATTTCCATTAACATTTAGAAATTTACTATATGTTATTGCTTACATTCAAAGCCAAAGGACAAAGAAAGCTAGAGAGACGCTTTGTTTAAGTTAAAGTACAGTAACAGTCTAGAAGTATCATGCTAATTCCTTGTACATCTTCCTAGTTCGCAATTCAAGACAACAGAAGGTTTTAAAATCCTGAGAAAAATAGCAAACGATCGTAATGTATGGAAAAACTTGACTACTTTGATTTGTAGTGTCACGCTAGGTGAACAATGATACAGTTGCAAGCCGGATACGCGAGAGAGAGAGAGAGGGGG
>WIPJ01036201.1:30171-55905 GCA_018155075.1 Cassiopea andromeda | reverse complement strand
TTTAATAAACGGGGGGTCAAACTAAACGGGGGGGGTCGGAATTTGAGTAACGACTTCACATGATTATACAAGGACGGAAAGAAGAAATACAGGTTGTTATAAAGCATAGAACTAAAATATATACAAAAGCATGCTATTTTGCCATGAAACATGGGCGCAAATAGTACCATCAGAGAAAGGAAATGAAATTACGACTTTGTAAAAAGTCAATTTCCTTAAAAGTAATAAACGGGGGTCCTAATAAGGTCCGGGGGCTGGCAAAAAATTGAAAAATTACAATGCGGGGGAACGTTTATTTGGCACCTGAAAGTACAGTTCTTGACTAGCCCACATCAAGTCAATTCGTGAAAGACAACAAAAAATAATCAATACGCAATTTTACGTTTTGTTGGCTGTTTGTAATACTCTAAAATTACTACACATAAAAAGTTCTCAATAGAACGTTGTTACATATGACAATAGGTTCCCACAGAGTCAACAAAACGTGTCCGTGAAAAAGTCGCGGTTCCACAGCGATAGGAACTGTCAGCATTCAACTTCCTACTATTTCGGTCATTACTTATCAGATCAAGCTGAAATTTCTCAATAGTACCTATTTCTAACTGCTTTTCCAGAACTTAGAGCCAGATTTAAAATATTCTGAAAATAGAACTTTGTGACATCACACTAATATACTCTATTGGATGTTGTATTGTAAGGAAGGTTATATGTAGAGAAGGTGCTACCGGAGGAAGGCCTGGCTTTTCTCTGGACCCTGGGTTCCCAGCTGCTTTAGTCTGCATTCTGCAAGGCACCCATGTGAAAAGGATACATCCCAAAAGGAAAATTTGCGTTCGTACTAAGATGCAGTGAGACGCTGCAAGATTAATTCTACTAGCGCAATTAGGAGGTTCAAACTAAATTAGTTGAATAAATGTACAGCTAGCAAATATACATAAAGAAAACTATTTCAGTTTGAGACAAGTTTGAGAAAATAGGAGCAAGATTTTGTCCCATTCAACTGATCCTTGCAAAGAACATTAAGGGCGATTCAGCGGGCACCGGTGAGGGACAAAAGCAACTCCTAGGGGGCGATAAAATACGAATTCTGGAAACACCCTGGAAAGACATAAATCACGGGGACCATAGGCTAGCTTCCTCTTGATAAAAAATGTGGCATGTTTTGATCCAATAGTTATCACTGCCAAGTCTGGAATCAAATTGAATTGCGCACACATGAGATTGAAATAATTTTCCAGAATGGAAGTAAAACTTTCTCTAGTTCTCATAGTGGACACTCTTCGATTGTTGATTCTCTTCATCCAAAAATTCTACCTACGAGAAAATACCAATCAGTTAAAAAGATAAGGCGAATAAAGTAAGAACATAATAATAAATCGAAACATCACTGACAGCATGCTGGGAAATGGAAGCCATTACACTGACGTAAACCGGCCAGTAAGCCTTGGTGCAGAAATGAATGTCATTCTCACCTAGGTATTGTTTTGTAATTGTGCTTGGTTGTTGTAATTTTTAGATTGAAGTGCAAAAAAACGTACAAGTGTTTTTATAAGAAACCTAGCTCAAGGCCTAGTACTAAAAGTTTCTTAATTTTTGGCCACATTTTAGTTCTATAAGTTTCTGAAAAGCTTCTTAATCTAGCGAACTAAATTGCTGTGAAAGTGTACGCAGAACGTGAATGTAACAAACAAATGCATCAGTGCGAGTTCAATTCTAAAGCAATGTCATATTCACATTGTTTTGGTATAGCTTTACATGGGACCAGGTAACGATTTCAATATGCTATTTGTCTAAAGTTTCTTAGTTTTTTCCTTGTAGTTCTAAAAGTTTCTTAAATACTTGGTTGTCTAGTACTAGGTTGTTTATATAGTGGTTTCTTATAGAAAAAACCTGTACTAGTAAGTCTATGGGGTGCTTTAATAGCAGTTATGTAAGTAGCAGACCATGTGGGATAATGATAACCATAAGTTTATACTTCGTGCTTTGGTAAGTTGATAAAATTTAAGGACTTTGGAAGGAGATTCTAAGAACCAAAATATAATTCTTAAGAAGTACTTTGTGTGTTTCCTTGACAAAAAGCAAATCCTTTTCTATACAAATCTGGCGCTGAAAATCCTTATTTCTAATCATTTCTAAGGGCGTTTAGAAATGATAAGAAACAAGGAGTATTAAGAAGTTTTATTCCAAAATACATGAATATAAGGAGTTTCTAAACGCCCTTAAAACGTGAATCAAATCTAAGAAGCTTTTAAGGAGTAGCACAAACCCTGTGAGCTCATTACTTATCTCTAACTTAACTTTCTCTCAGCGGTAAATTGATTTTTCAATATATTGCTTAGAAAAGGAAAAGCTTTTCCATATAGCAAAAAAATAAGTAAGAACAGCTCTTCAAAAAGCAAAATCAAGTTCCACCTTCCCTTGCAGAGTTAGCCAGATTTCACGCTCCATAAAAATACTTGTAGCTACATGGTTTTGCACTGCCATATACCACTGGGTGAAACCCAGAACGCTATTTGCAGTCAGAACGTAATCTGAATGGGTTTTATTTGCTATGATGGTCTGGTCACTCGATAAGAGGTAAAACGATGGATTTTTCAAAGGGGGGAGTGAAAACTGTCCACAATTTTAAGACGAGGGGCTGAACATCTTTAATTCCCCTCCACGACATGCCTGCTTCAGACTCTTAAAGGTTTAAAGTTTGGAAAAGAGAGCATTGTAACAACCAATTATAAAAAAGCAACGAATTGAACGCTTACAAAAGGAATACTTTACGCTACACTTGCCAACCAATTTCTTCATAAGCTCTGAAAGCGAAAAACAAATTAAAAATTAAACTTCATCACGGACTTTATTAGCGAATATATTAACATATGTACTTTATCAACATTTATAAATGGAAAATACAATTTCCACACTTTTATATAAGAGTGAACAGCTTAAATCTAGAATTTCTAAATTAGACTTTCAATGAAATGAATTTACTGTTTTAAATAGTCTGTTGGTACTACAGAACTTTACCACAGCACGAAAAAGTGGCAACATTCTTTTCACATACTAAAAGCTTTTTTCGTCCGACACTCATCAGAGTATGAAAACGTCGAATAGTGACCTAAAGGTTAACCGAAACATATATCCAGATGCTGTTAATGTGATAGGATGCTTCTAATTGGCCCCAAGTATGACCAATTAGGACCTATTACCATTGTTCCTTGAAGAGACTTTTCTCATTGAAACTCTTCAAGTAACAATGGCAATAGATCCCATCACGTGTAACCGCATCTGGATATATATTTCGGTTAACCTTTATGTCACTATCCCATGTTTTCATACTCTGATGAGTGTCAGACGAAAAAAGCTTTTAGTATGTGAAAAGAATGTTGCCACTTTTTCATGCTGTGGTAAAATTACTGTTTTAATATAAAAGAAAAACTAACCAAACGTAACATATGATAAGGAGGAAAAAAGTGGTTTTAATATGCTACACGTAGTACACGTGTTATTTATAAGAAACAAATTCCTTTGCTTCAGCCTGTGTGTTTCTCAACATTTCGTCAAATCCAGCCTTAAATGTTTCTTAAAGTTAAAGATTTCCAATGACAATAACAACCCAGATTAGGTAATTGTGATGCAAGAAAAATGATGCTGAAGTTTTATGAGGCATATAATGGATGTTAATTTTATGTATTTGGCTAGTTTGATAAAAAATTTCTTGTAAAAATACTTTCTTAAAGTAATTATTTGAAACTCAGCCTGACAATGTTTCTTGAATGTTTCATCATTTTTGCCTAATTTCAGCCTCATGTTTCTTATAAAACAACGAGCATAGCCAAGAAACAAGTATATGCAAATCATATCAAAGACGACAAATTTGAAATAAGTCAATGTACTTCATACTCTACCTTGTTCTGGGAGATTTCGATGGAGAACGTGATGTAGATCTACCACGTGCTAGAAAAAAGTAGGAATGTATTTATCAACTTTGTAGTAGCGTACAAAATTAGTTATAAGAAATTCAGCGCGCTGATTATAAACAACAATGGCAAATCTGATGTGGATTTCTAAAACTGGGAGAAGCAGCTCACGAATGGGGAATGCGAACGAAGCAGATATGACAAAATTCAACAATGACATCAAAAAAATTATACGCAATAAGAAAACCATAAAAATTGACAGCTTTTTTACATGAAGTACACCAGACAACTTACCTCTGCGAGGAGGTGATCTATCGGGTGACCTGTCTCTGCCGTAGCTGAATTCGTTCCTTGGCCTGAAAATAACAAAGAGATGGCACATTTATCTTAGGATGTGGAGAAGATAATTTTTTGGTAAGTGACTCTCTTTCTCAGAATACGAAACTAGCAAAAATACATGCTTTAAAAGACAATGAAATTCCTGGGAAAATGTGGTCTTTCTAAGGGGGTACGGAAGAAATGAAAGATGTGAAAGTTTCCAATGGATTTTCTCCAATGCAAATGCCAAGATCTAATTTTAATTTAATTTAATACAAAACTAGTAAAAATACATGCTTTAAAAGGCAATGAAATTCCTAAGAAAATGCGGTCTTTTTAAGGGAAGTATGGAAGAAATGAAAGATGTGAGAGCTTGCAATCGATGTTCTCCAATGCCTAGAAGAATTAATTTTAACAAGATCTACAAATTGCTTTTTGCGCTAAAATTTCTAGTCACTTTTGCGCGTAACGCATGTAAGAACCACGAGAGTATTTCACTATTTCAACATGCTTGAAAATCCTGCTTTATAAAAACAATTTCCACTGGGTTTAGGATCCCTTGGAAGTGAGCAGGATCCAAAAACCATAGTTATGTTGAATCAAAAAATTAACTGAACAAAGATCGAAACTGAACGAAACATTTACCGGTATCGTATTTTACGTTGAATTTCATAAATATCATTTTCCCTGTCCTAAAAAAAATTAGACACCAAAATAATTTCGAATAAAATCAAATGTATATAGCTAAATTCATTAAAATATGAAAATCACAAATGGCCTAAAAATATCAACAAATTTATGAATAACATTTGAATAACATTATGAATAAATGAATATTTAACCCAGAGGGAGTAGAGTTGCTCCTATTGTTTGGCAAAACGGTTCCCGTGGTACTTCCATATCTATCACAAAATTGGCGGAAAAAGGATCCGTTGAACATCGCTTTTCAATTTTAGGTTCACAAAATACCTTCTTTGTCAGTGCAGAATACATCACATACAGTCTATGCCAAATTGCGCAAACAAACCGGATGGCTATCATACCATTATCTGTCCCAAACACTATCTACTGGTATATCTGGTTGAATATATGTCTGCTGCGTTGAATCAATCAAAATGCAAAAACCACTCTAAATTCTACACGCATCTCCTCAAATTTTTTGAAGATATACAACTCAAATAAAAGATACTATTTCTTCTGATAAATAGCAGCTACTTTATCTTTCATGAAAATTCAAAAATACTTAGCTGGAAAGAGTCAAATAAGATTTAGAAACAACATAATCTGGGTAAACGTTTCTTGTTTTAAAAGAAACGTGGATCTGCGCCCAGTGCTAGAAGTTTCTTAATTTAGCAGGGAAAATTTTACATTTTAGCACGAAAAGATTCCTAATTGGTTTCATATACTGGGGACCTAAAATTGCCTCGTCGTTTGGAAGTCGAGTATTTTTGCTGGATGCTAATCGTCACGGAAACACTCAAACAGGTCAAAATCAAAGGCTAAAAACTTCCAAACAACAATCAAACTTATCAAGACACACAAAACTATTGGCAAGATTTCTCCATTCAATGTTTCTAAATTTCTCTGGAATATAGTACTAGAGTTTATAAATTTTTGGCCAACCTAGTACTGGTTTCTTATGAACCAATTTCTTAGACTAGCTGGGCGGGGAAGAGTCCTCTGAGCAGAGCCCTACTGACGTGTTGCAAATCTGTCGCTGGCACTTTGCAAGCCAACATTCTATTTTATCATAATTCTGATGAGTTTCAGATTTTACCAATGATATGCAAATATACAGATCTACTATGCAAATTTTGTGCAATAAGGAGCTTATCCAGATAATGAATGCAATATTCCAGTCAATAAGACGATATTGCTTGACTCAAGACTGATTCATTTGCTTAAGCTTTTTGTCTAAAATGAGTGGAGCTCTACAGTGTAGATACGAGCCAAATTATTGGATAACATTATCAGATACTCCAACCGGAATATCACTACATTATTTCTAATAATGATTCTTTTCTTTCAATTGGCTTTTCTAGTTCTCATGAGCATGACAGACAAAACTATGCCAGGGTTAATGGAAAAGAATAAAATTACACAAAGCATCCTATCTATAATACTACCAAAAACTGTTTCATTCTGATGTGAAATCAGATCTTCAACAGCACAAAAAAATTCCAATTCAAAAAAACACACAAAAAGACGTGGAAATTCATGCCAAAATGTTTGCCAAAATATTTACCAAAAACCGACAAAAGAGGCTTAAAGGATATTTGATGTTGATATTAAACTAGTCTCACCATTCTCTCTTTCTCTTTGTCATCCTTTTTTTTCTTCTCAGTTTGTTTGTCTTGCTTTACTAAAGAGGGAAAATCATACATGAATGGAATACATGGATTACTAAGAATTTGCGCTTAGTTTCAAATTCGTACGTCCACGCAGGGCGAGAATACTACACATTCTAGGCCTGGAAACATGGCTAAAAGTGCACACATACAATGCTTCTTTTGGAGTTCGCTCATGTAAAAATTTCCTGTTAGTCTCAAGTGCCAAATAAACGGGGTTTCCTAAAACAGGGGGTCGAAAAAATTCCGAAATGTAATCAACTGGGGGTCCAGATTTGAGAAACGGCTGAGAATGGTTATATAATGATGGAAAGAACAAAAACAGGTTGTCATAAAGCATAAATCTAAAATATATACAGAAGCACAATATTTTGTCTTGAAAAGTGGATGTCAATAGTATTAACAAAGAAAGAAAATAAGGTGAAAAGTTCGAAAAAATTTCAACTTCTTGAAAATTAAGAAACAGCAGGTCCTAATAAGGTCCGGTGGGTCGGAAAAAATTCGAAAAATTAACAAGCAGGGGGGAGGGCGTTTATTAGGCACCTGAGAGCAAGCTACTAGTGTCACTGGCTTGCTTGCTAAAGAGCCATCCCAAGACATGGGGAAACACGCAAGCAATGAAAAGCTCGCGTGGTAACTGAGCATAAAACCGAATTCATTTCCAAACAATTCGCTTTAGAGGCACTGACGTAAAAATATATTTACTTTGCTTGCTAAGCTGCTTCTGCATTCGTAGTTTCAATCTTTCTTGCGGCGTTAATTTTGGCTACAAAGAAAGACAAGAGTGTTGCAAAAGGCTATTAAAATGAAGACGACATGTAGGATGAGAAGGTAGACATATTATGAGCCGTTTCTCCTATTTATAAAGAGAAAAGGCTTACATTTCCTTAAGCAACTTCTTCGAAATCAGGGATAGGAGGTATCTTTTCCTTTAAATCTTTGAACAAATTCTATCACGTAATAGATTACAAACCTTTTCATTTGTTGTAGCAGTTCCAACAGGTTTCTTTGACCCCCTTAAGAATTAAAACAAAAGTAGACAGTAAAACAAGGAATACAACCAACATGGTATTTTCAACAATAATTAAAACTAAATTTATGTGACAGATGAATTTTGCTATAAAATAGCTTTCCACCTTCCATCTACACCGTACTGAATTATGACACTATTGAAGAGCAGAAATTTAGAATTTATCCAACCCTTATCAGTTTTCGCACAAATTACTCTAAACATATTTCCAAGACTTTTCCAAAACTTTTCCAAAGCCAAATTACCAAATTTTCAAAACCATGAAATATATTTTCGTTCACATTCTGAAACCCCATAAAAATAGAAAAAACGCTATTTCAAATGCTAAATTCTATGACTTTCTGGTGGATTATGCTTTTCGTCAAACATAACATATACGGTGTTCAAAATGGTACTGTGTTATACCCATTTTTGGATATGTTAGAATACTTCCAAACAAAAATTCAAAACTTTTCCATAGCCATTTTAAAAAACTTCTCTTTTCCAAAACTTTCTAGGTCCTGGAAAATGGCGCTATCAATTTCTATAACTTTCCAAAGCCCATACGAGTCCTCACTTATAAACATTGGCAGGCAAAGGACTTCAACTTGGCTGCTGAGTGGCAAAAAACGCAGAATAACTTTAAATAGTACCGTAAATCGTAAGCACGGGGTTCAGACATAAGCCTATTACATATCTCACATACAACATTTGAACGGTTACAAATTTACCATTGGAGAATCGCCTGCTGCCAGAGAATTACCACAAAATTTAAAATTACACCCATCAATAATCAAATTTTTAGTTTTAACTAGCTGGGTAGTTTGAACATCATTGGAAGACGCAAAAATAAACTCACGATGATTCAAATTTCCTTGAAACAGAGCTTGAGGATGACCTTGGTGACCTTGAACGAGACCTTGACCTTGACCTTGATCTTGATCTTGACCATGAACGCGACCTTGATCTGGATGAGTATGACCTTGATCTTCTAGAGTACTTAGATCTATTCTTTCTATAATGATTATCTCGAGATCTTGATCTTGATCTGGACCTTTCTCTGTTGTAAGGCCGTGACCTTCTTGGGGATCTTGATCTAGAACGCGACCTTGACCTTGACCTTGACCTCCTTCGATGACGCGAACTTGAACGAGATCTACCAGTTCCCTTGGTTCTACGTTCTTTCGATCTTCTGCGGTCACTACTCTTTCTTGTGTGTCTACTACTAGAGGACGTGGGTCTACGATCTTTTTCTCTATGAGAAGCTCTATATTTGCAACAGCAAAATCGAAAACCAAACAGAAGCAATAAAAAGATTAACATACGTACCATTGATGAAATTTTGGTGTTTGAATAAAGCAGTAATATGAAAAAGAAACAAAAAGCCAAAGATAAGAAATATATACCCAAGAAGCCAAGAATAATGTAACAAATATGTAAAGATGTCATGACAGAAGCGCTGGCATGCCCAGCAAGAGAAAGGATAAATCCAAATCTAAGCAGCTAGGGGCACAACTAGAATATGTGATTGCTTGAAGGCTGGCTTTTACATATGGAACTGAGAGCACCAAGTACACTGACCCTTATCGAACTATAAAACAACTATAACAACTACTATAAAACTGATGTGCATAAGCTGATAAAATGTGATATTTTCATCACAAACATAACTGGGAAGTTATTGGGTAATTTTTGTTGCCAAAACTACGACTGTTTGTTTTAGTGTTTTTATAGTTAACGATACATTATCTCAGTTGTTAAAACTGGTTCATTGAAGAAATAGAAAGTGTGCTGTGGTCTACTTGACCGATAATCAGCATGATTCCAAAAATGCTTACTTCAAAAACACAGTATAAGAAAAAACGCTTTTTTAATGGGCAAAAACCCGAGAAGTAGAAAACATCTCTGCTGAGCGCCATAAATCTTTCCAACATGAGAGAAGAATCAAAGAACCTATTTCGAATAAATTATGTACTATCTCAAGATGCAAGCTTCTCCTGCCCCATCCACCAAGTACTGGATCCAGGACAATTTCTATTAAATCAAATGCCATAGGTCAAGAGGATATCAATCCAATATTACGCTATCCACGTGAAACCCAAAGCAATGGGGAAAACTAAATCAGGAATATAACCCGTTCAAGGAGATCATGAGGCAAGATGCCCATAACGAGGTAGAAAAATTTCTAATAAATGGGCTTCAAGAGACATTAGCATTATATAGTTTTATGCATAAACCAAAACAGAAGAAGACATCCTTCCCAACAGTTAGCACGAGAACAATGACTTTCAAAGTGGAATTACCAGGTCACTAATGTCGGAGTAAGCTCAGGTAAAAATAATAAAATTGGCTATTTTATGGAAAGTGGGGGCTAGTGCCTTCTGGCCCCCCGGTTTCGGCGCCCCTGCCCACTCAACAACTACTTTTGAAAGCAATGAAAACATACATGGAGGACCCTAAGTTATACGCCCAAAATGCAACCATATCTAGCTATGCTACCATTTTGAAACAGCCGCGAAACAGATTCAGTTTCATTGGATTGTTAGCATCGAAATGATCGTACCATATCCCGTTTGGCATGGAGGTGTTCCACACTTCCATCTATCGCTATCCATGATGTCACCACTTAATACGGAAGCAAGTTTCTACTACTTTTCACACAAGTTTGATGTTCGGAATGCAAGATCTCGTAGGCTGTTCGTTAACACGGAATATCGCATTTGTACCTAAACAGCTCAAAGGCAATTCGTGTGTCTATACATTGGCAAAAAGAAAGCTATACCGACCGGGAGGATGTCAAAGTTGATTTTTCCGGAGAGCTATTCGCACCACCGAACTCTGTAATGTACTCGATTTTCCCGTGGCCGTCCGGTGATCTAGACCTTGACGATGAGGTGGAGCGTGAACGATTTCGTCTTCCAGGTGGACTGGGAATGAAGAGCAAAATACATAAACAAATGCAAATACTGGGAATGAGCATGTGTTTGAGGGACAAGGATCGATGGATAGAACTACATATTAAAAGCAACGCCTTTCCTAATCTATTTCACTGCTAACGTAACTAACGTTCTACATTATAGTTAGGTTTTCAAAAGGACAGTTTTGAGGATCAACAGCGCATATTGTAGGCTTTACCCGGCAGGACGGATCTCAAAACTAACTTGGGATTAGTTGAGCTAGTGATAGAAATGTATGTCCATTGAGACATTCATTCTCAAATTGGCCTAACATAACCTATAACTATACATATAATTTTCTATATATCTAACCTACAGCTGGTGCTATACAACAAAGGCAGGCTGAGTTTCAAATAAAAACTTGCAAAAACTGTTCTTACTAGGAAATTTTTTATCAAACTAGCAAGAAAATAGAATGAACATCAATTACATGCCTCACAAAACCCGATGATGTTTTCTTGCATCACAATTGCCTAATGTGGGTTGTTATTGTCATTAGACGTCTTAAATGTTAGAAACATTTAAAAAACAGTTATGGCTGGATTTGATGAAATATTACGAAACACCCAGGCGGAAGCCAGAGAGTTTGTTTCTTATAAAAAAAAAATGTATGTCTGTACAGGGATGAAGTACAATATGAAGATTTAAGTAATTTATTCAAGAAAAGTTGATGCCCAAAAATGGAATCAAAGAAAATCTAATATATTTGATCCAAGTCTTAAGAATGTATTAGGATAATGACCATTCATACCTGTAAGGATCGTAGGTTGGACTTCCCCTCACTGCATAGCTGGAGAAATATAAACTGAGATACAAAAAAACTGCAACCAGCAACTACCATCGCTAAATCAGAAGCAGGTCTATTTAAGTGTTTATATGAGTTAAAAATTAGGGTTTTATTGAACTTTCCCAAGGTATGAAACTAGCAAAATACAATTTGAGCTATAACATACGGGATCTGGTTAATACCTTGGCAAGAAACGCCAGTGATCGAAACAAGTCTATTTTCCAATCTGATTAAAAGGAGAACTCTTCATGAGAAGAGTCAGTAATATACAAATCATTACACACTTAAGGTCTTAATAGAAACTCATAGCAGTCAAAGTTAGCAAAATGTGTATCTGAACTTCAATAAAAATTCTTTAGCTGTTTACTTTCATGCCTGACACATCATTCCCATAGTTTTGTATATAAATTTGCCATGCCTTTTGAATGCTAGTCCCTAGTCGCATTTTGAAACCCCATAAAAATACAAAAATGGTATTTTCAATGCCATATTTTACCATGTTTTGGCGGATTATGCTTTGTGTTATAAATAGCAAAATGAACAAACATAACATAAACGGTGTATAATACGACACCAAGTGATATCCATTTCAGGATATATCAGAATTTTTCCAAACGAAAATCCAAAACATTTCCATAGCCAATTTCAAAAACCTCCCTTTTCCAAAACTTTCCAGGCCCTGGAAATTGGCACTATCAATTGCCATAACTCTCCAAAACTTTCTACAACTTGTGCGAACCCTGTCAAAAATACTTTAAAAGCTCAAAAATAGAGGGATGACGTCAAAAACACCCTACGCCTGAGTCGAAATTATTAAAAATTAACCTGCTCTTCAGAAATCGTCTATAAACAAGAAGAATTTTGAACTATTAGCTCACAAAATATAAAAGAATACACAATATAGGTAATGTATATCAAGTAAAACAATGAAAAAAGCAGACAGGAATCTTGCAACACCTTAGAAATTTCAAATTCAAATTCTTCAAAAGTGGTTGCACGTAGCGGAGTTTTCGATGAAGAAAGTAAATATGTCTCAAATCACGTACCTTGGCGGGGAAGTTGTGCGCAATGCCTTTTGTTTCTCTCTCAAACTTCGCCTAGCCCTTTTCCGTCGTCGACCCTGAAGGATGCAAGTACAGTTGTATACAAAGAAAGAATTTCGAGATAAACACGGAAAAGAAGTGCCACAGACAATGAGGAACAAACAGTGACAAAAACATGGAATTATACACTATGACAAAAAGTGGGCAAATGGCTACGTGGAGTGGATGAAAGAGCGAACTTCGAGCGACAAATTGTAAAACCAATAAATTTTTTTGTTTTTGAAACATGACAACAAAATAGAGCAGTCCATGCTCGGAAAAAGCGGTGCAAGAGCGCTATTCGCACGTGAGCCCTTGCTTGCACGAGCGATTGCTTTTAATTATTTGGAATGCCACGTGTTTTCCGAAATACAAAGTTTCCTGTTGCTGAAGCATGTCAAATGTCTCATTTAGGATAAAACAGGATAAAGCAGAGCTATGAAAGCAAAAGGTGACAGTCACTAGTGTTGCAGTTGTCACAACGACGTTCCTATTTGGCGCGTGCAATTGCACGGTTGATAATGATGTTGGCACGGGCGACTTTTCGTTCGTGTGGGGGTTTCGCATGTGTGTGGACGTGCCCAAGTGCGATCACACGTGTTTCCGGGCATGGACTGATAACATTACTAAGCAATAAGTTCTGGATGACAAAATCACCAGCAATCAAAAGTGGACGAGGAAACAAAAGAAAGGCAGCATATAATGAGCTATGGCTACCGATGAGAGAGTCTTTAAAATAGGTAAAAGAGTGGAATTATAACGCAAAGAGATTCATCTTATCATCTTGCAGTGCTTCCAACGCCACTGTTTCTGCAAACCAAGTCTTTCAATATGCAGAAAAATGATGCTACGCCTATTAATTAAGTTTAAGCCAAACCAATTATCTCACTTAAAATTCTAAACTGCTTTTTATCTTTTTTGGTTACATTTCTGTTGTTCAGTGGGATATTAAGGAATGATCAACATCTCAACCTAAAATTACTCTTGTGAACATGAAATCTATGGAGGTCTCCCACTTCTACCCAATAATTATACTTTCCAAAATCCCTAATTAAATTTCTTAGACTACAATAAGTGGCCAAGACCACTATAAAGAAGGCAGTGGTTGGAGTATCTCAGACTGGTAGTAGAGGAACATGCAGATATAAAGCAGAAAGACATAATAAGAGAAAAATAGCAAATAATGAAAAGAATAATTAAATTTCTTGATAGGCAATAAAGGTGAGAACTCATATTATAAAACTGTACTAAATTTCAATCCTTTTTATGCCACAAATAGTCTCTATATTTTCTTTAAATAGTCTTTAAAAATTTCTAAAAGCAGTTTGACGCAAATAGAATAATTAGTGCTAATGGCTGGCTTGCTATTGCTTAGGAATCTCTTAATCAGGTTTGAAACGACACCAATTACTACTTAGCGCTTCAATGTTTGCAACAGTACTGAAAACTTCAGCGTTGCCATTGTTCTCTCAACCTCATCTAGAAAAACTTGAGATTGGTCCTACAAAGCTCTTTACGTGTATAGCGAAGTCTTTACATCTACAACTTACAGATAACTTTGATCTCTCCTCTTCTTCCTCCTCTAATATTTTCGCGAATTCAGATTCCTTTTTTTCCCTCAGTAATTGCCTAAACATTAAAACAAAATAAAAGATTTTTAAAAGACTTCTAACTCACTATCTTTAAAACATAAGTATCCGATCAGTATTACTTATAGCTGGCACTCAGCTCTAGCGAGTAGTTTCAAAGGAGAATGTCTGGGCTTGCACCACAAAGCATAGAAGAACATACATGCTGCAGTAAACATACTCGGATTAAAAAAAAATTTGAGGCAGCAACTTTTTGCAGAAACAAGTGGCAAAACAGAAAAAACTAATAGTCTCCAATCATTTAAAAAGACACTAAAAACTGCGCTTGCAGAGCAGTAAGAATTTTTCTAGTTGAATTGTTCATTTTTTAAAAAATTATTCTTATTTTATGTTGTAAAAATTCTATGTTTTAGTAACTGTCACCTAAGTCTGACATGTCAAATATTACTAGCATTTTAACATGGTCCACGGAAAAACAAATCTCTGTATCTGAGGGGCCACCAAGTCTAAAAATTTTCAAATGACATAAATGAAAAAGACACGCAGAGCCCCTAGGGATTCAGAAAGATTGGAGGTTCATCTTATTATCATCCCAAACAGTACAAAAAGGCTTATCTCTTGAAAATAACCGAGGGTTACCTTTTAGTACCTAAAAAGCCTGGGGGTCTCTTAGGAGTTGTCCTTCCCCAATCTACGTCGGTCACGCCACTGACGTAGACTTTTCTAGCTACCGGTAGCAATACGTTCGAAATTTGACTAGCCGACAAAACATTAAGCTAAAATATAAACAACTCAAGTCAACCTGCAGTAAAACTTCGATGCGATGCCAAATGTTGTTGCGAGGCTGTCTAATGACGTCTTCTGTTCGTCCGTTAACTCATTTACATTGATTGATATATCAATATCACTCAAGTCCGATTCATCATCCGATTTATCTGATTCATCAGACAGGACTGAGCTTCCTTCGTATTTGTATCCAATCGAGGCTTTCTTCTTTGCTCTGAGAAAAATGAGATTGAGTAAACAGGAAAGAGTCACAACTGTCAAGGAATGTGATCGATTTTCAAGAAAAATTTCTCATTTTCAAGGTGTTTCAAGTCCCTTTGAAAAGGCATTTCAAATTCCAGCACTTTTCAAGAAGTTAAAGGACTTACTTGAACCCTAATAGCTTTCAACCCCCTTCTCCCTCCAAACAATGGGAGAAGTACATGGCGGTAATTTCATGTACACAATAACGCTTAGTGTCTCATCAGCAAAATAGCATTGTTCCAAAGGGGGAAGGGGCAGAGTGTAAGGTCAAAGTCAAAGTCCTTCCCGCGCCCAATGGCGCACAGGGCGGCGCCTATCTCCGTTTCTATAGCCCTAGGCCACGCGTCTGCGAATTCAGTGAGGGCTACAGCGGGGGGCTGGTCCACTGGTAGCTCCGCGTGTTTAACTTCCCCACCCCTTTCACATTTATCGAGCACCAGACGAGAAGGCAGTGCGTACCATTTTTAAAGTCTTTGGTATGGCTTGGCCGGGGCTCGGACCCACGACCTTCCGATTGTGAGGCAGACGCTCTAACCACTGGGCCATCACACCGGTAGAGTGTAAGGTGCAAGGGTGAAAATACTTGAGAGGGCTATGCTTTTCACTACTTTTGTAAGTGCCCCAGGACTTTCGGTGACTGTTGTGGCAACAAACAACCTTATCAATACCCATGAGATTCATCTATAAATGCAAGTTCCCCTTAACATACATGGTATACAGTTCACTACTCTCTTTGACTTCCTAACAAGGCAATACACAGCTATCCTGTACACAAAGTAATGAGCAGAGTAGCAAAGCAGTTAGAGTGCTTGTCTACTGCCCACAAGAAAAATAGTTTGAGCCACACTTAAGCTTTGACTGAATGCACACTCATTATCCACCCAGCAGTGAATGGGTGTCTGATGGTGACAATTCAGATATTAAAGTGATGGGGGAAGGAACTACCTATTCTACCTCACATGTCAATTACCCAAGACAAGTGTCCTCTCTAACAGGCAATCTCCCACACAACTAAATATACACAATGCTACCTTTACCATACACACAAACAGCAATTCAAAATAGGAACACAGTGACTTACAACTCCTCTTTTTCAGCCTTGGCTTTCTCTGCTTGCTTTTTACCATACCATTCTTCAATGGCCAGTTGTTTCAGATAAGCTTCTTCAGTCACTTGATTGAGGAGAAAGAAAGCTGAATTAGAGAAGGCAAACAAAGGGTGCACACCAGGGGTAATTTCTAAAATTTTTAACAAGGGGGCTCTGGGTGCAATGTCAGAAAGTGGGTGTGGCCCATTTGCAGCCACACCCATATTTTTGAAGATGGAGACATGATAATTTAGTCTAATAGTGATATAATATAGCTATCATCTACAAAGATCTCAATAGCCATATAGTAGTGAGGAAATTTATCATAGCAATACCATAAAAAACATTGGAAGCAAGGTCAATGCACTTTGAAAAGCAAGAGTAATGCAAAAATTTGGGGGGCTGAGCCCCCAAAAATTAAGAACAATTTTAACAAGGGGGCTCTGCCCCCCTGAGCCCCCCTAGAAATCACCACTGGTGCACACCTGATATAAATCCACATATTTATAAACTGATATTAATATATTTTGCCACACAGAAATAAGTAGATGACACACTAACAGGGCTTTGATGTTCAAAGAAATAAAATGGTGAGAAAGTCTTGAGGATTGGTTTGGAAGGAACCTTCAAGAAGCAGGTGATAAGGAAGCCAAGCATATGCATAGTGATGAACTTGCCTAAATCTGCTAATCTATTCTGTATGATTTAATGTAACTATAGTTGAAGACTTTAGATCATAAAGCTTAACCTTTTTGCTTCTATGCCTGCTTACATTGACTGATGTAAGGAAGCCATGCATCACTGTCCAAGAAATCAAAGTAATTGAAACTACCAAATTCTTCAAGGACTGTATTTCCTCAAAAGAGGGACCAATGCGCTCATTTGGAAGTCAACCTTCTAGGGGAGGTGTTCATTTCAGGGGGGTACTCTTTTGGAGGGAGCACTAATTTACAAATCTGCTTCTTTGGAGGCTGTTCACTTCATTTGTAGACATATGCAGAAGCAGGAAATACAAGGAAAAGGGAATCAGTCAAAAAACCATATGAAAATGAAAAGATTGCAAAGCAACATAAAGAAAAGACTACAAAACAATATCAATTTTGTTCTCTTTGTTGATATCTATCAGTTTGCATTGTGACAGCTTTATCTAAGTCACTGGTAAATGAAACCGCAAAGTCAGCTTGGTCATCCTCACTCAATATATGGTGCACACCAAAGTAAAAAAACTGCCATTAAACTACAAGCAGAACTGAAGAAAAGGAAGGCATTTTCTAGCCAATTAAATTTTTTTTGTAGAAAATATGACTGTATCTAGACTTGTAACACATTTTTCAATGATTTAATTGATGTAATGTGTTTTATTTGAGTGGTATGGTTTGCCTTGTTTTCATTCTCTTTGTCATCGTTGGCAAATCATTATTATAGGGTGTGCTGATTTAAAAGTATCTACTGCAGGGGAGGCATTCATTTAAGGGAGGCACTCTTTCCAGGAAATATGGCAAATTAGTTCATAATGACAAATTTACCTCCTGTAGCTTCAATGTCCACCAAAGTTCTATACCTTTCATAATTCAGTTCATTTTCTTCTTCTGCATCACTAGAAATGTGAGGACATAAAAAGTATACTTTCAAGCATGTACTCAAGTGTAATGCTGACAAAATATGACTAACAACTTGGAATATACTAGTGCCCATTTGTATAAACAATTCATCTCCTGTGCTTTTCTACATTTCAAAACAAGCTCCACAAGTCAACATTTAGTGGTTCTCAATGTATTTGGAGGTGTTACTCTTTCTTTGAAAAAGCCACTTTAAATTCTGAAATGTGCTGGTGTTTCATCAGTCTCTCTTATCTGGTAAATGAGAACAAAGCTCTGCATTTTCCTCATTGCAAATAAAGGTACTTTTCTTTGTAAATAGACAAATAAGTATATAGACAAATAAGTATATAGACAAATATAATCATCTTCAAAACATGGGGGCTGAATACTTTATCTATTCGATAATGTGAATTGTCTACTGAAAGAGTGGTGTTATTACTGACTGATAAATCAAAACAAAGGAAAATAATTAGCTCATTTATAACTGGTGCTTTTAACAATAGAACACATTTAAACAACAAAAAACTATATAAAATAGCATAGAAATAGAAATGGCAAAGCCAATATTGCCATGAAACAACTTTAAGTCCACTGAAAATGACAAGGAAAAATTAAGCCATGGAAATCTTTTGTAAGCTACTATCAAATTATAGTAACAAAGAAAAGTAAATATGAAATTAAAGTATTTCAAATTAGCACAACCTGCTTGCAGAGAATCTGGGTATGGTATCTGGTAGATAATCCAAATGCGACCTTGCATCAAATCTGAAAAAAGTTATGATAAAATGAATATGTGAGATATCTAAAAAATAAAGACAAAAATTATACAAAGAATTCTGTTTATGAAATAGAGCAAAGTCAAAGTCAAGAATCTGAAACACAAATTTGTTTCTCTAATAAACCATCCAAAAAAGGCAAACTTGAAATGAAAATGATACACAATAATCCCAATTTTCACACTTCATGTAAATATGTAAATACTGAGTGTGTGGTTAAAGAAAATTCTACACTGTGGTAGCTAGAATCTCCCATTTTAAAAAGAATATCAACTAAATAAAGATTATTTTGAAAATGGTTCTTATAGACTCTTATATACCTATTTCATATCATTATTTGTATCCAGGTATTGCTAGAACTGATAACTTTTGTTACAATAAATTAAAGTAACTATCAGCTTGCATTTTCAAGTACAACCGTTGGTCACATCTGTACAAATAAGAAACCTTAGCTTTGATGCATACATCAAACCTACATCAACCATTAACACCCCATGCATACATCAACACTTAAAGTTTGGTCAAAGTAACAACAACTTTCTCTTCCTCAGAAAGCATGCTGGTGAAATCAGGCACTAAAATTATCCTTATAGTTGTTAGCATTGTGAAATTAACAAAATCACTACTAGCTTAATAGAAACAGTCTATTGATGGTACCTGTCTATAAGAATCTCTGAATCACCTTGCCAAGGGACTCTGTTAAGAGATGATAACATTTATTCAAAGCTTCAGTTTACACATAGAATATAAAAGCCATGTTCTATATTATGCATAGAGACTAATAAAAATGCCAGAATTAAAATGAAATGCCTGTGTGCTTCAGAAAGAATGCCTTATATGAAACAGGCATTGCTATGGTCTAGAGTCCTAATGGAGAAAGAATCAAACTTCATAGCTTAAAATTCTAACATTGCAATTAACTTACAACTGGCTCTCTTCTGATGGCTTTTCTGACCTACCATCAATATAGAGCTTGCATTTCTGACCATGCAGATGTAAGAGCTGATGAGGGTCTTCTCTCTGATCAAAATCAAATAACAACTATAATCCATAACAGTTCATCAAAACATATAGCATTCAATATTTATCAGGTTTCCAAGTTACACAAACAATTTTTGAAGGATAATCTAATTACAAATAACAAAACCATAGCACACCTCACTGAGATTCCAGGTGTACAAAGAAAAATTTAAGATAGGCAAGTATACAATGGGAAATTGCGCACTTCAAGGGTGCACCATTACAGGTGGATAATATAATTCTGCATTGTATTCATATTTCTCAGTTACATGTAGAGCCAAATGAGCTTCAATTTAGATATAAGCTTTGAGCTACAGCTTGCATGTTGCAATTTCTCAGTGCCAGTGATCAGATATATAAGTTCCATGGAATATGTTCCACATGCATATCCTATCAGACCCATTGCACACTCAACCTTGTCTTTTTCAAGTTGCATATGATTGCTAAAGGTAATATCTCAAGTGCACAAGTACTATACTCTGTTGTCTGCTAGATTGCAGAGTATGGTGTTTTAATGAGTTCTTCAGTATGCATGAAGGTGTGCAAGTGTGCACTTAGTCTTAGGTGTGCACCGTAAGTGTGTACATACCTATTGCCGTAGCAGCTAAAAGCAGTTTATCTGATCATTATTAGTTCAAGATTTTTGCTATGAAGTTCAGATTGATCAGTTGCACAATGCCTTGTCACACCTTTCAAAGCCATTTTGTACCCATTTCTTAATGTGTATTACCACTTTAGAAAGTAAATCTTGAGAGAAAACTTGCCAAATCTGCAGTTTGGGCTGTCTGGAGAATAGTTGGAGGGGGGTGACTTAAAACCAAAACCATGTTTTTGCCATTAAAATAATATATTAGAGCATGGTGCTAATAGTATAATTAGTAATACTCGCTGGACATTAATGCAATCCCGTATCTTGCAGCTCTAAATTTCAAATCTGACGAAGATCAAACCCAAAACCTTTGGGTTTGCTCGATCTTTTGACTGCCAGTAGGCCTTAGGCTAAGGCCTACTGACAGCCAAAAGATCGAAACTATTGTATTACCATTCGTTCATAATAGGCAGTTCGGCGTTCAGCTCTTTTACGATAATCAATCATTATCCCTCGGATTCTCTTCTCTATTTTCCTTGCTTCGTGCCACATCTTTGCTGTTGCCTTTCCTGCTATTTTCCGCCAAAGCACGAATTCATAATGGCAACCAAACTCTGCGCATGCTCACCCACTGCCCTATTCAAGGTGATTTTCCAACATGACTGTTTCTGCACCCCAGAAATGGCCCAAAATTATCAGCCCATTTTGATACAACCCTAAAATATCAGCATTCTGTTTACAAAAAACCAAACAATGGCAAAATCAGCAAAAGAGTAAGAAGATCAATGGGCTATTCAAGAGGCTACGAAGGCAAATTGTAGGAAAATAAATCAACAGCTTGAAGCTGCTTTTGCCTCCAGAAGGAAATGCAAAAAAATCTAATTTTAAAAAATTTTAGAGTCGTAAAGTATCAGACATCAGTTTGTAAACTTCTAAAGAACCCAGATATATCAAAAATTTACCCAGTCGTGACCCAAAAGTTTCGGACGTACGTCCCCATATGCAATGACTCTGAGTGCCCCTGGGTGCTAAACAAATTATCTCATTTAAAGCTATACATTGTTCAATCTCTTCTTTTTTGATTGCGTTTTTGTTGCTAAGTGCAGTATTTCAACCCAAAAAACTCTCATGAACAAGAAACTTGCCAATATGTCTCATTTTTTTCAACTACTTTTTCTTTCCAAGACGACTACCTATTTCCCAAGACCATTAATAGTGCAGTGTGTCTGCCAAGTCTGGAAGATGGTTTGTAATATCCCCTTTTCCTTGACACATTTCATTGTAAGTGTCATTTAACAGAAAAAATCATAGGAACCGAGTCAATTTCACTACTACAGACGGATACAAGAGATTATTATTGGGGGGGAGGTAGTTGAAATTTTGAAGATTATCAAATGGTATGAGCAGTGGCTGCCTGGCTAATTCTAGCAGATGTAGCCAACAGCATGTCATGCAACAGAACAAAAAATGGATACATCAGCTGTGAGCAAAGGCTAGGTATAGTTTTAAATGGTATAAGCTAAAGTTATTGCCATTATACATGCAGAAAGGTTGGACCAGGAGCGAACGAACAATTTTTTTGAGCTCATGCTCTCTAAAACGTCGGATAACGCCCTTTTAGCAAGAGGGACAAATATTACGTTCACCATTGATCTGGTACTCCTTTGACCTTGCAACCTTATCTTTTACAAAATAGATAATGGCAAAAGTGTGAAAAATAATGATTTAAGTATGTTGCACCATTCTTGGATGTCAGCGAAAAAGGTCAGATTTCCTTGATATTCCCCTGACATTGCAAAAAAGTCCAAATTTCCCTGACAATTCCCTGACATTTTTATGAGGGAATGGATTTCCCTAACATTTCCCTGACACAGTAGACACCCTGTAGTATCCAAGAACACTCTAAATTCGGCTGTGTGCTCACCTTACTAATCATGAAAGTCTAATGGAGTCGGCCCTTTGCCTTGTAAGCATTTGTTTGTCTACCACTACATAGTTACATCAACGGTCACCATTTCTGTTACATCCAATATTTTACGACAGAATACAGGTACAAAAGACAATTGAGCAAATAAGAGCGAAGTTAAACTAGAAAGGCTATATACAATTCATTGCTAAATTTTATACAAAACGATAAATTTAATTAATTACGATCAATCTAAGAAAACTATCTAAAATGCATTAATTGAAATTTTATATTGATAATGGGCATTTGAAATCTCACAGCAAAAGCCAATAACGAGTCATAGCGGTTGCTTTCATATACTCTTACACAATAGGATCAAAAATAAGTAAGTACATTTCAATAAATATAAAGGATTAATCCCAAAAAATATATGCTCGGATTCATAACTCTTGGGGCTGTCATCTTTAATGTTGGGTACAGAGGAATAAAAATTTTGAAGAGGCATCAATTTTTTTGCCTTGTTTTATTGGGTAACCACACTTTTTGCTAATTCATGATGGGGTATCAAAATTTAAAATAAATTCCCACCATAGATAATATTCACGTGCAAAGTGCAAAATGCTTACTTACTTTAAAGAAAATACGTATAAAAATGATAACTTTTTCTAAATGTTTTCGAACAAAACGTTATTTGAAGTAATCAGTGAGTGTTTTTGTTTCTTCGATTCCTTTTCCACTTTTTTCCACTTACCTTTCCTTCATATCCAAGTTGCGATTTTAGCACTTTCAAACTTTATATCCAATTTAAATAACATAAATGCCAATATTGTAGGGGTATGAAATTTTTCCAGTATTTCAAAATGGGGCTTCTAATATCATCAAAAATATATTAAATTGTGTAGGCAAGACTTTTCAATTGTCTCAAAAATTCTTACCATCAAACCTGTATCCAGCATTAAAAACGACAACTCAATTACCATCAAATTTTTCAATTGGCTCTGTAAATCTACTTCTTAAATCCATAACAATAATGTCATATAGGTCACTGCAGAAAGTGACCAATGAAAACTGTTCTTGAAATTGTATCTGAAAACAGGGTAGGACTCGCGGTGATATGATTGGCGGAGTAGTGGAATAACAAAACGTTTCAGGCCCTTATGAATATTTTGATCAAGCACCCTTTCATATTTAATGATTTTTAATACTTGCTTGTCAAATCACATTAAATTTGGAAGAAAAACTGTTCATCTTTGGGTTTTCAAAGGCTTGAGGGGATCCCCATAGTTAAATTAATGCCAGCCAGTGTCGCCGCTTAAGCTACTGCGGCAAACTCAATCCTAAATTATTTCCTCTTTCAAAAACAGTCCATAAAACTTTAATACATGGAATTATTATCTATGAAATGAGATTAAGTCCCTCTGTAGATCTAAAGCAGAAATCTCTAGGTTTGGAACCGGTTTTGCCTTAGAAATCCCTATATCTGATATATATTGAATATATATTCAATGATCAATATATACTGATCAATATATATTGAATGAAGCAATTTATGAAACAAATACAACGACAAATCGACGATAATAAAATGCATCACGACGCGATGATCTCGATTTGATCACAAGCTTTCGTCTCGTTCTCAGGTTCAGTCTCGATCTCCGTTTTCATCAGGCTTTCACTTTGCTCGGGATGTTCTTCTGACCTAAGAATAGCAAAGGTTTTTTATTAAGATCAAAGTTTAAAACAGGTACGGTGTTTTATAGTTGTAAGCAAAATTTAACGTAGAGGCAAAAGTATTTTTCCTATCAACCGTGTCTGAAACTCAATTATGAAATTTTTTTTTAATACGTAATGCCGGGGAAAGACCGTAGGGCCTATAACAAAGCCCCGACAAAGGAAAAACTGAGAAAATGAGGGGAAGTTTAAGTAGAAAGGGAGACAAGATCAAGTTTGTTGATGTTAGATTTAAAAGATGACAAATTGTAGGATTAAGGAAAGTAGTGGGTGGCAATGAGTTCCACAGTTGAAAAGTTCTATGAATGAAAGATGATTTGTGAGATAGGGTTCATGGATTAGATAGTGTAACTTGGAAAGGGTGTGAATAGGTAGAGCTTCTGGTGGTTGAATGTGCTGGCTTTACAACAAAATGGCACATAATTCCAATATCACTTTGAGTTTCTCTTACACTGATGGGAAATGTGAATATTATCTTTTCGTACTTAATTTTAATGCTAAAATTAAGTTGTAAAATAACGATGCAAAAAAGAAACAAAATTATGTAACCAGTGTATTGTAAAGCTGTTCTTCCTGCAGTGTCCCAATTCTTCTTCATCAATTATTTTAGGAAATTTAGGAGAATTTAGGAGACTTCTTCGTCCACTTTTTAGGAGGTCTTGCAGATGCCAAAGAAATTCGGTGAGCGTTGAAATATTTTTGGGAAAATATAGGATAAAAGGTCACTCAGATGACATGATATAAATAGGGTACATGACCATTATATGTTTGGTATAGCAGAAAAGTCAACATGCCTGTTCAAAACATAATATATTCACGGTAGAAATTGAGAGAATTCATTACTTGACCATATTTATTATGACTAACTATCACAAAATAATTTACTAAGAAACTGCTGAAAAGAAATTCAACTCATCAAAAATGTAGGAGAAATTTAGGAGAACAGGAAAATACTCCTGAAAGTTTAGGGTTTTTTAGGAAGTCTTAGGGTAGTTTTCTTTTCTAGGGTATTTTAGGACTTTTAGGAGGCGTGGGAGCCCTGTCCTGAGAGAGGCAACTCTTGATCAAACTGGGAATTTTTGAGACTATAAATAAATACAAAAATAGGATGTTGGTACTACATAACATTGCCACAGCACGAAAAAGCGAAAGTCCTAATTGGCCACTCTTGGGGCGAAATAGACGCATCCTATCACATGTAACTGCATCTGGATATACATTTTGGTTAACCTTTAGGTCAATATCCGACGTTTTCATACTCTGATGAGTGTCGGACCAAAAAAGCTCTCAGTATGTGAAAAGAATGTTGCCGCTTTTTCGTGCTGTGGTAAATAAATACAACCACATTCGAGTAGTTAATTGTTGGACCAAGTATGCTATTTCTTTTCAACAATGTACAAAATGGTTTAATCGAAAGCTCTGGCCAAACGACTCAACATTTCACCCTAAATTCCATCCAAAGCTATGCTAGCTGAAATGCTGGATCGCTTGACCGCCATTTTGGGTCGCCCAACATCGCCACCCAAATTGGAAATAAAACATCAACTCACTTCGTTCATCAAACCACAAAATTGGATTATAAAATTGGACTTTGGTAGCCTACTTAATGTTTTTGATTTGCTCACGTCTTATGTAACATTGGGATGAAAACATCTTTTTCTCATTCAAAAAGATCAGTTAGTCATGTCTCGTGAGAGTAATCCTACCTCAAAGCATTCTTTAACTTTTTCAACAAATCCAAGGCTGGATCCCAGTCTCCGTAGTGTCCTAATATGGTAACACCAAAGAATGAAATGAACACAGGGATAGTTCCTCCAAAAAACATCCAAGAGAATTTCACCTGGAATGGCATACATTTATAAACTTAAAAACGACACTATGTTCACAAGAATGAAAAACGTAGTAAAGAAACTACAAGAAAATATTGAATGAAAGACTAACAAAACAAATGGGTTAGCATAGTAGAGGGTATGATAAGGAGGGGGTTAGCATTT
>WIPJ01036201.1:0-16507 GCA_018155075.1 Cassiopea andromeda | reverse complement strand
ATATATATATTTACATGTGTGTATATATATATACATATACATATTTATCCAATTCTCCTTTTTCTATTTTGATGCACCTTTGTGATTCTTGTGGGGTGGTCATTATCTCCCACTACAGTAAGTACTTTTCCGTGGCTCCATTATCCTATTATTTTCCATGCGTATCCTTCATTATGTCAAACTTTTATTTGTATCAAATTAGGCTTCTCTTTGTTCTCTTGCATACTAAAATAGCTCATCTTAGTTCTGTAAAGTTATTCTGATGAAGCAAAAGCAAAACATTATCTGAGATGTATATTTCTTGAGTCTCTAAGTAATTATTTAAATACTGCAGAGTATGGACAATTGTTTAGATATATGTAAAACTTACCAGAAAGGCATTCTGGGTGGGTGAATCAGACCTTGATGAGTAGCTTGAATTATGGTCAAAAGCTCTTAGGTCTGGATTTAGTTTACTAGATTCACTTGGCTCCTGTTAAGAGAAAACAAATAACAATGAGAATCATATTGAGTAAAACTGCTATAAAATTCAATAATCTTCTTCAGCCAGTACTACAAATCAAAACAGCTACTCCACTTTTTTCATATGTAATACAGGCCAAAGAAGATAGCTGTCCTTGAATACAATCAAATATGAGCTCTGAACTTAGCTTTAAATTAAGACACAACTTAACTTAACTTTAACTCAGCTGAGAGTGAATATCTACAGTTTGTATAGCTAAAAAAGTCTGTGGTGGATGAGCTGGATGGTGTCCAAGAATCTTTGCAAACAATGCCTATTGCATTGCCTCCTAAAAAAAATTAAAAAAAGGTCCCAGATTTTACGAAGTGCTGATGATGCATCAAAATTTAGGTGCCAATGGGGGCTAGCAAAGCTTTTGGGAGGCTGTAGCCCTGATGGTGCCATCCTTGGCTGTCTTAATTTTCAGTTTTAGGGTAAGTTGCAAAAACAAAGCATGCCCCTACCCTCTACCACAGCTATAGATAGTATTATTCTTCAACAAAGCTGCTATGGACAACACCTAAATTTCATGGCACATGAATATTAACCTTCTCAGAAATTGAACAGACTTTTCTAATACACTTGATTTTTTTCTCTCTTTGTACCACCATGACAGCCAAATGTACACTACCTTATATAGAGAGATGTATAATTATAATTACTTAATAAATTTTTGAAATGAAAGCTTGATAAAACTGTAGTGGGTGTGCCATAACTCTTAATTCTAATAAGGTAACAAAGGAGTTTGAGTCCCAGAGTCACATGTGTCCCTCATTGCATGACACTGTTCCTCTAGTTGCAGGGTACACCCAATTGTTTGAGAATTGCTTTTTGGCTAAAGCAGGGATTTCTATCATAAGGAAAGCCACCACAAAGCTTCAGTAGAGAACTCTCTGCATACCATAAGGAATGGAATGCACCAACAAGATCTGCTGACTTCTGTCAACATTATCATAAATATTGCTGTCATTGTAGTCTTCATAATCACCATCATTACTTTCATTTTAGTCTTTTAAGGACCCTGTTTATAGCAGTATGTAAATACTGATAGGTTATCCGATCTAAGCACTTGTATATTATTACTATTAAGAATGTGTTTTTATCCACTTTGTTACAAGTTGTAAAAAGCTCTGTCTATCTTTCAAGTTATAAAACTATAATTCAACTATCACCTGATTCTACTGCTAATTGAGCTTGTGAAAAATCTTTATAGGTCAAATTACAAGCCAAGCTACTACTGCATAAAATACCTCATTGATGTAAGTCTTCTGTGCTCTTGGTTCATTTGGGGTTGCTTGCATGATACACAACCCACACTGAAGCTGCCATGGTTTATAGAACAGGAATCCCGTGAAATACACCATAAAAAGAAGTGTCTTTGTATATGTTGTAAAAAATGGCTTGTCAAAGGACTGGTTTTGAAATATGTACTAAAAAGAAACAAACAATTTTATGAAATATTTTGGTTCTGAAAGTTTGATGCTAGAAGGATTGCTTGAAAGTCATATCATAATCATGTGTTATTGACATTATAAGCAGATCATAATCATTCATGAAAACTAGAGTCTATTCTCCTTGACCTGCCTTAATCTAACTCTCCTCTATCTTTGTATCTATGAGATTGATAATGGTTTGTGTCAAATAATGAGCAACTGAAGAGAGTGAATGAAATGCTAACCTAAGCCTAAATTAGCAAAGTAAACGGAAGTATACTATGAATGCAAAATAAGCTTATAAGGTCCTTGCTTCTAGTCAAAGCTTTGTTGACTAATTGCTTGGTCAGTTGACTAAAGTAATTAACTCAGCCCAAATTGTTTGTCAAGTAAAAAAGAAGGTTCGACTGCTCCAACACTCGCTAAGTACTACTTGTTCAGATGATATACAGTATATCTGTTACCTGCGTGAGCTCTGCAGATCCTACCCATAAAATAACGACAGCGGAAAGGGCCATAAGCCCAATGAAAAACCGCCGTGTCCTGGCATTATTCGATATTGACCTGAAACAACAGCGTGCCATCTTCTCCACTATTTCGCAGTCCAAGTCTAACTGACCTTTTAGATAAGCCTATTCTTATAGCTTCCCCGTGACAAGCAAGCAATTAAGCTTGAAGTTCATTTGAAGTTTGAACCTAACAGCTGATGGACAAAGCTCCATGGCGAAAAATCTCTTTCACTATGCTTTAAGCCACAAGAATACAACATGTTACCAAACATTCGAGGAGTCAATGTTTTTACTGATATCCAACAGCATCTTTTTGAACCGCACTCTCTTGTTGCAAATGTTTTAATTGCGAAAACGATTCTCGGTTGCTAGAATTACGGAATCAACGGAAAAACCAAAACAACCAATCCAACCTCCTTTTCGTAAGCTGCACTAGAGTACAATCACGGCATGCGTTGGCGTACAATCGCGGCATGCGTGCAATAACTGAGGAGGTACTAGCGTACCTCCGGCGTGAGCTTTACACGGAATGCACCCTGCCCCATGTTAAGAATTACTTGTGCATCTTACTGACAAAAGACTGATCCTTTCGAAGGAATCCAACAGGAAAATTGTGGGGTCGGAGGGATTGCCCTCAGAAAAACTTCCTTGGACCAAACTATCTACAACGCCAGAAAATGCCTCTTCACAAGATACGAGAGATGGAAATTTACTTGAAAGTGGGCTTTTTTTGCCCCCTGCCCCTCTTGGAAGAGGGCAGAAGTGGGGCAACTGCCCCTCCTGTCTCCAGCCTAGGCCCCATTTTGAAAACTAATCTTCTTCTTCTTCATGTGTCGTCTGCCCCAAGCAGGTTGACAGTAATGGATTTCCACTCCTCTCTGTGTTTGCCAATCTCACACAATCACAATAATTTAGATTCATCCAATCTTTGATGTTGTCCATCCACTGTACTCTTGGCCTTCCCTTGCCTCTTTTTCCTTCAATCTTCCCTTTCAGAATCATTCTTTGTATGCTATTCTCTCTTGTAAGGTGCCCAAAATATTTATATTTTCTTTTTTTCATTGATGATACGAGTGTTGGTGTTGCTTTAGCCAACTGCATAACTTCATTGTTTGTTTTGTGCTCCTTCCACTATTTTTAGTATTCTTCTCAGCATCCACATTTCAAAAGCTTGTAGTTTTTTCATTATTATTTTTGTTAACGTCCAAGTTTCTGAACAATAAAGCAATGTTGACCAAACGTAACATACACATAGCCTATTTCTGGTGTCAATAGTTATCTTCTTTGATGTTAAAATTTTGTTCATCTTTCTGAAGGCACGCCTTGCAATTTCAATTCTTCTTTTAACTTCCTTCTCACACCTTCCTTCTTCTATAATGAGTGAACCTAAATATGTTATCGAGTTAGTCTGATGAATGGGACTTCCTTCTAATGAAATGTTAATTTTAGGAAACAGTGATGTCTTGCTGACTACCATTGTTTTGGTTTTCTTGATATTCATTTCCATGCCATATGGCTTTCCAGCTTCATTTCATGCATCTAACAGCATTTGCAAATCGGTTGGGGCAGAAGCACAAACGGGCTGTGACATCAGCATATCTTAAATTGTTGATGTTTATGCCATTTATCGTAACTCCATTCAAATCCTCCACCTCCCTAAATATCTTTACAGTGTATTAAGTTGAAAAGACTAGGTGATAGCACACAACCTTGCCGTACCCCCTTTCTTGATTTCAAATTCATTTGGCACCCCTGATTCTGTACGAACTGCTGGTGTTTGATAATACATCATATCTGTTACGAACTTCAATATCGTATCTGTCCCTATACTCTGGTTGTTTTATTAGTTCCAACTCCAGTTGCTCTTTAACTTTGACTTTTCTCAAATTTTTTTTATTTTAGATTCATCATTATCTTGACAAGTATATGGTCTGAATTGCTATCTGCTCCAGGCATTGCCTTAGCTTGTTTAATTGAGTTTTTAAATCTTTCATTGATCATAATATAATCAATTTGATTTCTAGTATATCTCTAGGATTGTTCCAAGTATATCTTTTTTTAACATGATGCTGAAACCACGTGTTGCATATTGTGAGTTTGCTTTCTTCACAGAATTGTATCAATCTTTCACCTCGCTCATTCCTTTCTCCAAGGACAAATTTTCCTACAATGTTCCTTTTAGCTGACGATCCTACTTTAGCATTCATGTCTCCCATAACACATAATATTTCATTAGATTTTATTTGTTTAATTGCAGTTTGTACTTCCTCATAATATACTTCAATATCATCATCATTGTGATCTCGTGTAGGAGCATGCAGTTGGCTTAAATTTATATTAAATGGTTTTCCTTGCAATTTTATTATTACTATTCTGTCAGATATCGGCCATTATCCCATTAATGCCTTCGCGATATTGTTATTCATAATAATTCCTACTCCATTTCTATGTTCTCAACCACCTTAGTACATCATTGTTGTTCTCTCTTTCCTAAATTTAACGCTATTTGTCCATCTCGTTTCAGCAAGCCCTAATATATCAATTTTCGTTTCTTGAAAACTAATAGGAAAGAATTTAGCTAGCTTGTGGAACTGGGAGGAATGAAATTTCTTTTCCTTTTGGTTGGCTTGGTGCTGCACAGGCGTCGTTTTCGGTGCATTACAAATATTCACTGGCCTACCTTTGCTGTACAAGTGTGCAAGTTACACGGAATGCACACTGGCCTCAATGGACACCGTAACAAGGAAGAAAAAAGCAACTTTGCAAGCTGCAAGAGGGTGCCGTACAAACAAAGCTGTGATAAGTTGGGTGCTAGTATCCCAGGTATTCTTCGGCTCTTGTGCCCAGGCAGTAGGGGTTTTACAAGAAAAATCAGGGGGGAAAGTGGCTGAATTTGCCGAGAATTTCATGTGATTGACAAATACTTGGAAATACAGTTGAACCTCGATAAGTCGACTACCGGTTAAGACGAACTCTTCCGATCTCGAACATTTTCTCATTTCTCTTGGTTTTAGTAAGCTTAATATGTACAGAAAATATACAGAACAGAAAATGTACAGAACAGAAAAGAACAGAACAGAAAGTGTACAGAACAGAACAGAAAATATACAGAAAGTGTATATATGTACAGAAAAAATACCCCAGATTAGTCAATCTCCAGACAAGTCGAACAAGTTGCTAACGCCTTTCAACAAATAACTCCACTTAAGTAGAACAAAATCGGTAGATTCAAAGTAAATACGATCAAAAATGTTCTGTCAGCAATATTGATAAACATTTCATCAACTTATCTTAACAGGTAACTACTAAATATTCCGTTCTTTTATTAAAATCGTAACAAAATCCGCTCAACCTTCAAAGGCTTGATCCACTCACGAAACGTCGTACGGATCTCGTGACGATTTTGCTCCTGTCAGGGGACTTGCATTCTATCTCTGTTGTTCGAATCTACTGCTTGCCATTTCACTTCAAATGAGCATTTGCTTCTTAAAGCATCTGTATTCAGGAAGCTAGGTATAGTTTTTGTAAGACTTCCTTTGCTACCTTTTTTCAAGTAGCTAATGAGGCATTCGGAGCATTTGGAAACTCTGCACAGTTGGCCAAAACAGTGTTTTGGTGGATACTCGTGCATATCTTGGGCTAGAATGGCCCAAAAAAGATGGTCGAGAGTTCACTCGATGAGTGATGGACTAATAAAAAGAAATTAAATTTTCGAAAAACTGAGAATCTAAGATCTAATATTGTTATGTGGTCATTAGTGAGTGTTGCTTATTTGATTAATGCAGTCAAGCACAATGCATTGACACTGAACAAGCGCGCCTAATTCTTTTTGGATTATATCTAAACACAATCATCAAAATGACATAATTTGGAATCTTCATGAAAATTTTGTCATTACCACATAGACTTACGAAGAATCCAATAAATGAAGAATCATAGTACTTTTATAACTTCTAGTGGAACCCCTGGTCTTTCCAGGCGGAACCCCGGTTGAAAAACGCTGATCTAGACACATGCCACTCAACCACAGATCAGGTGAGTTGAAAGAGTGAGGAGAAGTCCTCACTAAAAATAATACCTAGCTCTGAGCAATTCATTCGAAAAAATTCTTAAATTTCCACCAAATTGTATAATATGGTAGTGCTTCTCAATGATTTTTTGCAATGCCCGCTATTGAAAAGAGACACTATTTTTGACATAGAGAAATGTTGAATTACCAAGAAAGGCTTTTCCTTGATCTGATGCCTTAAATTTCTGTCGACGCCCAACTTAAATTGATCTGTTTGATATTGCATGGCAATTATGCATGTTATTATCATGAAATATCAACAAATGACTTACAATACCCGCCAAAAGTCCTGGGACACTTTGCAAATTTTAAATCTGGACGGCACATTCGGCCCCCTCCTCCCCCAAAACAATGTTGGATTTTGAGTGGAGTACATGTGGTACCGGAAAAAGTTTTCGCGCACAATAACGCCAAATGTCTCAGGAACAGACCAACATTGTATTAGGGGGAAGGGGGGGGTGCGTAGAAAGCGTAGTGATTGAAATACTGAGAAGGCTATAGTTTTTCATAATTTTTTGAAAGTGTCCCAGGGACTTTTGGCAAGTATTGTAGAAATCCCATGCTTCGTGCAACCATAGTAATCCCTACTGGGGTGATAGTAATATGATTTTAACAGGGTGCCCGCTAAACGCGGGCAATATCACCCCCTACACAATCGTAACTTAGCCTTGGAAAAGTAAGGCAAATCTCCACTTGCCTGTTCATGCTGAGGACAGCACTGGCACATGACACTGTGAAGGAGCACATGACATCCTACCAAGAAGCGTGATTGATTGATGAGATCACATGTCACTGACAAGGAGCATGTGATCCCCTGTCATTCATTGGCTGGAATTCGGACCGAAATTGTAAACACAAAATTGGCAGAAAAAAGTGTGAAATGTGCTCGCATACCTTCGCTGGAATGCAGGGCTCTATAAAAGAAAAGAAGGAAAAGTAGATTCCTGCATATTGTTTTAGTAGTGCGATTGCACGCGCAAAATCATTTGTGTGTGCTGCCTACCACATGCGCAGTATTTTGCTCATAACAAGGCCTATTATACTGAATTCCTTATATACTACAGCTTATTATAGAAAGCATGCTTGCAGTTAAAGGAATTAAAGAAACCAAGTATTTTTACCCTTTTGAAGCAGCACAGAGAGGGTGCCTGCTCAGACTCAGCTGGTTGGCATTCTTAAAAATTTGCTCCATGAAAGAAAGTGAATCTGCGCCACTTTTCGCTCTCTTCATTGGCACCCATAGATTTGTTACTGTATTGTGAAGGCTATAGTTAAAGAACTGTGAATTATTTGTGGAAAGGCTTGTTAGGCAGTATAGTTTCAATACTGTCAAGGACTTCAATACCACGTTGTGAATTAAATCTCATTTACTTAAAGGGTGATCAGTGTTAGGCTGAGTGGGCACAACACCCAGAGCTAAAATATAGGAGCTTTTTGGGAGTGCAATCCCTCTTCCAACACCAAGTTTTTGGAGTGATTCTTTAATCTTTCTGCTTTCTAAAGACTTGGAATTGCCTTATTGACAGAATCTACTAGAAAATATAGCCTGTGTATTTCAATGAAATACATAGGCCATATGCATACGTGAACAAATGAATGAGAATATCAAACTCAAAATCGCGGAAACTTATGAATGAGTTGAGAATAATGGAAAGATCAAGCTTCATCAAGGCATATATGTTTGCTTTATTTTTTAAAAGGTAAAGAAAATGTGAGCGCCCTTGTGAGTCAATTATGAACCCAAGAGAGATACCAGCTAATTCTGAAAGCCATGAGGCCATTGGCGGGAATGTAGAAAGTGAACTCAGCAATAATCATCAATACGCAGTGCGCTTGGGCTTTTCTTGTAGAACTCCATATACTGTCTATAATGGAAAGTAATTGCTCTACCCCTCAAGCATTTGGTGCCCCCTTAAAACCTCTTGCTGGGGGGCCGTGGCCCCCCGGCCCCCTGTCTTCACGCCACTGGATTGCATAGAAGTCAATTGTTACATGATTAAAAGGTACAGTGTAGAGTACTTCTATACACAACCTCGGAGAATTATTGGGGAGCAATGCCTCCCCCAGTGTCTACGGGCCTGCAACAATCTAGTGCCTTCGGCGCTTGATTGTGCCCCCATCATTGAATGGAATCGAGGCCATATTTTAGTCCCAAAGACATGTCGATTATTGTCGAAGGAAAGATATAAATTTGAAGTTAGAAAGCTATGATTGAAAAGATAGAAGGTAACCCACCCACTCCTCCACAAAGAGATCAAGTGGCAGAGGATGATGGTCTAAGTGCAGATGATGCCGTTGAAATCATAGAATTAGAAGAAGGCGATGGGTTGGATGAAGGTGTTGATGATTTAGACTTACAAGATCATCTTGAAGATGAAGATGGCCGAAATGGTGAAGGAGATAACACTGATCACTATGCCTTCGAGGGAGATGAAGCAGAACCAATCGAAGATATGGAAATTGACGATGACTCAAAGATGTCATTTCAGAAGCACAGTGGCTCTGTGTTTTGTGTTTCATTGAACCCAACAAACCAAACTCTGGCAATTTCTGGTAAATGCAAACTTTAAAATAGATAAAATGTGGCAGGGTTCCCACGCCTCCTTAAAATCCTTAAAGAAAGAAAAAGTCCTTAGAACTCCTTAAATAATATCAAATTTATTAAAATCTCCTTAAATATCCTTAGGAAATGTAATTTCTAATAGGAACTGTGATGTTTTGGTGAAAGAGAATTGAATATGCAAAGTTTGATGCTATTATATTGCAAAAGTTCTTTTAGGAAAATCAACTTGTTTTGGTTTACAATTTTACTTTATGAAATAGATTGATAAGGTGTATCTTGTTGGTATTGGAAGGGGCTATCAACACAAAATCTCCTTAAATTGTCTTAATTATTATGGGATTTTGTTTTAATCGAACCAAATTCGCTTTAGAAATTGTTAGAAATCTCCTATCTCCTATTTTTCTCCTTATAAGTCCTTATTTTTGAGGTAGAAAAAGCATGGGAACCCTGTGTAGAAGAATAAATCCATTGATACAACTTATAACTATTAGTATTTTAAGGTTTTGCAAATGTCAATTGACCTTAACTTTTATATGCTGGAGCAAAGTACCATATGGGAATTACACATTTTTATCAGAAAGTGGATCTATAAAAAGTAGTACTCAGCTGTTCAAGAAGAAGTTCAGTACTGGACTTTTGAAACTTAAGAAAGTTTTTTAGTGTTTATATATTTAAAATTTGATGTATCTTCATGCAAAATATCATTTATGTGATGTTGGGTACCCTCTTGCAGTTTAGCTTCTGTTATCTACTAAGATTTTCTCATCATTTCAAGTGTACATGGAGCCTTTTCACTTTCCATTATTGTGCATGCAAAAACATTGAAGCTCAAAAAGCTTTGCCAAGAAAGTCTTATGAAAGTTTTGATACTGGAATCATGAGCAAGTCAAGAAAGTTTCAGTACTGGGCAAAAAAGTTTTCTCATAAAAAAGCTCATATTTGAAGAAGCAATCTTTTCATAAGCTGTAGGAGAGATCATTAAGAGATAATCATAGTTATTTTGTATGCTTCACAAGTATGTAATGTTCATGAATTTCATGAGCATGCATATGTTCTTTCAGCCCCCGCCCCCTTGAACACTTTTATAAGCTTTGGGTACCCCTCTCCCCCTTCAGACTTTACTTACTTTTCCACTTTTACATTGGATAGTCTCTGACCTTGTTGGACTTATCTCTTCTTTGTTTTTTAATTAGAGGTATTTTTCAAGTGCTATGAATCATCTACTTTCATCTATTTTGAGTCTGATGCATAAATCCAAATCCCCTTGTTGAAGAATTAGTAAACAAAAGCTGTTGAATGTTTATTAGGCATAGCCAAGCATAGCCAGGGATATAGCTTCAACATATTTTGGGGAGGGGTGTTAGAAGTTTGCCCTGTGAAAATTTTTTCTGTGACCTTTTTTAGTAGTAGTAGTTGGTCAAATAGTCCTGGATCCAGTAGTTTGCCCTACAAAAATACATAACACTACTGTTTTTTCCTCACAAAATGGCAAATTTTCAAGGTTGGTGGGGAGTGCCTCACCTCAACATACCCCTCTTAAGTTTCATACCTGAACATAAGTCAAATATATGAATCACAAAGCAACACAAACTAAGGTGTCAAAATAACAGGCATGCACAAGGTAGCAGCAATAAAATTATAGTAGTAGTCTTAAGTCCATAGGAATAAGAAAGATATATTCAGTATCTTTTCACCTCGTTTTCATGTAAAACTGCTGTGTTTATATCTTCTATAGGTGGCGAAGATGACAAAGCATTTGTGTGGAACCTTGAGACCTCAGAATTAACCAAGGAGATAACAGGACATAAAGATTCTGTTACTTTTGTGGAATTTAGCAACAATGGAAAATATTTTGTTACTGCAGATATGGGTGGAGCTGTGCAAGTATGGACAGTGACAGATTTTTCCTTGAAATGGAATTTTGAATTTTCTGACATTGAGTGGTTAAAGTGGCATCCAGTGGCAATTGTCCTGTTCATTGGCACAGTTGATGGAGATATTTATATGACTGTACCCAGTGGAGATTGTAAGATTTTGTCAGGTGGAGGTCACAAAACCACTGCTGGCTATATTCTTCCAAATGGGAAGCAGCTATTTGCAGGTTATGAGAATGGAAACCTTGTTTTATGGGACCTTAAATCCACAGCTCAGTTATTCTCTTTGAAAGGTGACAAGGGCCATCAGGATACAGTAAACTGTGTTGCAAGCTCTTCAAATAGTTCATTGCTAGTTTCTGGGTCTTATGATGCAACAGTTAAAGTTATTAATGCCAGTAATGGAAAAATTCTTAGTACATTTGATGCAGGCTTTCCACAAGGTGACAAAAACTCAGAAAATATAAGTGTAGAGTGTGTTTCTTTCTCAAGTGACACATTATTTGTCCTAAGTGGTTCACTTTCTGGGGTTTTGGCAGTATGGGACATTTCTGCACAGAGACTAAGGCATGAATGTAAGCACCCAATTGATGCAGGTATAACAAAACTCATGCTGGATCCATCTGTAGTGTATCATGTTTTTACTGGAGCCCTGGATGGGGTCCTTAGACTTTGGGATATTCGATCTGGAGAATGTCTTAAGCAGTGGTGTGGACATAGAGATGCAATTCTAGATTTTAGAGTAACAAGTGATGGGCAAAAGATTGTCTCTGCTAGTGATGATGGAACTGTGAAAGTTTTTGAAGTTTGAGGACCATTTTTATTGTCTTCATAAATTTCTCTTTCATCATAGTCAATTCATGTGCTCCAAATCAGACCATGTCTTTGTATTTTACTTCTTCTACTTAATGAGTACCCATTGATGTCATTACTAAAAGAAGTATTTCTGTTCAATGATGAGAAGAATTTACAATAGTGATAGTATATGATACAGAATGCTCTGGAAAGAATGTACATATCATTTGTATAAAATTTCCTCTAATTTCTCACAGCCATTTAATGTAAATCTTAAGCTACCCAGTCTACTAACCAAAATAGACAGCTAGTAAAGCATAATGTGCAAATTCAGGGTTCATACTGAACCTGGAAAATAGACCATTTTTAGGAAAGTCAGGGAATTTTCTATAATATTTATCCAACTCAGGGAAGTCAGAAAAGAAATTGTTTAGTCACCATATCATTTTCATAAACTCTAGCATAGTTGTTTGCAAAGTGGTTGTTCCATTTCTTGTTAGTAAATTTGAACTGAACCACTTTTCATAGTAATATACCAAGTATATGTATATTACCTGTTCATTAGGCTCAATGTCCCTTACCTATTTTTGTAAATATGTGAAATGGGGGTCAGGGAAATGTGAGTGTTTTTGACTATCAGTTAGGAAAAGTCAGAAAATAGTCAGGGAATTTTAATTCATTTATTGGGTATGAATCTTGAAGTTTTCCTGAGCTTTTGCAAACTTTTATTGAATGCTTTGATTTTTTTCATGTCTCCATGACAGAAATTTGCTTAACATTAATTCGGCTGCTAAGGAGACTGCTACTGCTTAGTGGCAGCAAGGTTGACTCAGTTCTGTGAGATTTAATTCCTTTCACTAGAGATCATTTGCAGTAGTATGAAGTGCACACAGTCATAAAGTTCTTGAGTTCAAGATATAGTGCTCCTAAAGGGCTCTGTCAAGCTCTCAATTTTTCCCAAAAGTTTGCCTTTTGAAAAACTGAGTTAAAATTCAGGTAGGGATTTACAATATCTTTTGATGAGGAAAGCAGAAATAAACAAAAGTAGCTTATCCATAATATAATATTCTCAGTCTAAAGCAGGGCTAAAGAGTTTATAACTCTTCAGTAAAGTGCTTCTGTTCAATGGACAAATGCATAAATAGATACATATTGAAATTTCAGAATTGGAAATACAAGATTCTAGGGATCTACTTTAAAATGATAGCAGAAAAACATTCTCTAGAGTTTAACGATATTGACACCTATTGAGTTTAATTGTATGCAATAAACACTATATACATTTCATTTGGATAGGTCCGCATCTTTTTTGTTCTTATGTGATGTACTGGCTATTCCCCATTTGAGATTTCTGAGCTTTATTCAAGTAAAAACGTATTGATGGGCTGCTCTGACTTCTGGCACACATCATGTTGGCAGGCTTCATCATAGAACAAATTCAGGCAATGAATTAACTCCAGAAAGCTTCTGAGATCAAGACTGATGTTCAACCTGGTTGTAAGGGTCACCAATCACTGAAATGGTCAGGCATTTATTTAACAGGAAGTATTCTCTCCCATAAGAAACGTGGTTAATTCCCTTGGCAAATCCAGTGAGTCAAAGCCAATATTAGGATGTGATGACAAAATTGCTTTCCTGCAATGATCCATTAAAGTCACGTTTCTTGTTATAGGGAACTTCAATTTCATTAAAGAGAATTGCATTTTTGTTTCATCAGCAACAACAAGAGAGTGGTCTTTGCATTTTGATAGCAACGTGAGAATTAGGCCATCAAGAGAGTTTCCTTTTGGCAGTTGTGTATTACTGTGATCCAAACTAAATCCATCCTCACAGTAATCAATTTTCATGTTCATTATATTTCCCTCTCTCTTGTAAAACAACTCGATTGTTTCATCTGTTCCACTGGCGTTGCACCATACTAGAAATGTGCCATCAGGTTTGTCACGGAGGGCCAGCTCTGCACTTTGTCGGCTTATATTAGGCCAGAAAAATCGTGAAGTCCCACAAATTTCAAGAAAAGTTCGCTTCTTGCCGTTGTTCCTCTCAGCTAATAGTTTCTCTTTGGTTTTATTTCGTCTGAGTAAACAGTTGACTGCCATAAACACCAGTTGCTTTAGTTGACTCATCATTGTTGATGAAGTAGCTTCCACCATTACTTCAATCAAGTAGAATCTTATCGCAGCTTCTAAATACGATGCTTTTCACGATGGTTTTTCTTTTATGTGTATGTGTGATCTAGCAAGAAGTTGAATACTAATATTGTTGAGCCATATGGCTTTGTTTTGAACTGTTGGGCATTCCCTTGGTGCTGCTATTATTATACCATGATTGGCTCATAGATACGCAATCTATTGTTCTCCCGGGCATGCCTGAGCGAGCAATTGATATTGGCGCACACTATACGGAATGTTCCATAAATAGTAGTTTGTTAACATCCGGAGCCGGAAAAAGAAAAGTTAAAGGCCAGACTGCAGTATCTATCGGCCGGTCTGCAGAGTATGGCGTTTCTGGGTGAGATCTCCGGTATGCAAAGTCAAATTGCCCGGTGTGCACGGGCAGATATTCCTGTGTGTCAGTGTGTACCGACAAATTTGATTTGAAGAGGCTCCGATTCCTAAATAAAAATTTCGTCTGTAAGCCTATTCCATCCCGTTTCACAAGACCAAGAATTAACTACCCAAGGTAACTGCCAAAGAATTTGTACACGGAAGATTTTATTACTTTCCACACCAGCGGGTGCACTCTCATATAAATGGTGGTACAGATCCTAGCTTGATAAATGTACCCTTTCACTGACAATTCTAGGTCTAAATTCACCCCTTTTCGCTACCATTCCACTGTGTAGCTTTACCCCCTTTCACTTCAACGCTTTTTGGTGACATCTCATGTGACTATCTATGCAATTTTTTTAATATAGCTAGGTGTTCATTTATTTGTGTCAATTATATGCACATATGAAGTGCAAAGTGGAATATGTGAAGTGTATAATATTGCTCTAAGAGGGAAAAAGAGAGAGATAGCAACTTGTATTTTTAGAATGTTTACTTTTTTATATCCACCATTACTTTCATCAAGAACATCTTGAGACCATGGGCGTAGGAGGACGTCAAATTTTGGGGGCTTTAAGCGTTCTTTAATCTTTCTGCCCCAATTTCCTATTGCTCTTTCAGAAAATCTGTCCGAGTGAAACGGATTTCTGCTCAGCTTGTAGGGTTGCAGCCCCCTGCCCCCCGCCTTCTAAGCCTTTCATACAAAATAACTTTATATATTGTCTATTGCTTATGTAAGTATCTATTTACTGTAGATATAGTCTTTTTACTTGAAAGCATAAACAACAGGGATGTTACAGGCGTGGCGCTAGGAAAGGGTTGGAGAGCAATAATTATCCCTGTCAAAAATCTGTTAAAGTTGTCCAAAAGACGCCAGAATTTGTGAAAAAGTCGCCAGAAAGTTGCTCAATTACTATAAAGTAATTTCCCTATGCATGCAATCAGAGTCGATAAATGCCTGTCTAAAAGAGCCTCTTTTCAGAAGACTTGGAAAAACATGAGAAGGAGCCCATACTCAAACAGATAGCAAATAGATATGCTGAAGCTTAACACCAATACATGACAGATTTCAAATAGCTAAAGGGGGGTAACCCTTCAGCACAGATGCTGATTTTCAAGGGGCCTTGCCATAAGATAAAATAAGATATTTAAGAAGATAAACTAAAACTAATATATTAAAAAGTCCTACGAAGATTAAATGTTTTGCCTAAAAATATTCAGGGAGGGTTTTTGCTTTGACTCTTCCATAACTTAGCATCTCTATAAGAGAAGCATTTTTCCATTACTTGTTCTTGTCAATGATGGCCTCAATTCAGTCCTGTAGAGCTAGATTAATAACTAGTGGGGCTCATGTGGGCTCATGCATAAACTTCATGTATTTCAAAACGAGGCTCTGTATTGTTTTCCAAAACGAGGCTACTTGATAATTGACATTATCTTTGCGCTGATTTCAGATATGTAATTAGCTCTTCTCTTACATGTCACATTTTTGAGATACAGATGGCCCCTTACTTCACCAATAAAAAATATATATGAGGCATCAAGTCGACATTAGTATCACAGGCAATTTAGCTATTTAATTTAAATATCTTTTTGGTGAATAGAATATAACTTAAGGAAAATTTGCCTATGCTACTATGGCTCTAGGACTTTATTTGAACTAATTTACAACAATTTTCATCCTAAACAAGGCAGTATAGATATTTTTAATATCTTATGCTATAGTAGATTGTTCTATTTCTTTTGTCATTTTATTTTGTACTTCATCTATTTTCTTTTCAAGAAATTTGCTAATACAACGGTGGTCCATACTGCGAAAGAATTCTAGAAGACTTATTTTCATAACTAAAATCTAGCAAAATTCATTCTAACCTTTAGAAGTGTGTCAAACACTATAATGTGATATTTATGTGATTTAGACTATTCATTTATGTGATTTTTACCAGAGAGTCATGTAGAACTAATCACGATACAGAATCCAGAAGTGAACTGCAATAATGATTTTATTTCAACATATTTAATAATGAGCTTCTATAGCCTTTTTGTCTTATGGAAAATTTTAACATTGCTCATTATTTACTACCTAGGATTCTCAGAAAAAAGTCAAAATGGGAATGCGAGAAAGTAGTTTTTATTAGCACTCAGCACCTCATTTCTTTGTAGCTGTCAGTGAGACAATTAGCATTATCTTCGTAATCAGGGGCTTTTTTGTT
>WIPJ01034911.1:282359-294617 GCA_018155075.1 Cassiopea andromeda | reverse complement strand
TATATATATATATATATATATACAGTGTATGTACATTTGTGTGTGTTTTTAGAATGCAAGAGTATAAGAACATTATAGAGCAAGAAGCTACGACAGTGTAATTGGAGAATAATCCAATGAAAAGGATTCTCATAATTTATTTATTTACACGTGAAGATGTTCTGTACTCATTGCTTGTCTACTAAAAGAGAAACCAACTCATAGTTTTCCACCTATAACGATAACAACAAAGATAGCAGTAATTCTATTTGTCATTGCAAAGAAAGTCCATTTTGATAAGAACGAGAAATTCCAATATGGCACTGGATAAATGATTGTGTTTATGATAAATTGAGTTATCAGAGATCCAAATGAATCAATGGACTACATGAAAGCACTGACGTACATTTATTTGAAATTCTGTTGCGGTAAAAAGATAAGTCCATATTCATTTGTAAGCCTACCTCCAAATGCAAGGAAAGTGCCACATGGGTATGCTAAGGTAGTTCATCTCAAAAGCCAACACAATACTGTTTTCATACGAATTTTTTCGTATTAAAACGGCACGCTATAGACGGTATAGTGCTTTCATATGAAATCGTTTTCATACGATGCCGGATAGGAAAAAATTTTAGTGAAAAGGAACATTCCTATACCATTTTGTGTAAAATCAGTTATTATTATTACAAATATTTATACATGAAAAAATTTCAGCTAGATTGCTCCTTTACAAATTGCCCTGTTCTAGCAATAATCAAAAAACTTCTAAGATCTAAAAGGAAATAATAACAATGAAAAATCTAAAAATAAATACCAGTTATAAAATGAAACATTAAAATACCAAAATAACATGGTAAAATACCGAAATAAAGTATAGTGTAAATGGGGCATGAGAAGCCCAAATTAGTAAGACGTTAGCAGCAAGAGCGCAGTAAGATCTCATTATCTCAAAGGCCTTGAAATCTTTGTATACAATGGTTGCATAATACACGTTTTTTTATAAGAAACCACTTTATAAGCAACCTAGTACTAGTGAGCCTAAAATTTAAGAAACTTTTAGAACTACAAGGAAAGAGCTATTGAACTTTAGACAAATGGCACATTACAATCGTTACATGGTTCAACGTAAAGCTAAGGTAAAAAACCATTCGCTTCTTGGTCTTTTGCACTTCTTAATCCCCGTTCCTTGTTTTGCGCTTGCTAGTTTCAGCAGTTTTCCATTTCACATTGTTTATGAAGTAGTGAATTGTCATGTTATTGGAATTTTATTTACCTTTCCAGGAGTCTACTAAGGAAAGCAGGTGCGTTTGTATTTAATATCAACACGCTCCTTCAACTCCTCAATTTGACCCCTCCTTGTTAACGCACCAGTCAAAATGAACACCCACTCCCCCTACTTCGGGACACAGGTGGGGATTTGCATTGCAATAAGCCAAACCATACAGATACCCCCACTAAATGGGGACAAGTTTTGTGGAGAAAAGTTAAAAATGCCCCACTCCCTGGGGACATTTTGACCCCAAAATACCATAGCGAAATGCAAATTTACAATGGTCGCCATCTTAGATCTGAAACTACGAATCACCAACTAAAGCCTCACATTGCTTAGTGGAAGTGCCAATATGTGTCAATCCCCCACGTAGTGCGGCCACAACAATCAGCTTAAAGGGCAACAAATCCCCACCAATGCCCCACATTTCCCGAAGTGGGGAGGGTGGGGATTAATTTTGACTGGTACATAATATGTATTATTCGTACTATCGGGGTTCCATTGTGTCTACTATTCTAAAATCTTAATTCATAAACTCAAACTATTTTGTCTGTCCTGCAAATTCAACCAATTACATATTCAATAAAAGACGAAGCAATCCTCTCTTCTCAGCTTTTAAAAATGCCAAGTGTTTGTAAAATCAGAGCATAATCTAGTAAAAGTTGAAGAAAATATGTGAGCATTTTGCATTGACTTCTACGTCAAAGCATGACTCGGTTATCTTGAAGCCATGAAAAGCATCGGGAATACATCCCAACTTTAAAGAATCAATTTTGCACTTAACATCTGCGAGTTGCTTTTTCAGCCAGATGCTTCCATGCTACTATCCCACGGGATCCTTTTAGCTGTTGGTGATCACAGCGAAATTCAGCTGTTATGCCTTTCAGAACAGACATCAAATTGTAGTTTCGAGGCCCGAATTTGCAACTGATGAGTGGCTCACCGTGCTGATTCACAGGAGCTATGGCCTTGCGCTATGACGGACACCTGGCACCTGCCAAATTACCACGAAATGCACAAATTAATACGCAAAGATTGCCACCCTCTCGCTGTTTCCAACACATCTTTGAATTAATTGCTGCAGTGCTGTTTTTGCTTGCTGAGGTGTACAACAATTCATGCACTTTGTATTGCGATGTAGTGTATTGCGACTAACGGCAGAATTAGTTCCCAGATCGCTGGTGGATTCTCAGCTCATTCATTCTACATTGTTACTTAGTAGCATTAGATCAACTTCTTTACTTTGTATTTTAAATTGAATTTTTAATTAGGTTTTTATTTTCGTTGTGTAGCAACTTTTAATTTATAAGTTGTTAGCAGAGGGCCTCTTGAAAATCAGGCAAAACTGAAGAGCAACCATCCTTAACAATAAAATGAAAAATGAAATGAAAAAATGTGTTTTAATGTGTTGCAACATGTTGTGATGTATTGCAATATATTGTGATGTATTGCAATGTATTGTGATGTGGTGTAATGCTTTGTGTTATGCTGCAATGCTTTGTAAGATATTAACACGTGTTGTAATATATTGTAATGTGTTGCAATGTATTGTGATGTGTTGCAATGTACTGTCATGTGGTGCAATGCTTTGTGGTGTGGTGCAATGCTTTGTAAGATAGTAAAATGTGTTGTAATATATTGAAATGTGCTGCAATGTGCTGTGATGTACTGTAACGTATATATTGATGTGCTATAGCGTGATGTAATTCGCCACAAAGTGATCCATTGTGTCAGGATGTGTTATGATGTTTTGTGCTTTGTAATATGTGCTTTAATGTGAGATAATACTCTCCGAATTCATCTCTGAATGGTTTACTTATGACTTAAAAACCCTAATCAATCCAAAAAATTAAGTATAATATTCTTCTTATTAAGAACTCCGAAGATGTGAAATCAGGAAAAAGAAAGAAGAAACTTGTTTATTTGATTCTTGATTGTAAGATATCACTCATATGTATTTAAAAGATGCAATTTTTAAACAGATTCAATTTTCATTGTGAATGATCAAAAAATCAAGTTATCTCATAACAAGAAGAGTGCTTTGGTAATATTTTGCTCATAACTATATTGTTACCACTATCATCTAACTATCCTTCACTTGAGTATCTCCTTCATGTTCTTCATTCCTATATTCGATGTACTTATTGCTCTGTTTTGATGTTGTCAACAAAGGTGTCAAATTTTGATTGGATAACAAAGGAATCACCATCGAATGATTCCTACCAATAATATTGCGAGAATTCGATCGAGAAGCGTGTTCGGCATTACAAGTTAGGTATCCATTTTTCCTTGTAATGTCGGTAACTTTTGATCTGCGAAAGATATAAAAGTTACTCCCACTGTAAATGTGAATTAAAGCATTCTGAACATGATCACAAAATATTTTTCAATTATTCGAAACTATGTGTTATTAGCTTTTTCGCAAAGAAAGTACACTATTTACCACTAAACACGCTTCTCGAACGAAGTCTCGCAACATTATTGGCAAGAATCCTTCGATGGTGATTCCTTTGTTAGCCAATCAAGATTTGACGCCTATGTTGCTGTTGCCAAAGTTCAATATGCAAAAGTATGTATACGAGTATAGTCAAAAGTTACACGCCTGTAAACAATGGTCAGGGAATCGAGAAAGTCGAAAAGCGATCAGCAAAGATGTAGAAGTGCATTCTATACCAAGCATTACTGCTGACTAATTGTGTTACTCACTCCATTCTTTCTGTCAACACCTTTGTTGGGCAGACCGCTTTGTTGTACAAAACTTCAATTAGTCAGATCTTAGCCATCTGCAAGCTTCATTCAAAACTTTTCCCACGAGACATTTCCCTGGTAGACCCACGATAATCGCTATATTATCTACAAAATTTATCGTTAAAGCTAGTACTTAAGTTCCTCTATAATATGAATCAAAATTATTATCTACTTATCATATCTTTTATATCCCCATCTATGGGTCTAATTCTTAAGCACTAGGTCAATCAACCAAAAAGAAGACTAAATCTTTAGTAGTTCAAGAGCAATGGCAATATTCGCTTTAATGCTTTTCGTGAGTTAGCTAAATCCACGTAATTTGAACAATCCCAAAGCTGAATCTCCTCTAGGCGGAAAAATCTCGCGCTGCGAAGCGTAGAACCAATCTCTACTTTTCGCCGCTAGATTTTTCCGCCACGACAATTTGAGTAACCAATGAGACAATAGGACATTTTTACGCCTTGACATTTACCATCTAGTGGAGATTCGGCTTAAGAAGACAAGGCTTCCATTCTGGAGGGCAAGCCTATGTGTCCTCCATGTAGAGCTAAAGTGCTTCCAACACGAGCTGTTCAGTTTTTAGAGTCCAACAACTGAACAGTTCGTGTTGGTGAAATCGTCTACATACAAGCTATGAAGGAAACATCAGATGCTACAATCCTCTCCAAGATTAATTTGAACCATAACAGAAAATCATTCTTGAAACTAGCTCTACTACCATTCTGGAAACTGACGTTAACTGTAAATTTGTTTATTCCCTTCCTCCTCTACCTAGAACACTGCTAATTTTATACATGAGGCACTCATCTTCTACTCAATAGCTGAAAGTAACGTAACGAAAAGCAGAGTTCTTCGTCACTCAACATGTAACGGGAGAAAGGGAGTGGACGAGAAGAAAACTTTGCTGTTGGATTGAACTGGCATGTTCTCAAGCACGTCATACACTATTTGTGGAATGAGTTTTGTAGAGAACTAAGATAAATAAAATGTTTTCGAAGCATATCGCAGTGATATGATATTATCAGAAGAATTTCTACACCACCAGAGAACATAGGAGTAAAATAGGATTTACGTTGCTATGGGATCATGGTCTTTTGTTGTTATAACCAGCAGACAAATTGAAATGGTCTAAAGAACCGACTCTAAGCTGTATGATATATATCTTGTTATGCACTCACTGTGTTGTCTGGTAGGGCAGAAATACTAGTATTACTTGTGTGCTATTGTAAATAGGGATATATGCCAAAGGCTGCTAATTCATGCAAAGTAACCCTTGCTCAAGAGATGCGATTCAACAAAAAGACGAGAAAAATCCTTGATACTACAAGTAAACCATTCAACATCCACACAGTTTACAAATGTGTTGTAGTCAGAGCGCACGATTTGACTTCGATCGAAGGTCCTTTGGAAATTCGTTGTATTAAAGGACCAAAAGCTTGGGATAGCGAGTTCCACTCTTCATAGTGTGTCAACCTTTTGCTAAGTTAAACTTCATGAAAATTATATGCTAATGAAAAGAGTTTATACCTCTAAAAATTTTTGCTATAAGAAAAGAAGTGTCAAGTTGCTAACTATTTACTCATCTTAGCTCCACGTATCCTATACGTAACACCGATACACTTCTTTTAAGAGAAATTAACTTTCTGACAAGCCTCAATATTCTTAAATATTTCCAGTTTTGAGCCTAAAATTATTCTTAAACTATTCTTCAGTATCAAAGGTGTAACTTGGCCTGGAAATGAAAACAATATATTCAAATCTTTGCTGAAGTCTTACTTCATTGTAAAGCAAATCAAATGAGGAACAGAATTAAAAGGTTGGTTGTATTGATTATCGAGAATTTGATCTAAAAGCACTATTATAGCGCGAAAATTCTAAATCTTGATGAAGCTGGAGCCTTGTGTTATTCTTAGATTGTCCTTAAACTTTAGCGATTCTGAGCCTTATCATTCCTATAAACTTTAGTCTTATAAAACAAAAATTATGCATTTTGCCGTTTTTGAGGTTTTCCCTCTCTATTTTATACTATGTTATATTATATCATGATAAATATTATAATATATTATTTAAGGCTGTCCCTCTCTATATTATATTGTATTATATTATATCATGATAAATTTTATATTATATTATTTAAGGCTGTCCCTCTCTATATTATATTGTATTATATCATATCATGATAAAGATTATAATATATTATTTAAGGCTGTCCCTCTCTATATTATATTGTATTATATTATATCATGATAAATTTTATATTATATTATTTAAGGCTGTCCCTCTCTATATTATATTGTATTATATCATATCATGATAAAGATTATAATATATTATTTAAGGCTGTCCCTCTCTATATTATATTGTATTATATTATATCATGATAAATATTATAATATATTATTTAAGGCTGTCCCTCTCTATATTATATTGTATTATATTATATCATGATAAATTTTATATTATATTATTTAAGGCTGTCCCTCTCTATATTATATTGTATTATATCATATCATGATAAAGATTATAATATATTATTTGAGGCTGTCCATCTGTGTATGATATTGTATTATATTATATCATGATAAATATTATATTATATTATTTGAGGTCGTCCCCCTCTATATTATCGCTCTCCTTATGAATTAAACAATATCGTAACAAATCAAAGTACCCTCCCCCATAAGGCGTTACGTAGCGAGTGAATGCTGTCCTAGCCCCTCCATTTTCATTCATACCTATAACAGCATTGACAAACATAAGCAAGTTGAACCTCAAAACGCCATTTTTAATATCTAAAGCCTACACAATGTGTCGTACTTCATATGCTATTGTTTTATGTAAATAATCTAGAATGCGTATTGTAAAGCGATCGATTGCAAATCATCACAAAATACTTTATTGCACTCAGTTTAACTTCGTAGTTTTTGCAAAAATTCTTTGTTGTACTCAGTCTAACTTCGTAGTTTTTACAAAATACTTTGTTGTACTCAGCTTCACTTCGTAGTTTTTACAAAAATATTGTATTGCACTCAGTTTAACTTCGTAGTTTTTGCAAAATTACTTTATTTTTCACAGAGACTCAATTTTTTGACAGTTTCCTTGCCTGAGAGCAAGTTTAAAATCTTGAGCGACTAAATGTATAGATTTGTCGTAAAAGTTAAAGGAAAATCCAAACCTTTGCTAATGCAATAGTTTGTCATAATAACGAAAGAAAAACAGAACTAGACAACAAATCTACCATCTATAGTATAAAACTTAATCCAATAAAAAGTAAATTAAGCAAAAAATATGCGTTTTTATAAACTAAAGCATTGAATTATTTTTTACATACTTCTTACATTTTAGCGAGTTTGAGCCTTCAAATTCTTACAAAAATCTGCATTTCCCAGTTGTAGAAGCTTCTTTTCTTTAAATACAAAGCTCTGTCAGCCTAAATCAATTCGCAGAAATATGTGAATGTGGATGAATGTTATTAGCACATCAAAAAACTGATGGCATACCTGTTGCATGGACTTAAAATAGCACGCTCTGAGTTCTATTTACCTTCAAAAAAGAGAACTAAACTTACCGGGTATAACACCACTGACTTCGCCTTTTTTGTCCTTCTTGTAAACGTACGGTGCAGCATCAGAATAAGCTACATTCAAGTCTCTATTACACATAGGATGCAGTTCTCTCCACTGTTTGCATACCTCTTCTTGCTTCAATGCCGCTGCCAGCTCATATCTCACTCCACATTTGAAGTTTTCGACGCTCTCTCCATTTACTTCTGGAGCTGCTAGTGAGAGAAGGATCACGATACAGAAGGTCTTCATGTCTTTATCAAGTATCGAAGAGAGAAAACTATGCCCTTCTGGAGGTCATGAAATTGTCAGTCTTTACTCAGAATAAGCCTCTTTTCAGCTGCGTTGAACCTTTATAGCACCAACAGAAGATTTGCATATAATTAACGATACACAAGGAGAACTGTTTCCCCACCCTGCGCTAACGAGTCCACTTCCCAAGGCGTACAATTAAGATCTGGATTCAATCAAATCTAGGCTGAATGACTGCATAGTCTTTAAACACCACCTGCTACACTCCAAGTGCGCTATAAGCAAGCAGGATTCGGTACGACCACCAAAGAAGGTGTCAATAGGCCCTATCTGATGGAAATCATTCGCCAGAAAAAGCGTATGAGTGCTATAGTGGCGTGCCGAAAGAGTTTTGAGTGGGGTGGGGGGGTGGCCATTAAACGTCCAGGAATTAACGACAATGATGATCGATTACCGACAAGCGATGATCGCAAAGCAAGCTTTACCGACAAGCTATATAATTACCTGGAGTGCTATATAACTTTCGAGGCTATAATTGACCTGTAAAATATTGGAGGAATTACGGCTTACTAATTAAAATTCTTACTTAACATTATAGACTAATAAAATACAGTGTCTTCCTCCTACTCCTGCTATAAATCTCTGTTTAAAGGAAGTTAGGATAATAGCGTGTTGGAATTAATAACAGAAAACCTCTAAAAGAAACCACATTAAACGAGATTAAACCTGCAATTTTTGCAAATGCAAGATTGCTGGCAATGAAGGCGAGAAAGAGCGATGCTCCTCCACGCAATTCATAAAGCCACTGCAAATGTTGAGTCGCGCTTACTTTGGAACCGGGTCGCTTTTGGCCCGACTCAAAAGCGATCCAGCTTTTAAGCCTGAGCATACTTCTCTTTACGGCATATACATGTGATGGCCGAAAACTTCAACAAAAAAGACTTTGGAAGATTTAAATGGAATTAACAGATACATCTAGAACGTCATGCGCATAAAAACATCGTTCCTGCCTTCATTTCACTTTCGATCATGTTTCTGGCAACAATTTGTAGCAATATTCGAAATATTTAGGTTTTTCTTGCTCTATTTTCAGGGAAAAAGATAAAGAGCTATTAAGAGCTTTCATTTTCAACTAACAATCACAGAATATTCCTATAGTACTGTAAGAACCAGAGCGAGGAAGCATAGTGGTTAGAGTGCATGCCTCCCATGCGGAAGGTCTACGGTTCGAGCCCGACTCGATGCCCTGACTGAATGCTCGCTCACTGTTCACCCAGCAGCAAATGGGTACCTGGTGGGAACACTGGGGAGATAAAGGCGGCGAGGAAAGGAACTGGCCACCCTACCTCAAATGCTGTTGGCTCAGGATAAGTGTCCTCTCTAACATGCACTCCCCTACGTACGAAATTATACGGGACTACCTTTAACTGTAAGAACCATATTCCTATCTCTATAGTAAGAACTATCTTTTTGGTTGCCTTGCCTCATAGTGACGCATGCGCAATCAAAAAGCGTACTCTGAAAAGACAAGAGTTGCCCTTCTGCCTCATCTTTATTCTGCCAGAGAATGAGGATGAATACAAGGGGTATGTGACAAAATGTTGTCACAGGGTACTAAAGACATGATTTGTTGTCTTATGGCTTATAAATTTTTACGTTGAAAATGATCAACTTTACTCACAACGCAACATTTGGACCCCCATTACCCTCATTAATAGGGGATTGGAGGCACGGTCACCCCAATTTGTCTCCTTGCTGCAGGAGCCCTTGGTCAAAAGAGTCTAAAAATAAGGGATCATTCACCCGTTACGCAACGCCTCTTGGGTAGGGAGGGTATCTTGATTTGTTACGCTATTGTTTAACTTATAAGGAGAGCTATAGTACAGAGGGTTAGAGCACGGGGAGGGGAGTCTCAAAAACGACAAATTTACACGAACGAAAAACAGCACGTAGTGTAATCATAAGATTGAGCTAGTAAAAATGTAAGCAACCACCTTAATAATTTCTAAACGAGAAACAGAGGCGATCTTTTGGGGGCAAGGAATCGGGGCAAAATATCTCCCAGCTACCATCATGTCGTCAGATTCTCGCCAAACCTAGTTGACCAAAGGTAAATACCCGACGAATACTCGGCTACTTCTAGAAAACTCGGTTACTGCTAAAATACTCGGTTACTTCTAAAATACTTTGCAAATTCAGCACCGGTGCTTTCCAAATTTTTCTTGAAAGCCACCACTGACCAGAGACATTGCATGAAGTGAGCCAGTTTTCCATTACTACCAACGCCTATATCATTGCTCAGGGGCGGATTGGCATAATTTTTACGGCCCGGGCAGTGTGACAGAACCGGCCCATGATTTCTAGAAAGCGTAATTCGGTGGGCAGAGGTATTGGAAAGGACTGCAAATTTCTGATAGATCCACAGTGTTAATGCCAGTTCTTTCATATATGCATTGCGAAGTTCTCCATATTGAGATATTTAACGTTTTTTCTACCTTATGAAGTTGGCTCTTCTGGCATTCGCCCTAATGGCTCGTCCAGCCAGTCCCCCCTGTCATTGATGTTCGTACACTGCCATACATAAGGCAAGCATTAATGACCGGCTGACTGCAACAGCTCTGATGTATGAGCTAGCAAATCATACGAGAGAAACCAAAAAATTACTAGAAAATCAATAATTTCGTTAGGAGTAATTTTATTGAAACTGAATCGGATTTATCGGTTAAGACTATTAAACTTATAAAGCAAGTACTTTTGGTGTTCTTTTTAATGCAAGTAACATTTGGCTTTGACTAGACAGTCAAATTCAATTTGATTTCTAAGGCAATGATTTATATCCCAATGTTTAAAAATTGCTTTTCTTTCAAGCAGAAGGAGCAGCTGCGAGTTACAGTGGCATTTGACTCGAGAGCTTGGCCTTATAGACACTTGGTCTTGTAGACAGTTCGATCTTGCAGAAAAATCAAATATGTACTCCTTCAAAGTCTTGCCTTGCACAAGCCCGTTCCTACGAAGGGGTGCAAGTGTGTCATGCCTTTCAGGCAAAAATCCTAACGGCAAATCATGCAGTTCTTCATTTCTGCTGGCAGATATTTTTCATGTGTTCCACTCTAGGAACCCAAGAAGAAAATGAGGTACTACAGTACCACAGAATGCTGTTAGCGACGTTCATTTTGTTAGCAGAATGTAGGCTCTACAAGAACAATAATCATTTCTAGCAATGGACTGCAAGTAGACAATCAACTTTTAGATCTTAAAACTAATTATTGCTTTACTTACTTGCTTTCATAGAGTTCCGTAGACACCGGGGGGTTCTGCCCCCAGAAATTCATCAAAGTTATATATAAAAGTGTTCTACACTGTACTTTTTGATCCATTCTCAAACGACTTCTGCCCCGTCTGGAACCTAGGAGCATTACAACACAGATATCCTGACTTTGTTGGGTGACAAGCTTTAAACTTTTTCCAATTTTGGCGAAAGTGTCGTAGGAATTTCAGCTACAACCTTGGACAAAAATTATGAGACAGACTTCAGTTTTTATAAAAAGATGCATTGCTTTTACATGCTCCCACTCCCCCTTATTCAATGTTGACCAAATGGCATGGAGTTGTTTCCCTATTATTCAACATTGATCTAAGGGAGGAGAGGGGTTATATCACTCCTTTTCTAAGTTGGAGTTGAAGGTTCATTAGTTGTACCTGTATTTTTGTCGTTGTCTCAATATATCTTGTCCAAGGTTGTAGCAATTCAGCTAGAGAGTAAGACGCAGCGCTTCAATTCTTGGATTCGCCTCCCCACTGCAAAGATAATGTGTAGATTAAGAGCTTTTTGGGCTATAGAGAACTTTTGTCTCCTGAATGCATTCCATGCATCTGGGGTAGACTCTCTGTTCCTGGGTGTACTGGCATGAGGTTGTTTTGCTTCTAGCTTTGACATAAAGCCCTCTATTTTTCGTTCTTCTCATCAATTAAACAATGGACTGTTTATGCTGATCTAGCCTCCTTTTTATCTCTATGTTTTATTACTGGTGAATCTTTCCGTCCTCATCTTCTTCTACTTACAGACAAAAATATACTTTACGCACTTGAGCTTACAGTAGATTTATGAGAGCTATTGGGGCTGTGTGTTCTTAATGCAATTCTCTTTTGTCCTCGCTTAATGATTTACACTTCGATCAAACTATTCAAAAAAGAATCATCATGAAAACTATGAATATCTCAATTAAATCTAATTACTATATATTCTGTCGTCGAAACAAGCCTTGGACTAATCCAGAACTTTTAACACCTTAATTTACCAATTCCTTTGATCTGTGTATTTTTATAGCTTCTTTTTACATTTTACAGTATGTCAAATTTAATATGCTCTTTACAAGCAAGACAATTATACACTGCCATAGATGCTGTGAGGTGTATAACTATAATTATTGTAATTGGTGATATATA
>WIPJ01034911.1:230178-282032 GCA_018155075.1 Cassiopea andromeda | reverse complement strand
TATATATGTGTGTTTACATATTTATACATAAATATACATGTACGTATATATATATATATATATATATTCAATGAGAAGTTTCAAAAAATAATGCTCATACGTAGTATACATGGCTGAAGTGTGTAAATTTAATATAACAGTCTACACAATTAGAATTTTACAACTTTTTGGAAAGCAGGTCATTTATACCTTACAAACTTTACACGTCAAACTAAACAACGAAGTCTTTAATAACGATTTAAACACGAATTTCACTCGGGATCATCCATAAAAGATGTCCGCATATTTCTCTCAGTTTTCACACCCTCCTTTATTTCATGCTGAAGGGTTTTGTACTTATGCTGAAGGGTTTGTGTATAAAATATGAAATATGAAAATATGAAGTCCATACTTTTCCGCTATTTGCGGATACTGAATCGGAAAAGAGCTAGAAAAAATATGAAAAAATAAAGGAATAAAAAATATACTTTGTTCTTGTTTCTCTCTTTATTTTTCAATATTTAAGGAAAGAAGATGATGATAAAATAACCTTTAAATACCCTTTCCTCTCTTAAAGAGACCACACTGAAAAGGATGTTGACTTACAGCTAAGCCCCTCTCTCCCCCTGTCCGCTTTGTTGCTAACCCCTTCCCTCCCCTGAGGTGTAGAAATCCTTTGTGGATGCCAGGGCTTATATTAAGGAAGTTCTTCAAGACCACCTTATGTTATGATAAGCCTACTTGAGCCTTTATGGAGACCACGCCCTTCAAACAATCCAAAACTTCATGTGGAACCTTTAGCTGCTTGACGTCACAAAGAATCACATGTTTTACTGTTCTCGAACTTTACATAAAGCATATACAGACCAAGACGTAAAAATACTTCTCCGAAATAAGAAGCATATGAAAGTGAGAAAGTTGACCACATTTCTAAATTTCCAAGAACACACTCAAGATTTCCAAGACCACAAAATGTGGCCAAGACTACTCTGAAATAGGCCCTGATGGATGCCCCCCTACACGAATATCTAACGAAAACCTGCTCCACAATGCTGACGCATAGGCGAAGGTTGGAGTGCTGTGTTTTAGATCGAGGCACTTTCAAAAGGAGCGCATTGGTTCAACTGAGAGCTCTTTTAGGCATGTACTTTGAACAAAGTACAACAGAAATGCCACGGTCCTGTTTGTCACTTTCAATCTTTGCTGTGCTCAGTGGCGGCGCCACGGGGTGGACTGAGGGGGGAGTTGTCCACCCACTTCTCGCCAAGATTAATTTTCTAATTCGTCCAAATTCGTCCAAACTCATGCGTTGAGAAAATGTTAGAGGTGAGGTATGGAACTTTTAGCAAGACTTTGAGATGGGTGTAGCAACCAATTGGATCATAATTTCAGGGCGTGGCACCAAGAATTCCCCCAGTCTGCAATGGTTGGCGCCGCCTCTGGCTGTGCTGAAGTGAAAATGCTGGAATGCTGGATGTCGCCTTATTGAAACATATGCTGAGAAGAGTTTCCAGCAAAAAGTTCAATTTTGAAGTCGAGGATGGCGTCACTTGTGATTTTAATTAAACTGCTTCAATGATGATATCCTAAAAAATCTGCAATCAAATGAGACCAATTTCGGATCACCGACAAATTCTTATCAAATAAGTAATGTTCACAGTTATCTGCTGTGTTCATAGAACGCGTAGAAATTGATTATTTATTCGAATTCATTAATTGAAAGTAGAGATTTGGCCGCAGCCTTTGCAAGATTATCGTCTATCTCTCAGTCGTAATATCGTTGCTCAATGTCAGATTATGAACCTAGAGTTTTGTCGCAATCATGGACGCAATGAACTCTGAAAGCACTCCAAAAATAATTATTCTCCCGTGTGTTGGCATGGCTATACATTCCCCTTCACCGAGAAGTGCAAATGGATTTGAAATTCTCCCTATGTTTCGTGACTTGATGCTCCGCTAGAAATTGTAGAAGGTCCATCACTTCTTACAGAGACCAAATCAAAGGATCTTCCAAGCTTAAAATATTTCAATATCACCCATTACCTAGCTCACAATCTGGATATTATAAAACAACTATTTCTATATGAATCAAAAATTATAGATTTATGCAAAATACCCATTCTTCTTCCCAGCAGCTAGAAAGGGAATGACCCAACAAGATTATAGAGCTATGGACAGGAGCACTCACTTTAACATTCAAGCCCTCTCTTCTCGTCTCTTTCCAGTCAGTCTATTTTACATGGAGTATCTATTGAGAAGAACCAATCCTTTTCCAAACCACGTGACTTTTCACATTTATCTTAGAGAACACAGAATATACTAACGTTACTTTTATGGAGCAAAAATGGAAATCATATTTACAAGGCATAATACTGTCAGTAAATCACTAAACGTTCCACTTCTAAAGGAAAATTCTCTCTACTTTTTGCATTCTGAGAACTCAACAGGATAACTAAGATACTACGGCGTAAAGGAGAACTGGGAACCACTCCCAACTTTTCCGAGAAATCTGTGTCCTATACCAAATTCATTTCGTTCATTTTTAACTCTTTAGACATGGTGGCCCCTCAGAAAAAAGGATCTGTTTTCCAGGGAACCATGCTAATATACCGATACAGGGGGCTCCAAACTAATGGCCGCGGGCAGGATGCGGCCCTCGATACCTTTTCATTCGGTCCGCTGAGACATTTATCTACTGAAAAAGTAGAGAAATTTACTCGTATCCTGCCTAAATAAAGCGCTAGCATGGAGGTTATATTAAATAGTAGCTGAATAAAATAGTGCTAAGAAAGGCAGCATCCCTGTTTTATTTTCTATTTGGACTTCGATTATAATCTCAGCCCCCTCAAACTGCTGCTTAATAGCTGATGCGGCCCTCGGACGGAAAAGTTGGGAGACCCTTATACTAATTGCGCCTCCCTTCACCCACCTTTGCGGGGTGAGTGGCCAAGCGGCCTAGCCAGTTCCATTAGCTTAACTGAAGTTAAGTACAGCTGTGTAAGGTCAGAAACTGGATGGGCGACCTCCAGATGAACCACCAAAACAGCTCACTCCGCCGTCCTTCGGAAGGGACGTTAAAACTAGGGGTCCCATGCCTGGATACGGCATGCATAGTAGGCCTAAATTAGCTGAATAAGCTAGGTATTATAGCCTACTCAAAGTAAAGTAAACAACAACAACAACAACAGCAACAACAGCAAAATACATTGACTTGATATGTTTTCAAGGGGACCATGTTAATATACTATTAAATAAAATTGATAATAAATACTTAGATATTAAATAAATATCATTACAACATAAAATGAGAATAGAATTTAAGAAAAATATAAACAATTTAATTGGAAAGTTTCTTACTGCTCTACAAGCATGGTTTTTAGTTTCATCTTAAATGATTGGAAACATTTCAGAGACGGCCCGTAAGGAACAGAAGTCGTTTCTCAAAGTTAGCCCGTCATTTCGTGATACGTACTTTTGAAGTCGACATTCTTTGATAAATGCCATGATGGTGTCTCCATTGCAATGCTATTTAACAGAAATATTGGTTTATGGCTGATCATTGATCCAGCAAAACCTCTTTTGGTGAGTTTTCGGTCGAGAAGAAATGTTTCTAAGCAGGATAGCACAGCAGGACGTCACGGAGTAATTACAATCGCAGTATAGGTGTGTCGCAGTTGTAGCAGATGGTACCTCTTCAGGACTTCTATGCAAAAAAATTAGGTCAAAACCTAGATCAAGGCTGAAGTTATCGTTAATGTAAAAGCGTTTAGAAGACAGAAGCCGACAAACCGAAATCATTTTCAGCTCAAACAGTGCGCATTTTCGTAATAAGGAACCCAGCTCACAGCCTAGTTCTAAAAGTTTCTTAAAAGTTTCTTAATTTAGCCAACTAAATTGCTGTGAAAGCGTACGCAGAACGTGAATGTAGCAAACTATTTGTCCTCTAAGAAACAAAATGCGTCAGTGCGAGTTAAATTCTAAAGCAACGTCATTTTCACATTGTTTTGGTAAAGCTTTACGTTGAACCAGGTAACGATTTCAATGTGCTATTTGTCTGAAGTTTCTTCGCTATTTTCTTGTAGTTCTAAAGTTTCTAAGTAAAGACTACAATTATATCTAAATAAAGATTTTATCCTCTAGATGAGGAGCGGTGTTTAGATCTTTAATGTTCAATTCAATTCAACCCTTGTTAAATTTAATGTTCAATTCAATTTAACCATTTTTATTAGAAAGGAGTTTGTAAGAAAATGAGGCCAACATGGCAAAAATCTTAGGAAAATCTTAAAAAAATCCTTAATAAATCTTAGGAAAGTTGTAAGAAAATCATAAGGCTCATTTTCCAAAGTTGAGTGTTTTTGTTGGCCAATAATCGAGATTACGTCATTTCTACATTCACAAAATAAAGAATGGGTAACCCATTTTAGCCAGTTTATTTCAGTAAATTTCAGTAAAGTTTGGACTTGTCATGGAAATGTCGTAATTGGAAATGTCGTAATTATTGCAATCTTTTCTATTATTATCTATTTCGGTAAAAGTTAAGAAAACTTCAAGAAAATCTCAGGCTCAATTTCAGGAAAAGTTAAGAAAATTGAGGCTAAGGCCAATTATGGCTTTCTTTTTAAAAAAAACGTCTAATTGTTTCAGTCCAAATGCATATCTACACATATATTTATAGAGCTATATTTATATTTATATGTACACTTAAATATAAATAGAGAGGCTAAACTATCTCAAAACTTGAGCAGATTCTCTAATATTGCAATAACTTTCTTTAAATTAAGATATAAATAGAACATGTAAAGGGAATCTGTGTTTTGCTTTACTATAAGGAGTCATTAAGGCCTGTTTACACGATCCAACATTCCATTCAACATTTCATCCAACATTTCAGCCAACAATTTTATAAATGTTGGGTGAGGTGTTCAAATGATCCAACATTTCATCCAACATTTCATCCAACATTTCAGCCAACAATTTTATAAATGTTGGGTGAGGTGTTCAAATGATCCAACATTTCATCCAACAATTCTATTGAGGCTATGATTTGAATATGCTGTGAAAAAGTTGTGCGCTTGAGACTGGGAATCACGATCAAAATGCAAATAGCACGCGATTTTTTTAAGGGAGAACGCATGCGCATTCCAACAGTGTTGGCTGAGATGTTGATACGACCCAACACTTCATCCAACATTTGAAAACAATGGAATTGTTGACTACTGTCACCCAACATATTAACTAGAATCAAACTTCACCTAACATTGGAAAAGTCAATGTTGAGTGATCCAACATGGTGTTCAAACGATCCAACATTTGACCCAACATCATTGTTGGGTAAATGTTGGGTGAAATGTTGGATCGTTTAAACAAGCCTTTACATCGCTCTCCGTGATCATTGACATAGCTGTCATAGAGCGGTTTTTGAAGAACTTTTCGAATAAACATGAGTATATTAACATGTAGTGAACTGATGCTTCCTCTAATGTTCAGTATGCTTCAAAGTCAAGCACGGGAGGATAAATCAGCCTGGCATTGGTTATGCGACTATATACAATCGAAATGGACTGTGTACAAGAGCTAGCGGGTCTCGCTCCAGTGAGATCCCGAATTAAGCGTATAGCTGACTGAGCGAGTAACGAAAAACACTACAACCTCCGAGTTTAAATAACTAAATACAGGAAATACGTTATAGAACTAGCCAGTCATAATTAAGAAAAACAGGAAAGGTGTGTATGAAAGAATATAGAGAAAACTATAAGTCACAGGCTATAAGTGAATATTGAGACTGAATTAGAGCGAGGCTTGAATGTCAATGGACGTCAAACGAGGCCATAAACAGTTAGTCATAGTTACTCATTAGCCTACGAGGAAAGTTCAAGCTAAGATCAAATAAGTGAAATATGTTATGACGTAGAGGAAATCAAATACCAATATGAATGAAAATACAGGGTTTTCTATACGATAACCATCTTTTTGCATGAGCCTCAATTTTCTTAACTTTTCCCGAAATTAAGCCTGAGATTTTCTAAACTTTTTCTTAACTTCTAAGTGAAATAAATTGGTAAATATGGACTACATTTTCATTGTTACTCTTGTATACTCGAATTTGAATTCCATGTTTAATATTTTGAATGCAATAATGATGAAATATCCATTTTTGGCCAATAAAAACATTTAATTTGAAAATTGAGCCTAGCGATTTTCTTACTATTTTGACCATCTGAGCCTCAATTTCTTATAAACTTTTTTCTTATAAAAAAACGTGTACTAATTAAGATGAGGCGTCTAACGAGGTCAATGGATGTCAAACGAGGCTATAAAGAGTTAACCATAGCTTGAGAGGAAAGTGCAAGCTAAGATTGAAGAGTGAAATATATTATGACGTACGTGAAAGAAAATACCAACCTGAATGAAAATGGAAGCGCCATCGTAAGTACTCAATAACAAAAATATCCTAAAAAGTGCGTATCGTGACTCAGCAATACTATTTTTCTCAAATACAATTTATTAAGTTTTCTATACTTACTATCAATTAGCAATTAATTCTATTAGAAAATTTAGCTACCGTTGTTGAACAACAATGTGCACTGCAGACGCAAGTATTGCATCATATTGCATTCAACATTAAATCAAAAGCTATTTCTTGGTTCCTTTCGTGACTGTATTAATCATACACGTTTTTTTATGAGACATTGGTTTACAAGCAACGAGTACTAGGCAGGTCAAAAAATTAAGAAACTCTAGTCTATGCTCATGAAAATTAAGAAACTGTACAATCTCAATTTGTCTGAGACAGAGTACATTGACTTGCTTCCACTTGTTAATCTGTACGATTTTTTGCATGGAATAGATTGCAACTTGTGACTCTGATCTGCTTGGACGTTTTTGTGACGTTGAGCGGTGATATCCACCCAGAAGTGTTTGACTTTTAAAACAGAAGGCGAGTTTTGGTCTCAAAAATAAGAAACTAATTAAAGAAATTTTTATTACGAGAATGCCAAAACTTCTACGTTAAATTAAATAACTTTTAGTAGCTGATGCCGATCCTAGAAACTTATAAAAAACGATGTGTAGGAGGTAGGGCGGGGGGGGAGGTAGAAATCTGTTTCACTTGGGTAAAGTTTCTAAAAGAACAATAGGAAATTCGGGCAGAACATTTACAGAAAGCTTATAGCCCCCCTAAGGAGGTAGGGCGGGGGGGAGGTAGAAATCCGTTTCACTTGGGCAAAGTTTCTAAAAGAACAATAGGAAATTCGGGCAGAACATTTACAGAAAGCTTATAGCCCCCCTAAATTTGACGTCCTCCTACGCCCATGATATTGCTTGAGTATGTTAGCGTAAAATAGACACATACAGACACGCACAGTGCTACAGCACAGTCTACAGGGCGACTTTAGGTTAAGAACTAAGGCCCCTTAATCTACCCAAAAAGACGAAGTTTAGTGAGGGTATAAATCTCTTCTGAAACATTGTATTTTTAGAATAGGAGAAAATCCCCCCGTCCCTCTATCTGACCTAAAATTTACGCGATTGAATAGAAGTTTAAGTTATTCGCATTTAAGTTAACAATTTATCTAAGTTCCTTGCAAATGTTAGCACAAAAAAAATTTAACTTTTCATTCTAAACTGCTTGCTTTGATTTATTCTTCCATTTTCTGCAAAAGTTTTTCTCTCAGACTCTACTGATTCCTATTGCCACGTTAGCTCTTGAAATAAAAACATGAAATTTGTTTATGCGGCGAAGAATCCCAAAAGATTTTCACTTGTTCTTAGGAAATTGTCAATCATTCACTATTCTTGACCACACCTTTAAACCAGCCACAAATAGACAACCAGTAATGATTGGTAGATCTATTTTCAATTGCTCTAGCAGCCTATAAAATCGCTGATTACAATTATGTAATTATTGAAGAAACCAAAACGCTTTCAAGAGCTTATCTTACTGAAAGGTTTTGAGCATTAGGGATTGCTAACATTTTCTGACCATTCAAGAAAGTGATGTGAAGGGCGGTTTCTGTGGCCACTAAAAGTGTGCGTGACTAGCGGATGTAGGCCAAGCTCACTATTTTGATAAGTGCTTATTAAATGGGCAGGTCATCGGTGAAGTCGTACAAATGGTCGGTAAAATGCCACCAATTATTTTCGTTGATAAATTTCGAAGCACACCCCTGTCTAGAAAGGTACTTTGGCTGTTTCAATCCACAAATCCAGTGGAACGTTTCAGTTTGCATAAGGTTAAACAATACACTCTTTTTTTTATAAGAATACCTAATTTTTTTCTGAGCCTCAATATTCTTAAAAATTTTCGGTTTTGAGCCTCAGATTATTCTTAAATTATTCTTAAATTTTTCTTGCTCAACACAAGGTGTAAATTCGCCTTAAGATCAAAGAAGCATATTAAATCATTTTTGATGTGTTGATTCACCATAAATGTCAACGAATTTTAAAACATATAGATATATATAGCGTCAAAGTGACAAATGTTTTGTTTTGGGAGGAAACTCTTAATTAAATTTGATTCGATTAACAAAATATTTTAGTTTTGATGAAGGTTGAGACTCTTAATTAAATTTGATTCGATTAACAAAATATTTTAGTTTTGATGAAGGTTGAGACTCTTAATTAAATTTGATTCGATTAACAAAATATTTTAGTTTTGATGAAGGTTGAGCCTGGCAATATTCTTAAATTATTCTTAAATTTTGGCAATTTTGAGCCTCAATATTCTTATAGACTTTATTCTTATAAAAAAAAAGAGTGTATTATTATTTACCTTGATAAGCGTAGCAGGACTGATAGGGGGGCTATAGCTCCCCTCAATTGGGCAGAAGTCCTTTTCAGTTGGGCAACTTTTATGAAAGAACAATAGGGAATTTGGGAAACTTTTCTGACTGCTCTCCAGATCTCTTTAGTCTTTTAGGCAGAAAGTTTACAGCCATCCTAAATTAAAAATCCTCGTGCTTACCTTACACCGATCTCGTCATGTCAGGTGAAAAATTTCATCGACAACCGATCAAAATTAAACACAATCAAACATCTTCTATTATCGATATACACAGTTCTGGCCATAGGGGGTTGATACTTCTATAAATCTGTAAAACCATACAGCTGAAAAAGCCTTGTTAAGACAGCATGGCAGCTTTCCATGTTGCTCAATATAATTATCTGGAAGCTTAAAGTTTAATCAAAATTTACTGAACGGAGTCTCTTCTGTATAGCAATTGCCCTGTTTAGAATATTTTGGAAGCAAGGTTTGAAATAAAACTGAGTCAGGTTCAACTTCATAATAGATATGTGTTTTCTTAAAAGGTTCTTAATTTAATAAACAAAATTGTAGTGAATACATTGACAAAACGTAGCAAATTAATAGAGATAAAATCCAAAGCCCTGTCGTATTCACTTTGTTTTGGTTCAGCTTTGTTCAACCAGGTAGCGGCTTCAATGTGCAAATTGTCTGAAGTGTGTTAGCCCTTTTCTTGTAGTTCTAAAAGTTTCTTAACTTTTAGGCTGTCTAATACTCAAGTCAAGAGTCAAAGTCCTTTCCCGCACCCAATGGCGCATAGGGCGGCGCCTATCTTCGTTTCTATAGCCCCAGGCCACGCGTCTGCGAATGCAGTGAAAGCTACAGCGGAGGGGGGCTGGTCCACTGGTGGCTCCGCGAGTTTAACTTTCCCATTTCATTCTCATATGTCGAGTGCCAAACGATAAGGCAGTGAGTACCATTTTTAACGTCTTTGGTATGACTCGGCCGGGGCTCGAACCTACGACCTACCGGTTGTGAGGCAGACGCTCTACCACTGGGTCATCACTGGCGCCCCACTATTTGAGAAACGCTTTACTAGATCTACTAGATGCCGGAAACGAAAGACCAGGAGCAACAGGGACACGTGCCTCATTACTTTCAGAGGGGTAGTTTTACATGACGTTACATTATCATTTCTTTTACTTATGATACTGTCTATAATCTCATATCCTCCCGTCTGCAACGTAATATACAACTGGTTAGGGATGCAGACTGGCCTCTTGAAAGCAATCCTTGATCGTAGGTTTCAAGTGTTGCCTTCATCGTAGGTTTCAAACTTGTTTACTGTGAAGTTTGCCTTCAAGTCTTTCTTTAATCTGGATGATGCAGGACACTTTTTCTAGGGAAGTTGAGTACTGGGCCACCAAGCCCATACGAGGGTTCCGTTTCATTGTCAGCCTCGCTAGGCTGCACGCCCTTTGATTCCCTTAGTGTCTGCGCCTATTTTAAGGAGGTTCTCCAAGGCCACACTATGCCACAATAGAGCTTGAGCACGCCTTATTTGAGTGTTTTGGGGACTACGCCCTTCAAACAATCCAAAATTTCATTTTGTAGCTCTTTGTTATTTGACAGTACATGGAAACGCATGCTCCACTGTTCTAGAAATTTACATAGAACATGTACAGACCAAGACGCACAAAGACTTCTGCGATATAAGAAGTATATGAAAGTGTGAAAGTTGACAATGCTTTTAAATTTCAAAGACCACACTCAAGATTTCCAAGACTACAAAGTGTGACCAAGACCGCTCTAAAGTAGGTAATATTCGATATAAGTACTGAACAGGCTAGAAAAGCTCAAACTGTTGGGCTAGCGACTTTAAATATGCCTTTCTAATGGGGCAGGGAGAGCGCCCACTGGAGCAATGGTTCAGTAGTGCCAATGCTAAAAAGATGACTCGAGAAGATGCACCCACCAGTCACCACACACTCCTTTGTCAGACCCAAACAAGTTCAATATCATGACATTACATTCACAAATATGCCACCTTTATTCAAGGCAGATCACTCGTTAACTTTGTACACAATATTTGAAATTGCTACAAACCTTGGAGGTAATTAGTCACTTAGCCCTAACGCCCACCTTGTTTGCTCCAACGCTTCCTTGCTAGAGAAAACCCTAAGCTGCAAGCGAAACAATATATATTTATGTAAGAAATTGAACTTACGGTCATTCTCAGCCACGAGACGCAAATTTTCTACTTGGCCTAGTCATGACCAGGTTAAGGCACAATCCGGAAATCTCTTTTTTACAAGCTGTAGATGTGAACTTCTGATGCTTCACACGGTTATTAAGACATAAAACAGCCGCTTTGTCAGGTTCCATACCGTAAACCAGAAGCTTCACAAGAATAATCCATCAACGTCAAAATAATGCATTAGCCAAGTCAGAGCTTTCAGCCATTATGGTTTGCTCCTAGCCTAGTCATTGGCCTAGGCCATTCAAAACGAAGTAGGAATTTTGATTGGCTCCTCGTGGACAAAATGAAACCTCATGGGATTTGAAAACAAGATGGCACTTCTTGAACTTCTACCTGATAGAAACTCCCTATTGTCTCAAACAGATTACCCCTTAAGCAATCAAAATCCAAATTTCCCTCTCCCAATTTACGAAACTCAATACACGTGTCTTTTTATAAGAGAATCATTATTTTTCCTGAGCCTCAATTTTCTTAACTTTACCCGAAATTGAGCCTCAGATTTTCTTAAATTTTTCTTAACTCTTACTGAAATAAATTGGCTAGGGTGGTTTACACTATCGTTAATAATATTGTTTAGTTGAATTTGAATTCCATTTTTAACATTTTGAATGCAATAACGACGAATTACCGATTTTTTTGCCTATAAAAACACTTAATTTTGGAAATTGAGCCTCGTGATTTTCTTACGATTTTCTTAAGATTTTGACGATTTGAACCTCATTTTCTTATAAACTTTTTTCTTATAAAAAAAACGTATATCTAATCTATAACACTACAGCAGCTTTGTGCTGGTTGAATACAGTGGCGGTTTTAAGAAGGGGCTAGGGGGTCATGGCCCCGCGCTTTCGGTAACCTAAAAGGGGGCCTGCACTTAAAAAAGAATTGAAAAGCAATCAAAGGAAAAAATTTGAATGTACTCTATGCTTTGTATTTATGCGAGCAGGCACGCAGAGACTGGGGGTGTAGGGGTGTAACAACCCCCAACCTTCGAAATTTGGAAAAATTCAAGTAAAATTGGGTTAGTAAATCTTCAAAATCTGGTAACTTTTGAAGATTTGAAGGCTACGTAATGCTTGTACCACTGTTGGAAGAACGTATAGTTAAAGAAAATATTTACTGTAAAAAAGACCAGCTGTTTCAGAGCTTGAAGGCGTAATGTATGTAGCCTTGTCCACACTACAAAAAATTTACCAAGGGTGAACCCGGGTTCAACCTGGGTAGAGTTAGCCCCCATAGGATTTTGTAGTGTGTACGCAAACCTACCAGGGTTTAACCTGGGTAAACTCAACCCACTTGTGGAAGTTGGTTGAGTTTAACTGGGTTCAACCCTTGTAGGTTTGCGTCCACACTATAAAATCCTGCATGGGTTAACACAAATTCATCTTTCTATCTTGAACAGTTCGCATATTTCTAAATTTCTGGAATAGATTCAAATTTTGATTTGACTTTCCTCTAGCTCCGTAGCATAAATTAAATTCCTGAACTATTCCCTGCCTTCTCTGATCGCTGTAGGCCATCTTGTTCACATAGAAACAACTAAACTCCCTCTCCAAGGGCACCTCACATACAGAAATTGACCTTTCTTCCTTGTTCTCGACAATATTTTTGAAGTAGCAACGCATAACAAGTTCGTTACTGCAGGAAATACTCTGGAGGAGCAAAACCTGTTTATATCATTTCTTTGCAGAGGAAAAAGTCATATTTTGTTACATAAATCTCCTAGTTAAAAATTATTTTGGGGGCAAAACTATGCAAAATTTTTCATTTGGGGGGCATTGTCCCGGTGCTCCCTGCATTTACTTTCCTGACGCACAAACTCTGCATTTTGCTAGTTTAGTTCAACTACTCAAAGGTGATATCTCTCTTCAATGAAACCGTAAAAAGGAGAATGAAGTCATTGACGTAGCAGATTTTTCCAAGATTAAAATTCAATTGCAAGTTGGAGCAAGTCATGGATACAATTACTAGGAATGAAAACTTATCAATAAGTTATCGTAAGAACACGTATCTTAATCAAGTTCATTATCATCCTTCAACAGTCACCATTCTTGAGTTGAAACCATGTGGTACACTAATGCAACGATCTTGGCACTTGCAGTCAGTGGTACAAAGAGGGTGAACCTTGGGAAGGCCTGCCTTTGTCCATACATCATCCAAGCTCTCAACTAATTCACCAACAAGCTCTTTGCTGTGCTGTGGTGTTGGGGCAATGCGCAGCTTCTCGCTTCCACGAGGTACAGTTGGGTAGTTGATGGCTTGTATGTAGATGTTATGGGCCTTCTGCAACGTGTCCGATACATGGGTACATCGGTCGGGGTCCCCTACCTTGAAAAAAAAACGAGCCGCATTCAATCAAACTGCGCTACAACGATGCTTCTACACCTACAATAATTGACAAAAGTCCTTGGGACACTTGCAAAAAAGCATGAAAAAACAAATTTTTTATCAATTTCACATTTGCACCCTACACACACCCCCCCCTCTCTCTTGAACAATGTCATTTTGCTCATGAAACACAGAGTTATCATGCAAGTGAAATTTTTCAATTGACACGTACCTCTCCCCAAAAACAACATTTTTTAGAGGGAGGGGGGGGTGATTGGCGAGGTACTTCAGCTTCGTGTCCAGTTAGAACGCAAAGTACCAACAGAGAGAGACTCTGCTGTCGTACATCAACACAAAGCTATACATTGCATTATTTATGCCTCAACAAGGCAGATTCCAAAATGAAGACATCCAGGCATAAATAATACGATGACTAGCTTTGAGTTAATTCAGCCAGTTGTACACTAAATGTAAGCAAATTTGAGAAAGGGTAGCATCTAGATTCTGCATATCTGGAGGTTCCGCTCGTATACAGGGATGGCGCTACAGGGTGGCGTGGGGGGCTGAAGTCCCCACAATTTTATCGAGTCCCCCGTTGGCACCTAAATTTCCATGCATTGTCGGCACTTTCATAATATCCATGCCCTTTTTCCTTTAGTTTTTTCAGCCAATACGATAGGACTCGTCCATTAAAATTCTGTGACACCGATCACTGTCGGCACTTTGTCAGCAGCAGTCACCCAAGCGTTGTTTCTCTAGCGCCACCACTGCTCGGATACATCAGAAAAACCCCCAAAAACCGTTTGAATTGAACAACACAATAAGAAAGCAGCTGTTTTTGATAAAAATTTAGCTTTTTAAGATTAATGAGGGCGAAATTCGCTGAAATTTAAGAATAATTTGGGAGCAAATACATCAAGCTTCGAAAATTAGACTCTTCTGTTGTTGTTGTTGTTGTTGTTGTTGTTTACTTTATTTTGAGTAGGCTTTTATACCTAGCTTATTCAGCTAATTTAGGCCTACTATGGGACCTCTAGCTTAACGTCCCTTCCGAAGGATGGCGGAGTGAGCTGTTTTGGTCGTTCATCTAGAGGTCGCCCATCCAGTTTCTGACCGTACCACAGCCATGCTTAACTTCAGCTAGGCTAATGGAACTGGCTAGGCCGCTTGGCCACTCACCCCGCTACTATTCAGTATTTCAAATTACTACTGTCTATTCAAGTATTCAAAATTACGTTTTACACTTTAGATACAAAATAAATTGCTCTGATCTGTTTTCCTTGAGTTTTTATAATTAACTAACACATTAGGAAGTAATTGAATTTTTTCTTTTGATTTTCTGGCGTAATTACACTTTTAATATTCTATAAACATGAAGCCTTAACGAAAATTAAAAACTCTTATAAATAATTTGGATTTTGTAGAAAGCAACACCCAGTTTCATAAGTTTCAAGATTCATACTACCATAAAGACTTACCAATATGGGAATAATATGGCTAGGAGCATACTCCACAGGGAAACCACGACGAAGGAGCTGATTTCTGACATATCCAACGGTTTCCTGATGCTGTTTTCTGAGCTGACGGCCTTCTTCAGCTTTGAGAATTTCAATTGAGGTTAAAGCTGCAGCAACCTTGTCTGGTGGTAGGGCGGTAGTAAAGATAAAGCCAGAACCGTAACTAGAAAAAAATGAGGAATTTCCCTGTAAAAAAAGCATGACCCTGCAAGCTCTCCAGCACAGCTGCGAAGAAGGGGGCAGGGGCAAATTATCTCAGGGTTTGGGGGCCTCATTAGGTAGGACGCACAGAAATTTTCCGGGGCTGATAACCAAGCACTATATTTTTCTGTTCGCTTCTCTCGCTGGGGGTTTCGCGTTTCTCTTTTGCCCAAGCGCCTCTGAAATCTCACCGCAGTCCTGATCTGGCGGTCCTGACCCTGCACGACAAGAATCGCCAGCGTCGGTAAAATGGAGGAGAAATGACAATTACTATTTCGGAGCTGGGCTTGCTGGCAACAAATTTGAGCAATGCTTGCGTCATTACAAATCCATATGACCAAACGAAACTAAGACTTAATGAGACTACGGACTATAATCTTGACCTATCCTAAAATCTTTTCAATTCTTCAACAACATCGAAACTTGTAATTAAATAGAAGGGGTCGAGAAGTTCTATAAGTCAACAACTTGATGATGTAGTCTTACTTGTAAGCTAGCGAAGTAAATCTTTCATAAACCACAAAACAAAGCGAATAAAAACCGAAACTAAATTAGCGTCTGAGTTGCATGAGATGTGGAATTGAACACTAGACCTGGCTTTAAAAATAGATTCGCTTTGCAGTAAGCGTAATTCTGCAATGAATTGCAGAACAAACGTCCTCTATCCAACTTACGCTTTTCTAATCTATTTACCTTTTAATTTTACCATGGATTTCATGATCTACCCTTCCTATTGTTTTGGTTCATTGATTTACCCTTTAGTTGGTTTCCCCTAGGGTTACCCATGTTTATTTTGCTTACCCTTTACTTTCCTATAAATTTTGATTTCGTGTTAGTCTATTACAATGATGGATTCCAGGAATTAGGGTCCGAAATTTCTGGACTTGTCTTATAAAATGGAAATGTCTTAATAATAATATGCAAATGTCTTAATTGGAAAGGCCAATAATGGACCCACGACTCTTATTCTCATCGTCTTTACTCTGAGACCTGGCTTTGCAAGCAAGCATACACAATACTCTACAACTAAGATTTTAACTGATTTCCACATGAATATTTTATTCCTGAATTATTTGTTTACAATGTTCTTCATAGCATAACTTAAGAATGTGTTAATAATTGGTAAAATTCTCAAGGAGCTTAGAGAAAGTAAACTGGAAATTGTGCAATCCGAAGATTAAAAGAAACAAGCAAAAGTTGACCGCGTTAGGTCGAGCAAAAAGATGACAGCGAACAGTGCCACACTCCTAAAGTTGTGGTGGTCATCCAGCCAAAAAAGACAGCATTTTGGAGATTGCTGGGATTAAATTACATACATATGAGAGGGAAGGATATAAGATGTACCAAATAGTACCTAAAAATTTTCCAACGGCTCAAGCGTTGATATTTTGAATTTAACAGCGTACAGCACGTGTCAAACTCATGCTTGCGGGCCAAATTTGGCCCGATATGTAATCATAATTGGCCCGCGAGATCATAGCAAATCTGCATTAGAGTTGGCCCGCGGTTCATACCATATCTTCTATTTCTAATTTAATTTCTCATGTGTTGGAAACATCAAGATTTGCTTGTTCCAGATCCTGTTTAATTAATACTAAAGTTTATTTCCACATGAAAACGTTAAACATTACACCTCAGTTGCAATTAATTTTTCAATAAATAGAGTCTAGCACGTGACTTTATCTCACTGCATTAGTTTGGCCCACTATGAATTTGAGCTTGACAACCCTGGTGTACAGTGATAATTCACTTCTCTTACTAATTCATAAGCGTTTTAAAGCTGAATATAGTGTAAAAACGTAAACTAACGCTATTTTCATGAGGAAACATTGACTAAACTACTAGAATCAGTGCAAAAGTATGCGTAAAACATGTTTTCTCATTGAATTTCACTCATTTCCTCGAAATTTTCCTCCAACAATGTTGTATGCGCCTAAAGTTGAAGTAAAACAGTGTGTTTTCTCTGGGTGCACACAATGACATAGCAGGCCGCACACATATGGAGTGATATAGAGGCAATTTCCCACGCAGTGGCGTAACAGTGAAATTTGGGGCTCGTAGGAATTCATTACGATTGATGCCCCATCTTATTTTCACCCCAAATGATACAAAAAGATTGTCTCTTGAAAATCTCAGGGGTCCCCTTAGAGCGTCATAAGCTCGGTGGAGCTTTTTTAGCCCCAACCTACGTCTTCGTACAAAATACTTTTAAAACATTTCCCAATTTTTTCCAAAGCCAAATTACCAACTTTCAGAAACCATGACACACATTTTCTTTCGCATATTGAAACCCCATAAAAACAGAAAAACGCTATTTTCAATGCTATATTTTATGTTTGTTCTGAAGGAATATGTTTTGTATTATAAATAGTTAAATACACAAACATATCATACATGGTGTTTAATACCAAACTAGCTATATCCATTTTAGGATATGTTTAGAATTTCCCCAAACAAAAATCCAAAACTTTCCACAGCCACTTTGAAAATCTTCTCTTTTCCAAAACTTTCCAGGTCCTGGAAAATGGCATTTTCAATTTCCATAACTTTCCAAAACTATCCAAGCCAGGTAAACATGCACTCCCCTGGTGCAAATCCAAGCGACTCAAATTGAAACCACACCTTTCTTTGGAACTTCAAATACAGCAAACTGAAGGGGTGGGAATAAAGCCCTTGTCTAAATTTCCCCCCAAATAATGCAAAAAGACGTGTCTCTTGCAAACCTCTGCGGGGCCCCTGCAAGACCTCAAAAGCTTAGGGGTTCCTAGGAGATGCCTTAACCCGAACTGAAGTTGGGTACATCAATGGCCTAGATGGTGTGCTACTATACTTAAATCTCTGCAAAGAAAAGCACAAAAATGTTTAGATATTAATTGGGAGGTATTTTTGCGAGCTGAGAAATAGATTTCATAAATTATAATTGAAGGGATTGTCAACACTCTCCTTGACTTCTTCAACTCTAGTGAACTAATCAGATCAAAACAAACACAAATTTGTAATATTCAAAGCGTAAAAATTGATCATGCAAATTACTTCAGCACTGGACGATTTCAATTGGGCAAAAAGACTAATAGTGATCAAGAAACCAACAGATATGCTTCGAAAGCAACCCTGGCGGATGCTACATAAAACATAATCACAAGCACATTTCCTTACCTGCGTACAGTATCAACCAGTGATGCACTTGCAGCTATGTATCCACCTATCGCACCGACCGCTTTACCAAGAGTTCCGCTAATGATATCCATCTTATCAAGTACGCCATCTCGGTCACCAATTCCTGCACCGCGATCACCATACAGACCAACTGCATGAACCTTGGTAAACAAAAAGTTGGTCACATTGATTCGCAAATTATATTTATTTTTATAAAATTCGGTTATAAAATTCGAGGTATATGAACCATTGAGACTGAATGTAAAACGATATAAAACGAGTGATGAATACCAAATCGCTAGGGATTATTGTAGATGAAGGATTAAACTGGGAGCGATAGTACAAGACTGTTCACAGCAAAAGTCGTGGAGGTCTTCAATCTCTAAGAAAGCTGAAAAGCATTCTCCCTCAACCCTCATTAAGCAATGTATATCGAGCCCTAATTGAAAGTCACATGCGTTATGCTGACGTAATCTGGTGTAGTCTATCAAACTCAAAAATTGAATTTCTTCAACGTCTCCAAGACAGAGCTTTTTCTATGATTCATGCGTCCCGGACAACTGGGCACCCAATTTCCTAGCAGTTGAACAGTTTATTACATTTATTAAAGTTGGTATTGAACAGAAGCTACTACGTAACGAAAAACAATCTACTGCTTATAAAATAAGCAAAGAAATAAGGAAATTGTCTATCTGCAAAGTAAAAAATGTAGCAACAAATACCATTTTGAACCTGAGAATCTGTACGCTAAGCAAAACTAGGAGATAAATTGGCATCATTCCACTACACATCTAATACTACCTCTACTCGTGTTTTTATGAGAATACCTAATTTTTCGCTGAGAACTAAATATTCCCAAACTCTTCTATTTTGAAGATTATTCCAAATTATTCTCGAGTGGCAAAGGTGTAAGTTCGCTAGAAAATCAAAGGAATATATTCAAATTTCTGTTGATGTGCTATCATAATGCAAATTGTTTTTCTTGAAGCTACAAAAATTTCACTTTTCTTTCACGGACCATACTGCTTCAATGAACTTCCAAGATAGTCTGTTTGTACTACAGAATTTTACCACAGCACGAAAAAGCGGCAACATTCTTTTCATATACTGAAAGCTTTTTTCGTCCGACACCCATCAGAGTATGAAAACGTGGAATCTGTTTACATCAAGACTCAAAACCCAGTCTTGTGTGTAGACAAAGACTTTGTTTTCTCATTGGGCTCTTCAAGTAAACAATGGTAATAGGCCCTAATTGGTTACACTTGGGGCCAATTAGACGCATCCTATCACATGTAACCGCATCTGGATATATATTTCGGTTAACCTATAGGTCACTATCCGACGTTTTCATACTCTGATTAATGTCGGACGAAAAAAGCTTTCAGTAAGTTGCCGCTTTTTCGTGCTGTGGTAAAGAACTTCCAAGAGAAATACGTTCTGTGAAATCAATGATGCTTTTAAATCTAAAGTAAAAGAGCATTTTTCATCGTAAGAAACATGCATACATAGGAGACGGCACTTCGAGATCCTATGCTACTGCAACTTATTCCAATTTTTGATTGTAACTTAATATTGTCTTGGAGTATTTTATGTTATAGTTACACAGGGCCTTTCTTGACAATATCACCATTGCTAAAATGGCAACGTTATATAAAGAAATATATTATTATCAAGATTTGTACAAACTCCTTAAACAAATTTCCAAAACAATTCCAAAACTTTACCAAAGCCAAATAACGAAATTCCAAAACGATGCATTTTAAAACCCCATAAAAATAGAAAACGCTATTTTAGACAATATATTTTTAATTTTTTGGTGGCTTATGTTTTGCATTATAAATAGTAAAATAAGCAAACGTAACATATATTGTCCTTAATACGTTATTAAGCATCCATTTAAGGATATTTATAGGACTTTTCCAAACAAAAATCCAAAACTTTTTCATAGCTATATTGAAAATAATCTCTTTTCCAAAACTTTAAAGGTCCTGGAAAATGGCATTTTAAATTTCCATAACTTTCCAAAATCCGCACGGACCTTGACAATATTCTTCTTATATAAAAAAGCGCGTATTTCATATTTAGCACACTCACCTCATCTATGAAAGTCAATGCGCCATATTTGTGTGCTATGTCACAAAGCTCCTCCAAAGGACACACACTTCCAGTCATTGAATGGACAGTCTCAAACGCGACAATTTTTGGAGCCTTTGGATCTGCCTCCCGCAGGAGCTTCTCAAGCGAGGCAGGGTCATTATGGTTGTAAATCTTTTTTTCGGCTTTGCTGGTTCTAATCCCTAAATGTCAAAAACCACATACACTTTATTTAGAATATGCACTGTGATGAGTCTTTCAATATTTTTGCCCTTGCGTTTTACATGAAGCACTTCCCACTAGACAAGTGTTGTTATGTTCATGAGAAGGTTTGCAATATCAAGCACGTGAAATTTTTCCATTTATACATGCACCTCTCCCAAAAACCTTTTTTGGGGGAGGAGGGGGGTGAAAGTTAAGCACAGAATAAAAAAGTGTCCCAGGGATTTTGGCGACTATTGTTGCACTGAGCTTACTGTAGATTTGCATAATAAATATGACATCTTTATGGGATACACACTAAACAAATTCAAACAAGTCATTCTCAATAAGAAATGGGTTGGAAACAGAACAGTGCTGCCAGCTTTTTACGTGCTACGCAAATTCTACGAAAACTGTGCAATGAAGGTCTTTAGTGCACGCAGCAAAGATCCATGGCAGCGTGAGTGGAGAATATTTCAAAATTAATTATCAAGATGGTAGCAAAATAGGAAATTCACTTCCCAAGACTCAGGGGCAAATCCAGTGGGGGGCCGGGTGACATGGCTCCCCCAAACGGTAGTATTTCCTATAGCAAACGATTGTACTAAGAAACTTCTTGCATGAAAAGGACAATAAAAAGAATCAGATGGACCCCTCCCCCCTCCTCCCCCAAAATCCAGCTCTGGATACACCCCGGCCAGAGCTGCCATTATCAAACTATGCAGGATGTGTGTCAGAAAATGCTGATTTCGAGTAATAACCTTTTGGTAAGAAGCCAAATGATCTATCATTTGTAGTACCTGAAAGGAACAGGTTATACCCCCTTAATTAACAATACACAATTTAACGGAGAAATCTGATAAATTTGATGAACTAACCGTGAATCATTGAGGCGTGATTGCCAGCATCGGAAAAGATAACACAACCGGGCATCATGCTCCCAAGGGTGAACAGTGTCGTGTCATTAGCAACATAGCAGGAGGTAAAGATAAGGGCAGACTCCTTATTATGCCAATCAGCTAAGGATTTTTCCAATGCACTGTGGAACATGCTGGTTCCAGATATATTACGAGTACCCCCGGCGCCAATGCCATGGTTGTTGATGACGTCCCTTAACGAGAAAAGATGTCTTATTTAGCAATTCGAGAACATTTCCTGATACATAGAAGATAGAACACGATTTAATGAGAAGAACAAAATATTTTTTATAAGTTTAATACATCAAAAATCATAGAGAAGAACCCTCTATTGTACATTTTAAAAATATATTAAGAGACTGCTATAGGAAAACATAGTCAGACATCTTGGACCTATCTTAGGATTTTGGTTGTATTTACATCTCCTACTTGTAACAGCATTGCGTACACTATTTACAACTTAATGTTTCATTTATGTTTTCCTTTTCTGACAGTTCAGGCATTGATAAAAGTCTTCACGTATCTTGTATGTATCAACTGAGGCCTCCACCCTGTATAAATATTACGTATAATAGAAATTATTATTATTACTAAAAATTTATAAAGGGCTCAGTTGTACTGGCCAAAGTAGCTGTATTGTATTATATAAGCCATTGTACTATACTATCTTATATTATATCATATTATAATATGTTATATTATATTATACTGTAAAATATTATACTATAATAAGCAATTTTATACTATAGTATATTATATTATGCTATACTATACTTTATTTCAATATATTATTGTATTATACTACATTACATTTTATTATACTTTATCACATTACACTATACCATACCAACTTATATTAAATAACATTATATAATACTTCTGTACTACACTAAATTCTACCACATTATACTACTCTCTAATTTTTTTCTTTCATAGTATAAAAGACTACATTACAACTTATCATTCAGAACACATGTTTTCTTATGGTTCTCATCAGCATATCAATTTTATTATCTCATAAGAAAAATTATAATTCAGATATAGTCTACGTACTTTGCCACTTGGACCACATCTTGATGTCTGCTCATACCAAGGTAATCATTACTACACCAGACAGTGACTTTTTTAATGTCTTCTGAATTGCTGAAATCTTCAGCACATGGAAAATCTTTTGCCAATCGGTTGACTTTCTTGAAAATACGATAACTGTGATCTGCCTTTTTCTGAGCAATTTTCTCATCAAAGAATTTACTGTAATCAAAATGGGAGGCAAAGATACTGCCAGATTTTGCTGAAAATAAAATAAAGTCATTGATTATTGTGCAATAAACCAAAAACAAAAAGGATTTATTACACAGAAAATACCATAAAAACGCACATATTGGCTACAATTTTTTCTACTTTTAGCTTCAAAAATTAGTGGTGCAGCCTATATGTGGATTGCTTTGTGAGAAATTAATGTCCTAATTCACGAACAGTTTTTGGTACAGTCACCAATAATTAAAAACATAATTAACAACAAATGAATGCTACTGCATATAAACATTTATGTATCAACACTTGGCATAATGTTTTGCCAGAAAAACTGAGTAACTCCCAATTTTCAGCTTCAATTTTCTTCCAGAAATGCAAATACAGCTTGGCTTTAACTTTGAGCGGATATATTTGTGAAGGATCATGGATATTGTGCTTCTGGAGGGGCAATTGAATATTGATGAACAATGTGTAAGAGGATGAAAAGGTACACATTTTGTTTGTAAGCTGGTCTTTCTTTCAATATTCAGGGCCTATCCAACAGATTTGCAGTATTGGTTCAAACAATGAAAAAAGTACATTGAAAAACTTTAAACTATTTTTTCCAATTTTGGATGCCACAAAGTTAGGTTGTGACCAACATGTGGGGGTGGCTTCTTTGTGGGTTTTTAATGGTAGGTGCTTACAGCGATTGCATTGCAAAATACCACAGTCAACTATGGCTGGGATTTTACAAAAATTTATTTCCTTACAATTTGAAACTTAGATGAGGAAGTAACTGAATCAGTGGGATGTAATTACGGGACAATGAGGGATAATTACATGATACCTCACTGCTCCACAATTACATTCCACTGGTTCAATAACTTCCTCATCTAATATTCAAAAAGATCACATGGAAATAGCTTCTTGTAAAACTGCAGCTATTGCTGACTGTGGTATTGATATAGGTCCTCAGCCCTCTGAATCAAAAGAAGAAGAGGACAGCATGCAAGTGCCACCCACAGTGACATAATAATTTGTATCTGAAATTTACACAATTTCCCATACTGAGCCCATATACAAACATTCCTTTTGCTAGTATTTCCACCTGAGTGTTTTCTAGAGTGTTTAGTGCCTATGTATCATCGTGCATGCCAGCATTGTTGTGAAGTAAGGCCACCACTAAAATGCTAAAATGGGAGTGGACTTAGCTGGCTACACATTTTTTTTATAAGAAAATCATTACTTTGCCTGAGCCTCAATTTTCTTAACTTTTCCCGAAATTGAGCCTGAGATTTTCTTAGAACCTTCTTAACTTTAACTGAAATAAACTGGCTAGAGTGGTTTACACTTTTGTTAATAATATTGTATACTTGAATTTGAATTCCATTTTGAAAGCAATAACGATGAAATATTGATTTTTGGCCTATAAAGACATGTAATTTTGGAAATTGAGCCTTGTGATTTTCTTATGACTTTCTTAAGATTTTGATGATTTGAGCCTCATTTTCTAATAAACTTTTTTTGTATAAAAAATGTGTATTAGGTTGGCATTGCTGAATGGCAACCTGATTTCATAGGGCTGTGCTCTAAAAGCAAAAATTCACAAATCAATTTTTACTTTCATTAAAGTCCTCTCTATTTGTTGAAGGCAAAAAATATGCACACAAACCTTCAGGTGCTACATCACTTTTAGCAGACTCTTCATGCCCACTTAACTTATCTTGGCTCTTCTGATTCTCCATAAAAGAATCCTCAATAGACTCAAGACTCTTCCCAACATACTGTCCACTATGAAATGGGCATTTACCTATGAGGAAACAAGAAATTTAATGTCCAAAAACATTAACTAGCTATACATAATCTAGAAAACTGCAGGAAGAATGAAAGGAAGTCAATGAAATTTTATTCTAATACTTTGACTATTGCCAGAATCTAAAAAATCCAATCATGGACAATTAATTTCAATTCATCTAAATTACAGGCATGTCATATGTCAGTGTCCTGCTAAAGACTGTATGCCCTAGGAGTTCCAACATAAAATTATATGCTTTTTAAATCATTATTACAAGACAATTGTTTGCTTTCTTCTCTAGATTATGACAAACTTAAGTCAAATCTTACCTTATATTTAATAGATGTATACAAAAGTTATATCCTCTTAATCTAGATACAGATATAACTACAATCTATCTTGAATTCAGGTTTGAGTGAAACAAATGTGCATTAATAAGCATGAACAAAAATGCAATATTTACCACCAACTGGCTCTGTGTCCTTTTCAGGAACTTCTGACATAAGCTTATTTGCTAACTTTCCATCTGTCAAAATTGCAGCTTCAGGGTCTGAAACTGGTTTTCCAGCATAGGTTTTCTTAAAAGGACATTCTGAAAATACAGAAAATTAGTACCAAATTAGCAAGCACCAAACAATAATTTAAATAAAAATTTCATCATATAATCAAGATTTTATTTACCTGGTTTTCAAATTGCTATGGAAAACATTACTGGCACAGCTGCAGCAAGGGATATTTGAAATAACCACCACCACCAGTGGAAATAAGAAATATAAATAAGATAAATAAGTAATAAGGATTAAGAATGAATGTTATCATTACCACTAACAACATCTTCAGTTGTTTGCCCAGATGTTTTCACACCTGGAAGATAAACGTTCTATGAATAGAACCAACACAATGAATTGTGTAAATAAACAAAACAGATGGCTAATTTTAATAGAAGGACAGAAAGTGTGTTACAATAAAGGCAACAAAACAGAATTACATAGATTGCATGGAAGAGTGATTAGAAAAGCAGATTGCAAATGAGAAATAGCTATATTTCAAGAAAAATTTTCTGTCATTGAAATTTCTGTAAACTGATGATCTTTATTTTCAAAAGAAAAAAAATTTCTGTTTCATATGGCAACAGTGAGCTTTTCATTGGCTCTCATTTTCAAAACTTTCATAATTTTGAAAGATTTCTGTCTTTCACAATCCCACAAACAAGAGATTTTTGTAGTTTGCCAAATTCTGTTTCCCAAAGCATTCACAGGGCTGTATTTGGAAGACAATATTCTCCACATTAGAAACTACCATCAGGAGAATTTTTAGCTTTGAAAAGAATCCATGTATTTGGACACATGATTTCCCATGTGTGCGGTCTTAGAAAGAACACATAAAGTTTTTGTTTTGGATACAATACAACATAACACATTAACACATTTATATGGCAAGAAAATTTATTTTCACTGAAGAAGAAATACCAATTAAATGCATCTCTCATGGGGCAATCAACTGCCACACACAAAGAGTTAACTTCTACACTGAATTTTGATAGTTAAGGCAACAAGAAAACATAATACCTACACCTCTTTTGCTGATTCTGCAAAGCAAATAAACTCACCAAGGTGGTCACATAAACCCACCAAGGTAAAATACTTCCAATGTATAAAGAACTTAGCTGGCGTTACATTTTTGTTGCTGGAAAGCGCAGCATGAAACTATTAAGATTGCAACATATTAGCTAATCTTTTAAGAATGTTTATAAGAAACCCAAAAATGGCTGCACAAAGCGGTTGAAGAATTCTCCATAGTTTGTAAGAAAGTGAAACTGTCAACATTTTATAAGTTGATCATAGCAGAACTCTCCTCAGCAGTTTGTGAAAAAGATGCAAGACTGTAGAGAGCTGAGCTTGCATGGAGGGGTATAGGGTGTAGCAATTTATGCAACATGAATAAAAACCCTTTATACAATATCAGCAAATTACTGGGGGGGGATGTGAACCCCTCTGCTCCCCACTACTGGTCTATCTTAAAATCAAAGCAAAACCACTAATAATGTGAAATAGAGAGGCTGAACTTCTTCCTCTCTGATTTCAATTAAACCACAAGAATGTGATGAAATCTTGCTGACGCGATCTCTCACGAACAGAAATCTACCCACGAAAACATCGATATTTAGGGCTATTCTTGTAGATTGCAACAGAATTGTCCATTTTTCAAATAATTATTGCAAAATATCAGATTGATCATATGCCTGAAAACCATTGGTGGTTTACAATCGGGCCAATATTTTTCCAAATTTCCAGTAGACAAAGTCTACACAAAAAGTTCTTCTAATTCTACCTACCCAGTCGCAGTCTAAAAAGAAAATACACTTATAAGTGCATAAAAATACTGGAATTAAATTATGGACGAGTCCCTTTCCTTCACCAATGAAAGCATAAGAATGTTTTTGCCTGTTCACTTACCGTTGTCTGGGTTCACTCGAGGAGCAGCTGCTTTCACAGAGAGTACTTGAGACATAACCGGGCATTTCTCAGCATATGAAAGCAAAGACGGGCCTGCTTTCCGAACAAATGATGCAGGAACCCGTTTCAAGAACGGGCACTTTCTTGCCAAATCCATTTTCAATTCTCGGCAAATGAGTGAGTGAGGGCTACAGCTACACAGCCTAATTTATCTATGGGAAGTTACATAATGTACTCGCCTCGTTTTCATATTCAATTTATGATGCTGAATTCCGGACAAATTCGCATGAAAACAATTGAAATTAAATGGCTCACTGCAGCCTCTTGTGCATGTAAAATACAGCTGGTCCGTCCTTCACATACTAGTAATGGTCCGTCCTATTATTTCTATGATTCGCTGTTCATTTGTTGAGGTAAGTGCACGATCCTTCCTCCAATCCGAAACTGAAACAGGGCGTATCATTCTACTAGGAATAGGAGGATAAGAGTGAAACAATGGAACAACCTATAATGGTACGCTTGGAAGAATTCTCAATCAATCAAAACTGAATTACAAAAGAAAATATGAGTTTGGTGAACTTTCGTTCATCTCAATCTGTTTGAATCGTGATAAACAATGTGTCGTATCAGCAGTGTTACATATAATGCAAAATTGGGCGTAAATACATGCAATGAGGAGAATCAATAGGAACATACGTGTGTGAGCTAACGTAACAATAAATCTGACGTTTCTATGTAAAACAAATAGACAAGTCAATAAATAAAGAATAGAACGAGTAAATTGACGATAAATAAAGAAACGAGAAAAATTACTAATGCATACGTATCACCAACTACACGAAACTGAGAGTGGTGATTTCTAAAAATTTAACACGGGGGTTCTAAGTGCAACCCCGTTAGAAATCACCTCTGGCTCTAGGGAGCTGTGAAAACCCACAAAATCGCAAGCATTATCAATACACGGTTTTTTTATATGAAACAAAGTTTCTGCCTTCAGCCTTACATTTCGTAAAAACAATCCTTAATGTTTCTTAAATGTTCGTGAAGTTCTGAAGACTTGCAATGACAATAACAACCCAGATAAGGCAACTGTGATGCAAGAAAAGGATGTTCTGGTTTTGTGAGGCATGAAATGAAGGTTGCTTCTATTCTCTTTCTAGTTTGATCGAAAAGTTTCTTGTAAAAGCAGTTCTTTCAAGTTATTAATTAAAATTCAGTCTGGCTGTGTTTCTTAACTGTTGCCTAATTTCAACCTCCTGTTTCTTGTAAAACAGCCATGTAATACGGACTTCAAATCTAAAAATTGCCCTGCTTCAAGCATGCTTCTCTAAAAGGTTCAATCTACGAAAGTGGAATGGGAAGTCATTAGATCAGGAAGAGTTTTGTTTAGCAAAATCATTCCTTGTCGCCATCTATGTTTCTTGGAAGTTGTTGTGCAGATCATTTCCTCATTTCAACCATCTTACGATGTGATGTAGAACAGAAGTTTCTCTTGAATACTTAGGGGCCGCGCAATATGGGGGCCAGGGGCTATAGCCCCATTTTTGGGTAAATAGTGCTTTTAGTATGCAGGATATATACCCTAAACCCAAAAATAACTTTGGCATGCCCCCACTATTAAAGTCCATGCACGGCCCCTGATAACTGAAGTTTGACATCAATTACTTGGAATTTTGGCTTGTATCATCATGAGTTCGTACTCTTTGAGACTTCTGCCCACTGCAACTGGTCTTTATCACACTTTATTGCTGCAATTTGAGCTTAATTGCCCTCGCACTTCAATCGTTTGTCGCACGAATTGCAATAGTTGTCGTGGGTTGGACTTGCTGCGCTGCAATTAATTGACCTTGCCAGGTCTTGCTTACCAGCCAACTCAGATCTTTTAGGAAATGAGTTGATGGACAGCGTGCAATGTTGAACTAAATAACAAAAGAACATTCAAGAAGCTTATAATAGACTTTTAAAAAAAGTATTTGTTTGTCATGTTTTTCAGTTCTTAGTGTGTTTGATGTCTGAGAATAATTGTGTTTTCTGCATTTGCGTTTTTCGCTGTGATCTCGATCTTTTCTGATTTAAATCGGATAACTTTGCTATATTCCTGCTGGCTATCTTCAAAAATACAACAAAAGTGTTATATGCTTAATCAACTGTAAAAATTAGCATTTAAGTCCTCATCCTTTCTATCAAAGCATTTTGTTAACATCTGTTTTTTAAGTGCTCCTTTGCATCCAAAAGGGGATTGAACGATAATCAGCAGTGGATATTAGGAGGCAAGGGGGCAAAGTACCCCTCAGGTGCCATCGAGTCGGCAAATTCTCGGGAAAAGTAGTGGACCAAAAGCTAAATACACGATTTTTTATTATGAAAGTCATTTCTATTATGAAAATCACTTCATAATCCCAGGTATTGGTCGAGTACGCGTTAGAAAGGAGCTTAGGAGTAGAAAATGTGAGCGAGATGAGAGAGAAAAGATAAAGATGGTTTGGACATGTTTGGAGAAGTGAGGGACAGGGACTCTGCAAGAGAGCGATGCAGCTACAATTTGGAAGAAGATCAAGAGGAAGGCAAAAGCGACGATTTATCAACTGTATAGAAGGAGACCCTAAATTATGGGGCTGAAGGTGACTGATGCAGAAGGTAGGGATCTGTGGAAGAGAAAAATTCGCACAGGCAACCCTGATTAATCAGGAGAAGCCAGTAGAAGAAGATTCAGCCCCTTGGCCCCCCCTTGATTTTTCTTGAACAATTGTCACTGAAGATAATGGCATCTTTTTAACATTGTGACATGGGCTCAGTGGGCCTTATCTCCGACCCAAAAAAGAAGCAGAATTTAAAGTTTTTGGTACAGCAGTTTGGACTGTTAACGGACTTTTACAAATAACACCTAACATGGTGTCGATTTTCCGCATTAGATGCCGAGTCAGGCCAGAGGACTAGACACATCCATCTGGTTGGCGGAATAGAATTACCCACGTGGGTTCAAAACAAATCCAAAGAATTTGAATCATGCAAAATGAGAGGACTGTATAACATTAATGAAATAAACTGATGAAAATATATAAAATATATGTTGATAGTAAGTACTTCCCTTACACTTCTTCACTTGCCGCTGCGAAATGCCTATAGAGGTTGGGGGGCTAGCGCCCAGTTTTCCTACGCATGGCTTTCTTGGTATTCTCTTTTCTTTATGCTTTGGGAATTAATAGGCATACAGACAGCTAAGCGGTGAATGACATGAGACTCCCATATAGGCATGGCCTAGTATTCAATTTTGCTGAAAAGATGTCCTGGATGGTTGTAAGTTTTCTTTCAAGAACGAAATTCCAGATCATGTAACACGTAATGATTGTAACACCACAGCGAAATTCATAAGTTTGAAGCCAGATGCTTTTTCTAGCTACGCATTAGACAGTTTGACATTGTAGACTTTGTAATTGCCTTCAACGCAATAAAGAATCCAGCAGAAGGGACAGAGATCAAAACAAGATGGCGCTCGATATAATGTCAATATATCTTTTATTTCAAATCTACATATACTAAATTAAACTGCTTGTAAAATCTAAGATTAAACAAATTTAAATAGCAAACTACAGTCTATAAAAATCACCAACATATGACGGCGTATTGAGGTAGGCAAGCTTGTGGTAATGTGGCAAGGTTCAAGAACAAATTTATAGTTTGAAAGGGGAAAGCTGTAGCTATAAGCTATGTAGATAAATTGTGTTTTATCGTTTTATATCGCATTAGTATTTCAGCTGTCGCTGGTTTTAATAAGTTGCTCCACTGATGCCATTCTAACTATATGTGTATACATTGCTAGCTGCAAAGAATGTTTTGATGGATAAAACTAATAGTAACACATTAACCATCGCAAATGAGAAAGGGGAAAAGAACTCGTCGAATGGGTGTTTTTATAACAGAGGTAGCAAAGTGACTTCTTACTAAGCCAGTAGCTTTTTCTATAGGCCTATGCAATATGATAATTGCTGATTGAAGATCAGTAATGCTGCTTGAGAATTTGTACTTATCCTGATTACTACCTTCAAAAGAGAGCCTGCAAGAGCCAAAATCCCTTAACTTGCAAACATAGTCATCATAATCATAATAGACAAGGGTGATTTCTAGAGGGGCTCAGGGGGTAGAACCCCCCTTGTAAAACTATAGATCATCTTTTGTGTTGGGTTTGCTTTTCAAAGTGTATTGACCTTGCTTTCTAAGTGTGTTGTATTGCTATGGTCAATTTGCACTGCTGCATGGTTATTGAAACATTTCTAATTGTTATCATATCTGCACTTTGAAAATATGGGCGTGGCTGAAGCTATGCCACACCTAAAATTTTGGCGTGGTTTTAGCTAGAGTCCTCTTTAAAACAATGTTTAGAAATCACAACTTACAACAAAGTTTTACCTTACGTCACAAGTCTTACATACTCAACGCAAAAAGCTGACTTTCAGTCGCTTTTAGCCTGTCACCAGCTTTTGCAAAACACTTGTAATTGGAGCAGAGTCCAGAAATAGTAGCGGCTCCATGGTTGTGAGCTGAAGGAAGATTTCTGAAATTTGTGCCAGTTTTGAGGAAGGCTCAGCAAGTGTACAAAACAATCTCGCTTGAGGAAAACTCTGATGCATGTAAATCAGGTGATTTGACTTGAGGAATGCATAGAAAATATGGAAAACTTCTCATCGATGCTGTATAATAAGGAAGGTTATACATAAAGGAGTTACTGCAGGAGGAAGGTTCGACTTTTTCTGGACTCTGAATTGGAGTAGAAAGATCTAAACTCCACCATAACGTACAATACGACATCAATGTTGGTATGAAATTTAGATCTAAAGGGTTTAAGCAAATAGTCACTAAAATGATCCCATGTAATAAGTCAAAAACCAAAAAATAGAAATTATCTATGAAAGAAAAATGCAAATTTTCTCCTTTAGCTTATAATGAAAATTTAGATAAACTATAAAATCATCAGATGTTGAAGTTAGGAATATAGTGTTTTAAGCAAAGATTTCTTAAATAAATTTAGTGTTGTTGGTATTCAACAATATTTGATACATTCTAAACTGCACAAGACGCTGAATAGGCATTTGTGGTGGCACGTTTGAGGAAAAGGGGTTTAACTACGAGTAGGGTTCAATTTCAACGGAACTAAAAATGCTACATCAAAACGAAAAAATCAGTTTAATTGAGTTAATATTTTTTGCAATAGGAGAATTTCTTTTATCATCAAAGGGCGATGATTTACCATCAGATAACAACATGGGCGTAGGAGGACATTAAATTTAGGGGGGCTGTACACTTTCTGTAAACTTTCTGCCCGAATTTCCGGTTGTTCTTTAAGAAAATCTGCTCGAGTAAAACGGACTTCTGCCCAATCTGGGGGACTGTAGCTCCCACCCCCTCCTCCTACGCTTATGGATAACAACCAATCTAAAGGCTGTGGTCAGACATTTGTAGGGAAGGTCATCCTCAAGCTCAGTGATGTAGAGCTGGAGGAGCAATACTTGGTACAGCCCCTACCAGGAAAGTGCATTTATACAATTTATACAATATATTTGCAAAAAGAAACATGATTTGAGATGAAACAGGGTAGCACGTTTCAACACGCCTTCATCATATCAGAGAACTTGGTTGATAAGTCACTAACGACGTCATCATCATACTTGCAGCCCCTGTAGCCACCACGCTCGATGCAATAGTCCAACAGTCTGCAATCAAAATACAATCAAATCAAACTATTGAGAAAATCTGTGAAATGGCTAAAGAAAGGGTTTTACTATAGGCAATTATGTCATAATTAGTACTCATTGTTCCTCAGCCAGAGCATCAAATTCTTCCATATCATCCTTGCTTTCTTCGCCTTCATCATTTACTACTTACGAAAAGAATTAACTATTTTAATGATAAAGGGCTTCCAGCAGCACAGTAAACCCCTGGCCAAACGCGACGAGCAACTCAACGAACAATGTTCAACTTTCATGTTCTGCAAATGTTCGTTGCGTTTGGCCACCCTTTTCGATGATAAATTTCATGTTGGGAAATGTTCGGCGTTGCTCGAAAATTGTTTGATGAAGATCAACACATTTCTCGAACTTTTTCATGTTCTGCAAATGTTTGTCGCGTTTGGTAACTCGGACAAATATTTCAACGAACAAATGAGATTTTCCAATGCACACAAGCGTATATTAAAAACTTCCTGACCAAAATTTGCTTAGTTCTTCATATATTTTTGAATTTGAATGAACTTAAATGTGATTGAATTTAAAGAATCATGAGCAAATGCATAGGGCAGCAAGTTTAGGGCATTAGTGGGATGATTTTGGGAACTGAGCCCAAGTGTTTACGTTTACTCTTTTCAAATGTCTAACAACTATATACCTAGTATTTGGTTCCCGGAAATATCATTATCGATAAGACCACGCCCAATTCTCATCATTTCCATGCTCCATTCCTATCTTTCTCATAAATCCAGCAAAGCCATATGAGTTGGCATACTTTATTTGCTTGCTTCTGCGTTGGCGCCTTATCATTGCAAAATGTGCGTTGAAATATGCGTCACGTTTAGTCAGAGCGAACGAACAGTTCATCAAACATTTGAAGTGAATGTTGAACATTGCTCGTTGAAATGTTCTTCGCGTTTGACCAGGGCTTAAGAATAACTCAATTTTCGATGTGTCTCGATCTTTTTAATTTTTTGGCTTTTAACGAAGATTATTTTAAAATTGTTCTTAAATACCAAAGATATAACTTGGTCTGAAAAAAAAATGTCTGTTCTGTCTACACGAGTATGTGAGGACCTTTCTACAGATAAAAACTCTAGCATTGTAAAACCAATTATAGAGTTCCAATAAATGCAAAAAGACTTGTAATGATAGTTGCTTAGCAATTTTGGATTCGGAAAGCATTTCAACTTAAAATTAAGGAAGCTTTGCATATTTTGTGAGAAAAGCCTATCTTAAATAAGCAGCTCAGCACTTAGATGCTTCAGTAAGATGCTAGTCCCCTCTTAATTACTTTATAACGGTTTTCGTTGTTTTGTTCGTATATACACAGATATACTAGTTCTAGTGATTAAACCTTTAGTCTATGGCCCGTTTACACTATACCGGATAGCTATCGTCGCGCAGCGAGTTTCCAATGGGATAGGGGGTACCATTTACATTATGCAAAAGCTATCCGGTACAAGACGCTCCTCAAATGAGAGAGAAAGCCACTCCGCTCTGTATGTGATATGAAAGTCAGGCCGTATGGTTGTGACGCTATTTGGTATAGTATAAACGATCGCCCTATCCGGCAGAGATCATTCCATAACGCACCGCGACGATATCACGCGACGGTGTAGTGCAAATTAAGCCTGTATACTGATGATGAATGATGAATCCGAAACATGTTTTGCAAAATTAAAGAAATAGTTGTCTTTTTACGCATCATATCTAAAATGGTTGTTATATTCAAATCTTTGTTGATGCTTTACTTTATCATAAACTAAAACAATAGTGGAATTTCTCAATAGAATAAAGTTAGATGCGACGTAAAAAGACATCTGTTTGTTTAATTTTGAAATGCAGGTTTCGGATTCATCATCCATCATCAGTTGTTGATACAGACTAAAGGTTTAATCAATAGAACAGCTATAACTATCTACAATCAAACAAAAGAACGACAACCGTTGCAGAGAAAATAAGGAGGATAGCAGTTTAATCAAATATCGAAGTGCTGAACTGGTTTATTTAAGATAGGCTTTTCCCACAAAATGTGCAGAGCCTCTTTAATTTTAAGTTGAAGATAAATTTAATTTTGATTTTAAGTGCTTGTCGAGCCCAAAATTGTCTCGATGAAACTTGAGTCCTGCATTATTCTGAAATTATTCATTCAGCAATTTTGGACCTTAAATTCCTATAAACTGTTTTTATAAAAGAAGAGTGCAATAGGATGGAAGGTCAGGATCTTCTTTACCTGAGTCTCAATTTTCTTAACTTTTACCCGAAACTTAGCCGAAGATTTTTTTCAAAACTTTTTCTAACTTTTTGCTGAAACAAACTGACCAAAACGGGTTAACCTTTCTTTGTTGATCATGTATACTCCAATTTCAATGCCACCTTTAACATTTTGAATGTAATTACGACGCAATATCGATTTTTGGTAAACAAAAAAACTGAACTTCGGAAACTGAGTGATTTCTTGTGATTTTCTTAAGGCTTTGTGAAGACTTTGGCCATTTGAGCCTCATTTTCTTCTAAATTTTTTCTTACGCAAAAGCGTGCAATGACGTCAGCAAATAATTACGTCAACAAATAAGTTCGGTTACACGTCTTTTTTTTATAAGACAAAAGTTTATAAGAAAATGAGGCTCATATGGTCAAAATCGTAAGAAAATCTTAAGAAAATCACGAGGCTCAATTCCCAAAATTTAGCTTTTTATTGGTTAAAAATCGATATTTCGTCGTTAATGCATTCAAAATGTTAAAAATGGAATTCAAATTCTAGCGTGCAATGTTAGTAACGAATGTTTAACCCATTTTAGCCAGTTTAATTCAGAAAAAGTTTATAAAAATTTAGGAAATTCTCAGGCTCAATTTCGGGAAAAGTTAAGAAAATTGAGGCTCAGGCAAAATTATGGTTTTCTTATAAAAAAACGTGTATACATACACTTTCCAATACTGGTCTTCAGCCAAAACAAATGGATTCCCGACGATTATGAGAAGAGCCTGGGCACGAGTGATAGCCACATTGAAACGCTAAGGAGATTGAAGAATAATAATTTATATTACACCACGCATTATGCGTAGAAACATACAGTAGCTCAGTTTTTGAAATCTCAGCCTACGTATTTTGCAGCAATATTTAGTAAGCAGGTAAGGGCCTAACCCATTCGTGCTCAGCCTGGGTTTCCAGTACAGTCCAGGACAGGGACGCAGGAAGCTCTATAAAAGTGGGGGGGGCACATAGATTGAGGGGAACTTTCGCAGGGCCTCTGGAAGTGAGATTGAGCACTTCTTCTGGAGGTTAAGACACTTTAATGAAACGAAAAAGCATTTACAAGTTGAAAAAGGGTAAATATTGTGCCAGTCCTAATTGTACATCAGCTAGTGAGGTCCGGGGGTATGCTCCTCCGGGAAATGTTGAAGCTTAGATCTTCTGAGGTCGCCAGAAACATGTATTTTTCTATTTGTTTTGCATCCTCAAAATTTTCAAAAAGGGCAAGCAAGTTACATGAAAAGGAGCACTTTGCCCGAGACTTGAAAAGTGGGGGGCACGAGCCCACTGTGCCCCCCGGTTCTTACGTCCATGGTCCAGGGGCTCTGAGAGAAGTTACGGAAATACTAGGATCGACAGTAACTTTTTATTTTATTGTGCAGATATGTAAACAATTGATTATAGAAGCAAAAATTGATGATTACATTCAAAAAATAAACATGTCAACTTGATCAAATCAAGGTAATTTCAAGGATTCAAGTTAACAACTTGGCAGCTCTTGCATTTTTTCTTTTTGTCTAATTGGTCATATTCTTTTCCATTCCTTACCCTTTTTTCCTTTTTTTGTACTGTAAATGAATGACACACTCTCTTTATAGGAATATCTAATCATTCCAGTGGCTCGATGACCTTGAGGCTCGACGCCGGGGACAGCACAAATTTAAAAAAAGTGCAAACAGGGGGTCCTCGAGCCACTGGAATGATTCCGTGGGGTTCCACTCTAACAAGAAGGTTGAAAAACAATGACCTATAATTTATATGAAGCTAGCTCTCTCACTGGAATGGCAAGCTTTGCTTAATTTTCTAAAGGTTTTCCACGGAGCAGTTTTTGCAATTAACAGCGCAACTGCAATCTATATTCTGTACAGGAAACAGGAATTGGTATGAAATGACTCTCTGATATATCAAAGCAAGAGCTAAAGCCAGTACGAGGTATCGTAAGAAAATACAAAATGGCGCAAGGAATTCTAGGCTCAGCTCAATAAACAAATCATACCTTTGGGTTCTTCAAGAACCCTAAACAAAACTTTGAATCCATTTTCAAATACTCTCGGTTACTACGCACTGTTGAAATGACGATAATTCGACGTTCTTGACCTTGAAATTCCTCTACTGAGCCAACTTTCAACTCTTCAATTCTTTTTCTATTGCGTTCCTTCATCAAAAGTTGGCGAATTTTGGAAACCTTCAAAGCATATGAACCACTTGTGAGAAGATGATAGAGGATGAAAACCGAAGATCAATATTTACAGGATCTGGTTGTTTCAAGGAATTATTTACAAACAGTAAAAACCTGCACATATGAACTTTAATATAACAAGAACCTACAGCCTGGAAGTATATACTTTGATTTCAAATATTAAGAACCTTTTCAGCCTGATATTCTAGCTAAGTTTTTTGCAATGGTATATTTTTTTCAACTAGTAGACTAAGCCAATTTGCCAGTCAATCCCTTTCATGGATGCTCCAAAAGTAGTACGTAGATTTTGTGATAGGCAGGTTCAAACCTTTTTTTAGTAAATAATGTCGGGGAAAGGCCATAGGGCCTATAACAATGCTCTGAAAAAGGAAAATCTGAGAAAATGGGGGGAGCTTAAGTAGAAAGGGAGACAAGATCAAGTTTGTTGATGTTGTATTTGAAAGATGACAAATTGTAGAATTCAGGGAAAGTAGTGGGTGACAATGAGTTCCACAGATGAGAAGTTCTTGGAATCAAAGATGATTTGTGAGCTAGAGTTCGTGGATTAGGTAGTGTAACTGAGAAAGGGTGTGAATGGGTAGAGCTTCTGGTAGTTCGAAAATGCCTCACAGGATCAGGACTAATATTGCTGATTTCCTGAGAGCAATGTCCGTGAAAATAGCGGTAGAAAATGGAAAGATCTGCAAAGACCTTTGTTTTTAATCACAAAGCTTTGGGCGGATAACTATATTGCCAGTCTTTCAATGCTGTATTGTTAAAGATCATTCCCCCTGGAAATGTATAGACTCTGCATTAAGAACCAGTACCCTGGTGACTGGAATTACTTCATTGCATAAAAGCATGGAAAAGCTCAATTCAAAATTGCAGGCTCTGATGTGCCGATTTTTACTGCACCCTCGTTTGTACGTGCACCCTCGTTTGCACGAGTGATTGCTCTTACTTATTAATCTCAAGTTTCTAAGCTTCTTTGAAATGGTAGTATTAATTGCCTGATCAGTCCATGCCCGGAAGAAATTGGTGCACGAGCCTCAATTCGCACGTACACCCTCGTTTGCACGAGTGGTTGCTCTTACTTAATCCAAGATTTGTGTATCCGCAAAAGAAAGTTTCTTGTTGCTGAAGCATGTCAAATATTTCATTTAGGATAAAACAGGATAAAACAAAGTTTTGAAAGCAAATAGTGACAGTCACTTGTGATACAGTTGCGACAGCATAGTTCCTTTTTGAGATGTGCGATTGTACGGTTAATAGTGATGTTGGCACGGGCGATTTTTCACTCGTGCGAGGGATTTTGCACGTGTGTGGACACGCGCACGTGCGATCGCATGTGTCTCCGGGCATGGATTGAAATAGGCAATTTAAATGCATTCAGAGATCTTCTCTTAGCTTAGAAAGAAGTCAAAATAAATACGCCAGCTACCAACATTTCAAAAGTACATGCAAGGGTCATTTAACGGAACAGAAGCAAAGCCTGTTGTCAAACCCATAATGCATTGCCAATATCTCATCCATTCAAACAATGTAAGCTATTCCTTAGGCCACTTAAGAAAAACATTTGTTTATCATCCTCACGTGCGTCATTGTTCTTCTCGCGTTAATTCTTTTTATTATTTAATTCTTTTTTCATGTTGTTTGTCTTGATACATATTGCATCTTTGGGAATTAGTAATATTTCATTCGCAATTAGACGTTGTTTTTGTGTCATTTCGATGGCTGCATCATGCATCAATAGACAACGAAATCAAATTGGGTGCAATTCACATTTTTACTATCTTCCACGAGGAAGCATAACATTCTCATAGCGGAATGTATAGTCGAAATATAGTGTTTGATTATTAATATGATGAGGAATTAGACAATCACCCAAAGCATGCCAGATTCTAATCCCTTGTAAGAAAGAAAAGTTAGTCCCTTTTACTTTCATAAGTAGGGGAGTGCCTGGTAGAGGGAAAACTTATCCTGAGCCATCGGTATGTGAGGAAGGGTAGCCAGTTTCTTTCCTCAACACCTTTATCACCCCAGTGTTGTCACCAGGTACCCATTCGCTGCTAGGTGAACATTGAGTGAGTGCTCATTCAGGGCATCGAGTTGGACTAGAGCAGAAGATCTTCCGCACAGGAAACATACGCTCTAACCGATATGCCACCTCGCCCATACTATCCAAGTAGGCACCTGTAAACTACCTTATTAAGTGAGGCTTACAGTTGTATGTTTAGTTTGAATACTTTTTAACAGGGTGCCCGCTAAACGCGGGCATGCCTATGCCAACGCACACATAATCCCTTAAATAGAGAGTAGAAAAAACAAACAAAGCGCCCGTTCGTGTCTAAATTTTCGAAAAAGGATTATAAACTAATGTACCTCAAGGGACCTTACCATGTTTATTGGCCAGTTTTGGACGTTTAAGCACAGAAAAAGCACTACAAAATGAGGGGGGCCACATGTGTTTATAGGAACTCTTACTAATAAGAATTTGCAACGCTTTAAGCTACAAAGAAGTACTTCGATGAAATTTTGAGCAACATGTAACCCTTCTAGACGCGATTCCTACATATATATTTTCAAACCTACTCCAAATGATGAGAGGCTATAACTCATCATCTTACAGACGTAGGAAGACTTGAAAAGTGGGGACACACATCTTCAGGGGAGCCTGTAAGCTGCAATGGGGTATTTTGGTTACAAATTTGTAAAAAGTATCAAGACGTCACCAGGTGCCCATTTGCTGCTGGGCTGCTGGGCACTTGGTTCCTATTCCCCCTCCCCTGTTCCTACGTCAATGCACCACTTTGTGAACTCCAAGTTTTCTTAATATTTAAACTTTTATAACGAATACCTATAGTAGAAAGACAGTTAAACTGGAGCTACCTGCTTCTTGTATGGTGATATGATTCCAATCTCGTCTGGAGTGACACCAAGGCTTTTGTGATCAAGCAATGCTCGAACATATTTCACAACCTCAACAGCCTCGTGTCGATTGAAAAAAGATGGGCTAGAGCCCTCTCTTGCATCTTCGCCTTCAATTCCGTGAAAAATTATTGGAAAGTCCTTGGTTGGTAACTCTGACCATTGGCAAAGACTTGTCACTTTGAAGTCATCGGCTGAAGGGACCAATTCGTTGGAGTAGAACAATCTATTTGGTTGCTGAGAAGGAAGAAGGATTTTATAGAGCTATGAACATAAGTAAAATTAAAGGGAAGTAATGAGGATGGGTATAGAAATGGAAAAATTATGTGCAATGAAAGAAATTTCACATTTAAAGCATAAAGTGAGGAAAACTGATAACATCTAAAACTATTTACATATACAATCAATAATTCTTCTTCATGTTTAGATTCATTAATTTCGCTTATTATCATGATCTGTGTTATAGATTGGAAAAAAATGCTAAAGGATACCCTCAAAATATCGGGATGAGTTCGATAATTCTTGACCAGTTTTGTAATGTATTTGTTGTTATATCTCCCAATATCGACACAAACATTTTCTCTGGAAATGCTTTCCTCTTCAATGCCATCTTTTTGCCTCTGGTAAACATCACCAGTCATCATGATACGCTCTAGCAAAGAAACTTCAAGGCCATGCTGCAAGCAAGAGAAAAATTCTAAAGAAAGTATTCACATGTTTTGATAAACATCTTAGCTCATACTGAAGCAGATTTTCTGACAAACACCTCGGTAAACTTTCTGTATACCTTATATGCTATAATATTTAAACTCCATGTCATTCAGTAAAGAAACAACTATCCATCATAATAAGAACAAAGATTTTATATACTTTTAGGAAACTTAATTTAAAGCCTTTTTTAACTTTTCTCAATAAATCTTATAACGGGTACATGAGTAGTAACGGTGTTTGCTGCCAATGGAGCGCCAACTGAAAATGCTGCGCCAACTTACGGTAGGGTTGCCAAGTTACAGTGCCTCGTTTTGGTTTTTGCTTTGAAAAACGCAGCCTAATGATAAATTGAAGAACCAGGGCGACGACGAAAATCATACTCACACCGCTTGTTTATGTGCCCTGTCTCTTATTTAGTTATGCTTTAGTTTGACACGCCCTTTGCCTTATATGCACATACACATACCTATTTTGGTATTTGTTTTTATCTATACGCCCTTTTCATTTATGGTTACACATCTCAATTTATGGTTTATTGTTTAAACTTAACATTACTACAAGTGGGCTTTTAGATTGAAAGAAAACCCCCCTTTTGAGCATCAAAGTACATTCTATCTTAGGTGCGATTGCTTATCTATTGTATGAGGTTATAAAATAGTAAAAAAGTGGGGGCTGCAGCCCCCCATCCTCCCCCGGCTCCGGCGTACCTATAAAAGAATATTGAGGCTCAAAATCGCTGCAATTTAAGAATAATTTAAGAATAATGCAAGGTTCAATCTTCATCAAGGATATAAGAATTTCTTGTATCCTAGTTATAATACTGCTTTCAGATGTACGTTTGCATTATCGATACAACATATAAACTCTTGCTTTGTTCTACGATGTAGTAAAACATCAACAAGGAGTGGAATATACTTCTTAAATTTTTAGACGAAGATATTAAGACAAAGACTTTTGGTATTTAAGAATAATTTAAGAATAACAATAGGCGCAAAATTTAAGAATATTGAGGCTCACCGAAATGTCAGGTATTTTTATAATCAAAAGTCCTCTATCTTATTTTCTCTATTTTAATTTTAGCAGCAGGCAATGACAACAGTAAATGATATTGGGAATAACGATAATTCATGTAAATGTGGTCTGTGTTGTATAGAATGGCTCCTCCGCATCAACGTAATACGTCATAGGCGGAACTGTATAAGGAACATTGCACCACGATTGTGCACAGAGAACTAAAACAATGTCTATTGGGCAATTTATGGACTTAAAATAATTATTGGATATCTTCTATATTGCGCCATCTTTTGTGTTGAGTATTATAAAATAGTTTAGTTTTATCGTAAAGTTAGTTGTCTTCGAAGAAGTAGAAGTAACTGAAGTAGATGAAAGCGACCCTGACGATAGTTGCCATGTTGAAGAGAAAAATTCGTAAGTTTTAAGCAGCCTTTTTAGGGATTCTTGTTATCAGTACGAGAGAACTCACGCTCTCCTCTATGTTACAATTTAAGGATAGGAATCAAGTAGAGCCAAGACCCAAGCATCTCCCTAAACATAGCACCTGTGTGCTAAAAAGACTTCCTACGAGGAGTTAACATTCAGTGAATACTAATTAAATAGGGGCCACGCACAAGGGGCCCGGGACCATGTAAATAAACCGAGAATGCTAATTTGACTTCACCTTGGTCCCCAAATTCAAAATCCAGGAAACTATTGCAGAAAAGTTATGAAATGCACTCACTCTAATTGCGATTGGCGATTGTAATACCGGACCAAGCTGCTTTGGATCACCAGCCAAAACAACCTGACCACCAAACTTGTTTTCCGGATCTATCAAGCCAGCCAAAGGGATCAACGCTTCGGGCTCGACAGCCTGGCCACATTCGTCCAGAAATATATGAGTGAAATGATCGATGGGTACACCCATGCTTACCAGCCTAATGAAGCAAATTAGGTGTTCACTGTTAGATCGAGCTTTGGTGTGGAGGGATATGACCACTACATGTGTAAAGCAAGAAAATAGCAGAAGAAGAGCCTGAAGTTAATATGCAGAGCTAGAAGTTAATATGTCATTGTTCTGCAGGATGAATACAAAGAGTGAAGAGTTTCTTTAGCAATTTGGAGCATACTACCCAACAAGATTATTAAAGCATTACATACCACGCATCATCAGTGTTCGTGCTGTGATGAGTAGATAAAATTCGAGGACATTTTTAGGAGATTTCAAGGTGTAAAAAATGCTTTGTAAGGGAGATTTCATGTACCTTCTCTTGGCAAAAAGCAAATCATTTCCTAAGTGAATCTGCCACTGAAAATCCTCCCACCCAAAAATACCTAAATTGTCTTCAGTATTCGAGGTAAGAAGAAGACTTGAGCTATGTTATCTCGCAACTCACAAATTTTTTCAAAGTGGAATTGCTTATAGACTCAAGGGAAGTCTCTTTGTCGGCAAATTGGCATAGAATGAAGTCTATTTGTCCTCAATTTGGGGTTGTGCACCCCCCAACAATTTTCTTAGCTTCCCCATGCTAGTCTTCTTTCCAATATTACAGTTTAAAGCTTGGAGTTCTTCAGGAGTTTTCTAACCTCCCTTAAAAACGTAAATTAGCTCCAAGGAGGTTTCAAGGAGGTTAAGGAGTAGCGCGAACTCTGACTATGCATGTATGCCTTTGCTTAAACACCAAAAATTTATATTTCATGTCTTACTTTCCAGCATTAACCATGGTGCATATAACAACACGATAATTTTCAATTTCTTCTGAAGTTGGTGTTGCGAAGGTATCGTCCTCAATCTTGCAGAAGTCCTACACGAATAAATAGCATCTTTGTTAGTCTAAAATCAGTGGCGGTTTCTCAACAAAAATCAGGGGGCAAAGCCGTTGTTGCTGTTGTTGTTTACTTATTTTGAGTAGGCTATAATACCTAGCTTATTCAGCTAATTTAGGTTTACTATGCATGCCATATCCAGGCATGGGACCCCTAGTTTAACGTCCCTTCCGAAGGACGGCGGAGTGAGCTGTTTTGGTGGTTCATCTGGAGATCGCCCATTCAGTTTCTTAACTTCAATAAAGCTAATGGAACTGGCTGGGCCGCTTGGCCACTCACCCCGCTAGGCACTTAATTTGCCGAGCATTCTACAAGTATATTTGTCGAGTGTATGTGTTTTTCATAAGAGAATAGCTTACAAGAAAATTGAAGCTCAAGCGAAATGTGGTTTTCTTACTAAACAAGCGTGTATTTTCCATTTGGTCTAATGCTTTGCAGAGAATTAGCCGACTCGATGACAGCTGGAGGGCACATTAGTCCCTTTAAGATGTACTACTGTTTAAAATACTAATTTTAACCTCAGTCTTACGAAAATGGTAAGAACTTTGCAGAATCTAGAGCTATAGTCTTAATTATACTCGATTTTACTTTCGCTTCCCTCACTTCATTGGGGCTTGGAAGTTGCCTCTGAGAGGACTTAAGTTTTAGCTCGAGCGTTTAGGATCGGATGGCCTTTCTGACGTCACCAATGGCCTGCAGTGGGCCTCGAACCCAGGACCATGTTGGTCTGAGTCGAGTGCATTACCGCTAGGCCATGGCTTCTTTAGCTATAGTCTTAATTGACGTCCACAAATGGTAAGAATATGTCTATCATTATCGTTTAACTCAATATTATGCTGGGTTCACACTGTAGATTCTCGTCTATAGATTCGGAAAGTTATCGACAAAACGAAGAATGTCGGCAAGTGCAAGCAAAGACGCAGCGTTAGAAGAAAGTTGATGACTCACTTGTCGATGAAATAGAACATGTTCTACTTCTCGTAGATTTTTGTCGATAGATCGATAGAATTTCATTTTCCTTGGTCTGTTTCCTTATTTTTCAATATCTAAGCATAGATAAATGTTTCAAGCATCTCTTTTTCCATGCTCACTTCATCAGGTACAGCGCACAAATAGTTTTCCAACACTAGCTTCTGTAGACAAGTATCTACCCGACTTCTTCTTTTTTTTCGATGACTTTTTGAATCTATAGACAAAATCTATAGTGTGAACCCAGCATTACACTGAATAGGCCTACATTTCATTTCAATTAAATTCATTTCATTTTTCATTCTTTAAACATGTTGGCCCCTCAGATAGAAAGATCTGTTTTACATGGAACCATGTGAAAAACAAATACTAATACCTACATAAATAAAAATCTTTACAATTTGAAAGAAGAATAAAGAAAAAGAAAAAAAGAAAACAAAACAAAAGAAGAAACTGAATATGAACATTTCCTGCTGTTCTACAAGCATGGTTTTCAGTTTCATCTTAAATGACTGGAAACTATTCTTTTTACAATCGTTAGATAATGAATTCCAAACCATGGCCCCCCTTTATGCAAAACAGTTTTGATCATGCTTTGCTTTTAGTCGCGGTGGTCTTATACACGTTTTATTGTTATAAGAAAAAAATTTGTAAGAAAATGAGGCTCAAATCGTCAAAATCTTAAGAAAATCGTAAAAAATCACGAGGCAAATAATCGATATTTCATCGTTATTGCATTAAAAATGTTAAAAATGGAGTTTAAATTGAAGTATGCAATATTAGTAACGAAAGTGTAAACCATTTCAGCCAGTTTATTTCAGTAAAAGTTAAGAAAAATTTAAGAAAATCTCAGGCTCAATTTCGGGAAAAATTAAGAAAATTGAGGCACAGGCAAAATAATGGTTTTCTAATAAAAAAAACGTGTATTTACTTCCGAATTGCGAATAAATCTATTTGTTATTGAGGACACTCTATTGAAGAGGGTAGTAAGATAAATTGGAGTCTGATTATTTACAGCTTTTTAGACCATACTTGCAGAGTCTTGATGACGATTTCTTGATGTACCACCAACCACAACTGGGTATGAAAGTAAAGGTAGTCCCGTATACTTTCGTACGTAGTGGAGTGCCTGTTAGAGAGGACACTGTACCTGGGCCATCGGCATGTGAGGTAGGATGGCCAGTTCCTTTCCTCGCCGCCTTTATCTCCCTAGTGTTGCCACCGGGTACCCATTCGCTGCTGGGTGAACAGTGAGCAAGCGTTCAGTCAGGGCATCGAGTCGGGCTCGATCCGTAGACCTTCCGCATGGGAGGCATGCGCTCTAACCACTATGCTACTTCGCTCATAACTAGGTATTAGAAATATTAAATTTCCAGCTCCAAAAGTCATACTAATATAGTAAAAACCTGCCTATGTGCCGCGTCTATAACTATATTTCTACTACAATAATTTCTTACAATCCAATAACTCATTAATGCTAAGCCGCCATATTTGTTCCTCACTCTTGCCCAAGCCTCTAGGCCCCCTTCGCAATTCCAACGTTCATTACACTGAACTTCATTGCAAAATATTAAAAAATTCCATCTACTAAGTAGTACCAAGTAGCAATAGAAAAATTTGTCATTCATTTGCTTGGAATCGTCCTTTTCAGGTCGAAAACAATTTATAACTATAAAGCAATTGTCGCAAAGCTGCTCACAAATTTCTCAACCATGAAGTAACTAATAACACAAAAATTCTATCCTAAAGGCTCATACTATAGGATAGTCCGTACGATGCACCAGTATATCAAACCGATCCTGCGACAATTAAAATTGCCTAGTATATCAATTTATTTAATTTTATGTCATATGTTTAAGGTGAGTGGCCCTTCAGTAATAATTGATTTTCAAGGGACCCTCCGTCTAAACTATACTCAAAAAAATAATAATAATTAAAAAATATGAAACCTAATTACAATGTTTAAAAAGTCTAATTACAAATCTTAAAATAAAATAATATACAATTTAAAACGTTATATTATGTTATACTGCTAATAACAGTATAGTTGTAATGATTCGTCAAGAGCCTGCGAGCATGGTTTATAAAGCAATTAATGGCCAAGCGCCTCCCTACTTGTCCAGACTTTTCAATAGCATATCTGCAGCTACGAACAGAATGCTTCGTAATTCCAATTTAAATCCAAGGCCCCCAAGAATGAGAAGGAAACTTGGGCAAAACAGCTTCGCATACATGGGGGATACGATCTGGAACTCATTGCCTAATGACTGTAGAAAAGGTCATACCTTTCCAACATTTAAAGTGAAACTAAACGCCATGCTTGCATAGCAACATTTATTTTTCTCTGTAAACTCTGTGCCACTTTCATGTTCTAGTTTGAAATATTATAGGATTTTATTTTAGCTTGTATATATTTTTTCTTTTTAAAGGAGGACCCCTTGAAAACCAGCTATGCTGAAGTGTAACCTTCCTAAAAAATGAAAAAATGAAATGAAAAATAATAAACCATCAAAAAGCATCCAACTTTTGCATAGCATAAAAGAGCAGTATCCTACTGTAACCTCCTCTAAGAGCAGAGTTTTTCAAAAATGTAACAACCACAAACCTTAATATTGAAGTCATCTGGAAGCGTGTTGAGTGATCTGCTGAACGCATTGAAACGGAAGATACTGCTTTTAGGAATCGGGCATGGCTTTATCAATCGCTGAAGAATGAGGTCAGCAGCACTGTTTGAAGGGGTGCATGCCAGAATTCGACTGTTTTTGGACAGTTTCAATACCTTGAATTTAAAAAACAGTTGCTAAATATCATCCTCGAGACATACTAGCTTACACTAGACACCTAGTCTGAACAGAGTTATAAATAATCATGTTAATGATGTTACAAAATTTTCTAATCTGGTACAGGGGCGTGGTGCTAAATTTTTAACAAGGGGCTCAAAACAAAAGTTTAGGGAGCACGCCCACGTAGAATCGTGCAAACTAAATAGGGGATGCTCTCCTTTCGATTAGCTTACCTATTGAGAGAGCTCTTCCTTAAAGGAATTCCCTGCATGCATATCTATCTCCTCATAACGTTGTCATTTTATTAGTTTGTACTTCCTTATTGTAATTTGTTGTTTGACATTAATTTGTAGTTCTTTTATAACATTTGCATGTAGTGGAATTTCAAAATGAAGGTGAACTGAACTGAACTGAATCCAATTCCCTTCTCAATATTCCACTGAACACTAAGTTTGCTGTTGTTGTTGTTGAATTGGTTTTGAGTAGGCTGTTATGCCTAGCTTATTCAGCTAATTTAGGCCTACTATGCATGCCGCATCCAGGTAAGGGACCCCTAGCTTAACGTCCCTTCCGAAGGACGGCGGAGTGAGCTGTTTTGGTAGTTCATCTGGAGATCGCCCATTCAGTTTCTGACGGTACACAGCCGTGCTTAACTTCAGTTAAGCTAATGGAACTGACTGGGCCGCTTGGCCACTCACACTTCTTGTTTGTGTTTGTGTCAAGTGTTTGTGTGCAAAGTTTGTGTCTAGCTGAAACATTATACTTTATTGTGAGCAAATATTGAAATGGGTTTGCAAGACTTGAACTAAATAGAAAATTTAAGAAAAATTATCAATAACTTAAAATTCAAAAGGAGGGCTGAGCCACCAAAGTTTTCCACAGATCTACCATTGACAATGGACAATTACAACCAATGAGCACACACCGGCATGACGTAGCTTAGTACACTTGGGATAAGTGGACGTGCCATTTCTAAGTGCTGATTTATCGGTATAACAGTTAACGATCTCTTCTAAAAACGTGTTTCTATGGCCGCCATTGTTCCTATCTGCCCCCAACGTTCCTAAACGAGGCTGACTCAACATAACGAATTAAAATAACACAAGGAAGAAATAAATATAACAAACGTTAAGAGAATTGCCTTAAGTAAGTCAATATGCATCAATCGGTATTAGGTTTTGCAGCATGTACGGAATTGTGGGTGTGGTACGTCTCCTTCCAAAGCTAGACCTAATTGCCCCTCCTCCCATCCGAGGAATTCACGTGATTGTGAGCATTGCACATCCCCGTTCAAAGCTAGATTTAGTCACCCCCCATCCAGGGGTTTCATGCAAATAGATATCCATTTGGAGCAAGAACTTCCAATAATCGTTCACTTGAATTGAGATTATTTCATCTACATATACAAAGTAAATGCAGCAGTTCCTTGGCAATTTTATAACTTTTCACAAAGAAAGCTTACTTTTGGGTCTCGAATAAGTGGGACGGGTCCTAGTAAGAAGGGGGAGCTGAAGATTCCTCAAGATGAAAGAAGCGGGGGGTCGGAATAACTGGGGGGTCGGAAGCTTGGGTTGATTGGGCAACAAACGACACATCTACAAAATACTCCAATAAAAATCATTGGAAGGAAATGCTTTTCGGAATCTTGCCACATATATCTCATTCATTATTTGGGTAAGTCAACAAAATTGCCAACTTTTAGCAGTTTCTCCTAGAAAAAATTGAAAATTAAATAAGGGTGGGGGACCGACAAAAATGAGCGGGGGGACGCTTATCAGGGACTTAAGAGCATGGATAATGCATAAGTGAAGAGTACAACTTAGCAACAAAAGAAACATTAGTTTGATCTCACAGTAACAAAAATACTCTCTTGGACAAACCTGCTTCATAGCCTCAACACATGTGACAGTTTTTCCTGTACCAGGTGGTCCAAATATGATGTAAGGACAGGACCCTGATGATCCAGCAACAATGTTCTTGACGGCTGTCAGCTGTTCTGCATTGTCCTCAATCATGCGATTATAACAACTGTTTGGTAAGAAATATGGGAGTAAAATTGACAAAATGGTGATAGTCAATGAGGTCAGGGATATGCCGATAGGGGCGTGGGGGCATTGCGCCCCTCCTAATATTTTCAAATTTGCAAGAAAGTTGGTCAAAAGCTAGCCAGGCTGCCAAGAGGGTTGGCCACAGTGTTTTCTGTGACCTTTTTCTTTTTTAGTAACAATTTAGTAACAAAAGTTGGTCAATTGGTAAGAACGCCCCCCCCCCAACAGAAGGTGTCTCGGCACATCACTGAATGAGGTACTTGTATTTACTATGTATCTCCTCACTGTGGTAGCTTTTGCATTCACGCGAGAAATGTACAAGTCAACAAATGATCTTAGTATATGACTTGTATGGGGCTATCATGAGAAGAAGCATGTAGTGTATAATCTAAAGACGAAAAACCTATGCAAATTTCCAATGATAAGGACTACAAGCTTTGGAATAGAATCGATGTCTTTTAGGGGGAGTGTCCTCTGGAATACACTAGATGATAGTACAAAAATGAACCAACTCTTCTCGTATTCAAATATGAGATTAAAAAATTGGTCTGGAAAAGAATGCACCTGCAGGATCTGCCGCTAACTCATTATTTTGGTATATGATGTGTATATAATTTTTTCTTTGTTGAAAATAGTTGGTTTATATCAGTAGTTAATTACACGGTAACAACCATTTTAAACGTGGATAATTGATGTGAGATGATATGATATGATATATGATATGATATATGATATGATATGATTGATATGATATGATATGATTGATATGATATGATATATGATTGATATGATATGATTGATATGATATGATATGATATATGATTGATATGATATGATATATGACATGATATGATAGGATATGATTGATATGATATGAATGATATGATATGATTGATAAGATATGGTTGATATGATATGATATGATATGATTGATATGATATGGTTGATATGATATGATATATGACATGATATGATATGATATGATATGATTAATATGATATGATATGATTGATATGATATGATATGATATGATTAATATGATATGATATGATTGATATGATATGATATGATATGGGATATGAATGATATATTAGATGAGATGAGGAGATAAATAACAATCTTAATGATAGGAGAAGAGCTCTTGAAGGGAGTACTCTTTTGCTTCAAATGACGTAAATCAGAAAATTCTCATTAAAAATACCTTATCTTGTTTACTTCGCTCTTTGTCAGTAGTGGCGTTGCATTTGACTCTTGAGGATCCAGTACAGAAGGAAATCTTCCTTCATAGATAAGCTCGCATGCCATATCAATGGCCCTGTGCTGAAGACGTATTGTGCCACGATTGAAGCTGAATCTGACCTTATGCCGTTGCCCTCTGGCGAACTTTTCGTGAAAGCTGTAATAGGAATATTTCATTAAATTTAGAAGGATTGCCAGATGCATTATGATGAAAGACTGATTGCAGATACTATCTAGCACTCTGGGTAGAACTGTGCTTGTGAATTTGACTTAGGCAGTGGTTCCATGGGACCAGTTCCAATTAAAACCATGACATTCCTGGTACGGAAAGGCTTTGCGTTTCCACCGGACGGCTTGGAACGGTTCCATTTGGGACTGCTAATCGTTTCCAAATGGTTCTGCTTTCGAATTCGGTCCCAATTGGAACCGTCCTCTTGGAAACGGGTGGAATCGTTCCAAATGGGTTCGGATAGGCAGTGAACGAAGTTTGAAGCAAAGTGATTGGCACACTAGGCAGATGTCTCCTGCACAGTTTTCGAGCATCAGCATCAGTCCTTCTTATTTACGCTTGCTTCATAATATATAATTAGATATACATAGCAATGCAATTAGATTTTTAAAACAACACTGAACTTGTTACATTGTAATTTAAATTGAATAATTAGCCTCTACAAACATCTAAAATGAACTCGTTTTAATGATTTCAGGACACCATCTTATAGAGTGGAGTTTCACAGGCTATACCCGCACGTGCTCATAGTCACTCCATGATCAGCTAAATAGGAAAGAAGAGCTACCCTGTCATTAACTATGGTCAAAAGGTCAAACCCCCATCTACAGCTTTATATCGCTATCTTGAATTTTTGCTTTTCATTCAACGATTTATAACTTCATGATAAACATTTCTCTATCAATTCGGGCGATTTCGATATTTTTTGGTAAAAGTACTAGCGAAAGGAAGTACTCACATTAAAGGACTGACAATTCGGGGGTTTACAAATATGGATAAGGTTGAAATCTGCCATATTGCAAATCACAACTATATTCTAACATAAAATCTAATTGAAAAAAGAACAAAATTTCATCTGCTGCTACTACCTTGAATTAAACTTCAGCAATATTCTGTCTCTTTCAACAACATGAATGTAGCCTTGGTACTCCTTTCTGTCATATTTTATTTTCTGCTGACCAGCACCTGATTCCACTCGAACGTATGCTTGGTCTCCAACAAGAAGAGATGGTTTACCTTCAGCCAGGCCTGGTACCTGAACAAAAAGGAGAGCATGTTTCTCCACGATGCAAAGTAGAAAGAGGGGGGGG
>WIPJ01034911.1:142418-166228 GCA_018155075.1 Cassiopea andromeda | reverse complement strand
TTATCAAAGTCTCTGTCTTTTCGTGGACTATAAATCGCTCCTTTAATTGCTCTAAAGAGAACTTTTTTGTCTAAAATATCTCTAACTAAACAGGCTTGCCTATTCGAAACAATGAAAAAGTTTTTCAGTTGCTTCATGGTGACTCTCGTTCTGATTGTTGACGGGAAATGTCGAAGAAAGCCCTCCATATCGCTCCGAGCTGCCCTCTCCGTCTTAATATCATTCCATTGGCTGCTAATAAGCTGAGATATTTCCCCATGTGACAGCTTCGCCATATTTCTAGTAACAATAATCTTTCACAGAATTTACGGTTCATTTACCACTAACCGTCCATCTTACCTTGAATTGTCACTACTACATCATTTCCAAGAACTTTTATGTGATTGAGGCAAAATCCTTCGCAGAAACACTGCAACAACATAGAAATATGACCAACGAGATATAAGAAACATAACTTTTTTGTCTTAGGCCAACTTCCTGAATGGCATAGCTTCACTAAGATGGACTTGTACAAAACAGTTTTACATATAGATTCACAACATGTTTCCTTCAGATAATCTTGTACTTTATAATGATGATAATTATAACTACACTCTTTTTTATGAGAACACAAGCCTAAAATTTGGTTGAAAATTAAGAACAAATCAAGAACAAGGCTTAGCGTGAAGCTTTGTCATAAAATGTATTTCCAAAAAATAATGCAGAAGCTTTCCACTAACAAATGGATATGAAATGTCCTTTCCTTGCTAACCTGTGGAGAATTAACCGTCTTGAGATCTTTTCCCTTGATTTTCTCAACTTAGTTGCTCCTAGCAAAACCAAATGCTGTGCTAACATTATTTATTTATAATTGCTTATAAACTTTTTTCTATAAAACACATTAATATTCAAGAGAGATCATCTTGGTTGCAACATCTGACTCTCAATCAATCAAAACATCCAATGCTGTCTTGCATATTATCTTCCTATGTAGTTCTAAATGGCCCAAATGCAACTAATTTAGGAATAAATTAAGAACAATTCAGCCTCAAAATTTGGGAAAAATTAAGAGTAGCTAGCCTGAACCTTGATTTTACTGGTTCTTATAAAAAAAGAGAGTGTACATACTATAAAGTACAACTTGCTACTAAAGTTGCTCTGTGAAGGTATGCAATGGTCAAAAGACAAAAAAGAGATATTGAGAGAAAGCTAAAATATGTAGGAACTTTCCTTATTCAACTCCTCAACCAAGGGCACGATAAAGAAGGCAGTTTCCCTTAGTGGTTGCTGTACTCGAATCCACCCATTCTTACTCAGTAATGGAAGGTCAGAACTAGTGGCTAAATAATCGTTCTACATCCTACCCCATTAGGGGGCATCTATACTATCAGTGAATTTGCAAAGCAAATCAGGGAGGCCAGAGAGGAGGGGAAGACAGGAGCAAGTGCCCATCCTGCCTTTCATTTGGGGGAGCAGTGGCAAAAGAAAGGATTGTGAGAATCATACTCTCTGATTCCTAAAAATATACCTTAGAAGTCCTCTATTTCTTGGCTAGTTGTGATAGTTGGTACCCTTTGGCCCCCATTGCCCCACTATCATTCCACAGTGCCCCTGAAACAAATTGATACCTAAGAAAAAATATGGTTGCTCAAGAACATAGTGTGAACTCAGTCTTTAGGACAATGAAATGTGAGAAGAAAGAGAAGATTGTGGTGATGATGTTGATTATGGCTTCATTAATTGGATGATCTTAATAAAATACCTCAAGGCATCTTTGCCAATGGCATTTGCCATTCTTTCACCCTTGCTTTTCTTCCTGTTTGCATTCACATGCTGCTCATTAGACAGTTGTTCATCAGGTTCACTGGCATCAGGTCTAGGTGGTTGCCACCTACCAAAATATTGATCTGTGGCAAGACGCCTCTGTTGTAAATATGTAATGTTTCCAGCTCCAGAGGAGAATTTTATAATTCTCTTGAGCTTCATACTCCTTACAATAGCAGCAAAGGGCACACTTTCAAAGTCAGGGGGCTTGTCTGGCGTGTTTTCCAAAAAGTTATCATAAGCATCCTGTAGAGCTCTCCTGTTGGTAGGCCGGCTGCCTCCTAAGCTATTTACATATGCAACGAAGTGATTCGTCAGAGTTTTGGCAGTCAAATTCAAATTCGTCCTGTTTTTTGGTGGTAACTTACAGTGCCTGATTTGGACCACATTATGCTTCAGCAATCGTTTCAAAATATCCTTCAAAGCGATGCCATTACAGTCTATGCTCGGGTTTTTTCTTTGGGTGCTTATGAATATATCTTTCAAGGGAGGGTAGCCAACCCAATTTGGCTTTTTTGAAATGCGATCAAAAAATTTAGAGCATATCATATCAAAGTTTCCATTTCCCAGAGGGTCAAAGACGGCTCCTTTTACTGCTTTAAAGAGAACTTTGTTGACGACCACATCGGTGCATAAGCAGGCTTGCTTGTCCGAAACCATGAAAAGGTATCGCAGCTTCTCTGGGAGGACAATAGTATCAAATCTTGTTCCGATTGTGGACGCGAAATCTTGGAGAAAGCTCTCCATATCGCGCAGAGCCGCTCCTTTCTTCCTAGTTTCATTCCACTGAGTACTCAAAAGCTGAAAGAGTCGCTGTGGAGATAGCTGTGCCATAGTTCTAGCAAGTTAAAATTCTTGTAGAATTCAGCAATAAACGAACGGCTACGCAATTTCTTCGAGTTCTACTAATTGAACTATGGTCCGACTAGCGTGGACCAGTTAACCCTAAATAAGCAGTATTACATCATTACAGAGTTCTAAGAAATTTATATGATCGAGGTAAAGTCCTTCGCAGTGAGGTTCTGCAATCCAAGCCTTCCTCAGAAGAGTTGTCGATCTGGAGCTATCAATTCCAAGTTTGAAAAAGTTGTATTTTTGAGAAACTGCTTGGCTTGAAAATTTTAGGCTTTGATAATCATTTTTTATGTATTGAACTGTGCTGGTTACCCCCGTATTTAGGTACCATCTCACGTCAGATCCTACTGGGCTCCGTTGGGACAGTAGCTTATTATGTTTTGCACGGATACCTGCTTTTGCGTTGCTTTTCTCGAATATGATGTTTTTAAGAAATTGTTTGTTGGGTTATTAAGCAAAACGTAACTGGAGGAAAAGCCCTTGAGGGGCAAAACCTGTCTGTACAACACTTTGCAGGGGCACGAGACTAAAAAGTTGGTTTACTGCGCGGGAAATTTCAATTATTAAGGTATTGCAGCTTCTCCTGTAAATATGTAATGTTTCCAGCTCCAGAGGAGAATTTTATAATTCTCTTGAGCTTCATAAAAAGTTGGTTTACTGCGCGGGAAATTTCAATTATTAAGAATTCATGGTGCGCGTCCTATTCTGCGGAAAAGTCCCGGAAATTTTTGCACAGATCAGATTTCGAAATCGTGGTGAATAATCTAAAATGTGTGACTTCTCATCTCTTCAAATGCACGGCCAGAAAACCATCACACTGATTGTGCGCGCCCAATATTGGAAAGCGCGCGGGCTAGTGCGCAAGCAAGATATTGCAGGCGCGCATTGGAGCTTCCAGTCTGGGAGAAGAAAGTCTTATTTTGCTTTGCACATCTCTAGGTCAATTACTTTGTTTGGGGGCAAAACAATGCAAAATTTCCCATTTTGGAGTATTGCCCCAGTATCCTCTTACAGGTTAGTTATGCTATTTTGAGGTAAACAGAATTTTATAGAAAGTTGCAGCTTGGACTGACAATGATTTGACCCAGAATTTTGGTTTATTTTGGATTTGTCAGAGAAATCCTCACTTTGAAAGCTTGATTGAATAATAACAATCTAAATGAAATTACATGGCTACTAAAAGCATTCGTAAGCTCCAAGGGCTCCTTTGTATTCCACCACTGCACCCATCTGTCCATTAACTCTTTATTATCACTTGGCTTCACCCACATTAAATTTGCAGTGCCCTTTCATAAAACTACAATGTAACCTCATTTTGTTTCAATAAAAGTTAATAACATTGTTTTGAAAATTGGATTAATGTGGATTTTTGCAAAGCATGATTTGGATTTGACTGATTTTTGTATGGCAACACTTCCTTCAAAATGCTAAAGAGAAGGGACCTCTTGAATCAATTTTTTGAATGGCATTGTTGTAGCAACAGTGACGTCTGAAAAAATTTTACTTAGGAGGGATGTTCACAGAATATGTGGAAAATTATGAACAAGCATAACCAGCAGAATAATTAAGCAGCAAATTGAAATTGGTAAAACCTTACTCATTGGTGGGATGCTGGGGGGTATAGTGTCATACTGCTAAGTTATAAATGTAAGAATGGAGCTATACATGGAACATAAGGTCAGATAAAGTAGCTTGCAAAAGTACTTGTATCTTGTATTAGTATGTCTCATATTTCGTTATTTGGAATTTAGACTCACAGTGCTTGTAGAAGGCTGTAGAGGTCTATTTCGCACTACTTAAGTGCATCCCTCATGGTAAATTAGTTTAGAAGAACTAGCAATTGAAATTAGAGAGAATTACAGTTAGAACTATGTGAATCATGAGTTAGAGTTTGTTGGCTCAATGGCAGGAATGTGAGTCACCTAGCCGAGCCATTTGTACAGTTAAGTTGGAATGAAGATAAAAGTTAATAGCTATTAAAATGTCTACTCTCTCCACTACAATTCTAAAGACTGCTTGTGCATCAAGGAATCCTGACCAAGTATACAGTTGTCCACCAAAGAAGTGCATCCGAGACTTCTACAATGATTATGATGATGATGTTCCAAGCATTATCTCTCTCTGTTATTTTTTTAAATTTCACAATAGGAAGTGTAGCACCTCTCAGCCATAAAAAATGAGGACTTTGTTAGGGAATTTTTTGCCTGCTTATATATTTGTTTGGGAAATTCAGAGGGCATGGCCGACTAGAAATCCTTTCCTCAGAGCCTAATTTTTTCTTAGCTGGGGTCATAAAAATATTATTTTTAGGCACCATGCACTATCCTCATTGGACTTTCATTGGCAGGAGTTAAATCCCTTCCTCGTGGAGCATATGAATTCACTAAGAATAAACTATGACAATTCTACAAAGTAAAGGTATAGTAGAAAAGCCCAGACAAAAAACGATACCAAATAAAGATTGACACCTAAATATCAACATCAATACCTAATTCATATCATATTTCCTTCGGATTATCTTGTATTTTATACCAGGGCAATCTTGGACTCTTCCTCCTTCAAACAAAACTACACCATGCTCCTGAAGAACTCCTTTTTCTCCAGGTATATATGCAGTTATTAATTTCCCATTGCTCAGCCTCAATATTGCACACTTTCTCTGAGCAGAATTTGGCTTCTTTGGTGTTCGCACAACCAATTTTACACAAACTCCTTTCCGTTGTGGACCAATCAGTATCTTCTTATCTTTGGGAATTTGAAGTTTTGGCTTCTTTTTTTTTGTTCTTGGTTTTTGCTTTCGTATTTGGTTCAATGTAGGAAAGAATCTAACCTGGTAGCCATTTTTTGCAGATAAAATTGTTCTTTGACTGTCAATTAGTTTAAATTTGCAATTCCCAGAGAGGAATGAAGCTTCATGTAATCCCCTGACTAGCATTGGATTGTAATTGAAATGCTTAGCCTTCAATCCTGCAGATATACCTGTAAGGAGAAAATAATTACATAATCCAGCATAGATGATAGTTTAAAATGCAAATTCAAAAGAAGCAAAACCTACTTCTATATTTCTTTGGCACATAGATAATTTTTATCACAAACAGTAATCCTCTAAGTGGCATTGGTTTTTTATCAAAATGACTGGAATCATATTACATATTACATTACATATTAAATAATATTACAAGGAAATGTGCATGCAATCAAATATAGATGACATCCTGGGCTGGAAAAGATCTTTTAATGACAGCAACCATTAAACTTTTTGCTGAAATACTTCCAAGTTATCATAGTTCTTCTTCAAAATAATGTAGAATTCAATGTCAAAAAAATATTTTACAGTGACTCCATTCTAATGCCAGATTTCAGCTGCCCCTCCTACTGGTGGTTGTGCAGTAGTGTACTTTTTCCAGCCCTTATGACAGCTATTATTCACAACTGCAATCCAAAAAACAGATACAACTTTGCACCACCTTCCCTTAGGCTCTTGGGTATTTCATGAAATGTGACAATGATTGCCAGTTTTCCACAAGTGGTGAGTAAGAATGAATAAGAAGATTTAAAAATTATGTGGCTTACCTCCAGCAGCATCAGCAGCTCTTGATGATATTGTTGAGACATGCTTCAAGATAAAATAGTATAAACTTAATATGAACAAGACTAATATACTATAATGCAGTCTGGGCAGACAGCTGCAAAGATAAGCTGTTCTCATTTGGTTCCTAATGCTAGCAAAATAATAAGTTACCTTCCATGTTGCATTTCTGTTTTGTGCTCTTTGAAGCCTATGGAATATTCTCAGACCTTCTAGATGTGACTTTGTTGGCACTTTACTCCACAAAAGGGAATTCAGCAAAGGGAGCTTTACTTTAGACATTCCTGCTCATCAATGCTACTCACGAAATAGATTGCCATTATGAACTGATCTCGATATCATATCAATATTGCGGCAGCCGCAGTCTCAGTGCTTGTATTGGCCTCTCAACTAAAGAAAGAATTATGTTTGGAAAAGTAAGTGATTTTGTCAAAAATTTTTGCAATATGAGCGCATTAATAAGTGGTTGCCTCGAGAACGTTATGTATTTTTATTGGGCAGTAGGTGTTCTTGCGTTTACTTATTTGCATTCCTTGACAGTTCTACTTAGCCTTTCGCTTTGCGGAAGGTCTACTAGCTGTATAGCTTCAAGCTTGCTTAATTAATCTATTTGTAGTATAATTTCCGTGCATTCATAGCTATATGATTAGTATTCTAATCAAAAGGATTTCATCTTTGAAGCTTTTTGCTATGTCATTCAAAACAGAACTCAAAATAGATAGGCTAGGTCAAGGCACAAATGTACTTTATGGGGGAAATGTACTTTAATTTGGCTGTTTTGTCGTATAGCTGTGTAAGAGGAGAGTTGTTGCAACTGATCCATTCTTTAGCCACATTTGTACTGAAGCAAATGCAGTGCAATTGTTGCAAAAGCATGAGCTAGTTGCAATAGCATTGTCCTCACAGATGTGATGCAGTTGAAGTATTGACATTTCTTCCTTGGCCCCATAGATTCAAAAAGCAACAGTATCATGGAAACCATCATAACAGCCAGTTTTACAGAATCTGCTGTTTTGAAAAATATGATGGACTCTCACATGGTTAACATCAAGTCCACAAAAGATGGCAAATTTAGAGGAAGAGAAGATGCATATCTTAGGCTGCTGGATCCAGAGATGCATTATAAAGTAAGGAAAATAACATCAAAAGTGAATGAATCATTTCAGATGCTTGCTAATGAGCCCTCACTAGGTCTTTACCGCATCCAAGAGCATGTTCATCGTACAACTCCATCTTTGGTTGAAAGGAAGAAGGAATTATCTGCAAATAAAAGGAAACTTGAAGGTGCTGTCTATGATTTGGATTACTCATTAGGTACTGTAGATGCTCTTGGTAGAATTAGGCAGTTTACAAATATCTCAGAAGCATTAAAGAGTGCTGTTGAAATAAAACTAAAGCTGAATGAAAGGGAGCAACTTGAGAATGACCAGAAACTCAGGGAGGCATCATTGGCAAGAAAAGCAAATAGATCCATTTCTGAGAATGAGATAGCTGAAGGATATATTTGTCCAATTTGCTACTATGTTCATGAGAACCAAGATGCATTAATGAGTCATTGGAGAGCTGAGCATAATTTAGAAACCTATGAAAATGAAATATTTGGTAGCATTGAACTCACAAGTTCTAGTGGGGAACAGAAGCTTATTGCAAAGAAAAAGCAAGATGAAGGTAGAATACCAAGTGAAGGTGAAGAGGTGTCTGAGGATTAAACTTTGTACACTTTTTTCTTCCGGCTAAAAGTATGATTTGGAATTCTTCTGCAATCTCTGGAATTGCCTTGTGTTTAAGATTTATGTTGCTCAGTTATGCCTCTCTAATTAAGGGGCTATAGCCCCCCATTGGAACATGCTAGTCTTTTTCTCTAAGCTTTCTATCAGTTGGAGTCATAGAGATAATAATAAAGTCTTTATTATTATCTCTATGGTTGGAGTACCCTGTGAGCCATATTTTACCCCCTCCATTAGAAGACCCCCATTTGAAAATCCTGGATGCAATCACTGTCCCTAATCTCTATATTTTCAAAAAGATTCTTGCAATCAATAATAATTCTATGTTGATGAATATTATTATTTTTTTGAGGCAGGTAGGAATCTAAATATGATTAATTGAGTTTAATATTATGGAAAAATGGTACAGGCTTTACATTCCACTATCAAATTTAACAATGATGCACTAAAATAGTTATTGCCAGGCAGGCCTTGAAATGAGAGGCCCTTGATCAAACCCAAGCACTTCTACACTCATCTTGTAAATCCTACTGGCTTGATTATTCTATCTCCTAGAATTTATCAATTGTTTATATTGAAGGTATGCAATTAAGAGAAAAATTTTGCCTAAATCTTCCTTGAATACCTACAAAACAATGATTAAATATTCTCTCCCTCTCTCCCTTAAAGAAGACATTCATACATGAGAAGTTCTTATGTGGGCAAAAGTCATAGAATGAATTTCATGTTGTGGCACTAAAACAAACAAACCTATTCACATATTTATTTTTGTTAAAAAAGCATAAGCAATGTGTTAATGGAGTCCACATTGATTTCAAGGAATATTTTACAATATTGCTTTGTCACCCCCTAAACAGTGTTCTCAAGGGGGTACATGCCCCCACAGCCCCAGCCAGCATGCCACTGCTAAAACAGTGTAGAAGCTTGACCAAGTGCCTTAATAAATTGAGGAGCTTGAGCAATGAAATACCTATCATTTGCTCATTTCAAGGCCTGTTGCCAGATCCCATAAGTATAGGAACTGGGGGCACTGAGGTGTGTGCTTTGATTAATGATAGAATTTTAGATACATCCCCCTCAGCAGCTTACAGTGTTATCATTTTTGCTTCTGTGAGAAGAAATCCCCTCAAAGCATGTACCCCCATTTGTATAATCCTTTGTATATTATTGGCTGATGCAAAGAATGGACACAGAATGAAAACATTCTAAAATGAATAATAATTCATGAAAACTAAAAATATGTGCATTTTGTGCTCTACATAGATTATATCTCCAACACCTTTGAGCTATAACTTAGAACAAAAACCTACTTTTCAAGTATTTATTTAATTGTTTATGAAAAGCAATCAAGTTTTTCAATTTTCTAACTCCTATGTTTTATTGCTGTTTAGTTTATGGTCATTTTAAGTAGACTACTAATGCTAAAAATTCATAATCAAATCGGAAAAATTTTAGATAATTGGCAAGGCCTCCATTGGAAGAATGCATGCTTGCACATATAAAGAGAACAATAGAGTTTGCGAGGATCATATTTTTCAAAATAGATTCCAAGTGTGGTCAACTCAAATGAGTTTCATTCATAAGAAGAGCTTCACTTTTGAAATTTTGAAATGAGGAAGAGCTAAAAAGCTAATTAAATAAGTTAATACTTTTAATGAAAAACTACAAACACTAAAACTTGCCCAAGCATCAGTCATGAATGTGACAAAATATGAGCAAAGTCTCATCTGTTACCTTCCCTAGTTATTATTTATCATATATCTACAGTAGCTCATTCTTGTATCTCACTAGCCTCTTCATTGTCTGCAGAAGTACCTCCCTTGGTCTTCCTTAATTTCTTCTTCTGTAGGTAACGATCTTTGAGCCTTTGCACTTTAGATTTCTCATCAAGTTTACTTCCACTATGACTACCTGCTGCTATATCAATGTCTTCCCTTTCTTCATCTACTTCTTCCATTACCTAAAATCCATATGATGTATTTTTTCTTATTTGAGTAAAGAAATTCCAAGTAATTGTATGATTTGATGTATTTGATCACGTAAGATGAATATATAAGAAACTGTGATAGTGGTAATGATGAAGGTGTTTTTGTTGATGGTGATTATGGTAATTACAAAGATGATGATAAATCATAGTGGTGATAATGTAAATATGGGATTTGAAACCTTACAGTGTTGGGCAGGGATAGAGAAGCAATTGTCTGATAGCAATTCAAATGGTAGCCCTGAAGTAATTTGAAAGCAATTCATTCTGGTGATTGCATTACTGGAAGCCACTTGATCCTACATGGCAATAATATGTGATTGTCAAGCAGTGGCCTAACTGACACAGGCTGAGACTATGAAAACTCCTAAGGACCCTCCCAAGCTTTTGAGGTCCTCAGAGACAAGTTTCTTTGTTTTATTTTGAGTGCAAATGAGATGAGGCCCCAACCCTACTGAATTTCCAAGGGTCTGGAGTATCTCTGTTACACTACTGCTTTCAAGGTACATCATACTCCATGAAGGTTGATAAAACATAAGAAGGAAATGATGAGAATCTGATATGAAAACAATTTCATACCTGATCGGTATTTTGATTCCCTTCTTGCTTGAATCTCATCTCCATTTTCTGTGCAATTCTTGCCATTTTCTCATCCTCACTCAAACCATCTGCCTCATCGTCCTCAAGCAGACCCTTAAACCCATCTGCAACACCCTCTTCTCTAGGCTCCTTCACAGTCATTGTACGCTCATATTTTATCCTTTTAACGCGTTCTTTTACAGATTGAATTTGTCTTTCTCTTTCATTCTACAAAAGTTTGATATAAATGCACTATTTCGTCCCAAATTTTGTATAGGTCTACTTCACTTATAGCTGGATCAGCCAGCCCATAGCCCCCCAGCATGGGCGTCAAATCTTGATTGGCTAGCAAAGGAATCACCATCGAAGGATTCCTGCCAATAATGTTGCGAGAATACGTTCGAAAAACGTGTTTTGGTGGCAAAAAGTGTACTTTCTTTGCGAAAAACTGATAACACATAGTTTCCAATAATTGAAAAATATTTTGCAAGCATGTTCAGAAGGCTTCAATTCACATTTCCACAAGGAGTAACTGCTATATCTTGCGGAGATCAAGTTATCGGCATTAAAGGGAGAGCTGGATAACTTGTAATGTCGATAACTTTTGATCTACGCAAGATATAACAATTGCTCCTTCTGGAAATGTGAATTGAAGCCTTCTGAACATGCTTGCAAAATATTTTTCAATTATTCGAAACTATGTGCTATCAGCTTTTCGCAAACAAAGTACCATTTTGACCACCAAAACACGCTTCTCGATGACTTTTGAACGAATTCTCGCAACATTATTGGCAGGATTCCTTCGATGGTGATTCCTTTGTTAGCCAATCAAGATTTGACGCCTATGCTTAGCCCCCCCTTACAGTCACGATAGCCATGGATATTTTGAGCATTGATAAAATATTTAAATCCTAACCAATCACAAATTACTGATTGTTTCTTAGCAAGGACCTCGTTAGCGAAATTTATAGCGTTAAGCTATTACCGTAAATCCTCGGATTAGCCCCCCTGGGGGCTTATTTATTTTTTGGGATTTTGGCATGGGGGCTTTTTCGAGGGGGCATTCAAAAGTATTCTTGGAAATTTTGCTACAAGTGAACTACACGTTTTTTTAATAAGAAAACCATCATTTTACCTGAGCCTCAATTTTCTTAACTTCTTAACAAAAAGGACGCTTCCCTATCATGGAAAAGGCGTGATCCCAAAACTTCCCATAGTATTTCCTCAATTTACGAATCTGCAAAACAGTATTCGAAGGATGTATCTTCCTTGGAAAACTTTATTGTGCCCTTTTTCGTGGAATGGGGAATGGACCCCTGCTCTCAAAAATTCCTAGTTGCGTGTCTGAAGTTAATGATGAAATACGTTTTTTTTATAAGAAAACCGTCATTTTGTCTGAGCCTCAGTTTTCTTAACCTTTCCCGCAATTGAGCCTGAGATTTTCTTAAATTTTTCTTAACTTTTACTGAAATAAACTGGCTAAAAAGGTTTACACTATCGTTAATAATATTGTATACATGAATTTGAATTCCATCGTTAACATTTTGAATGCAATAACGACGAAATATCGATTTTTGGCCAATAAAAACACTTAATTTTGGATTCAAAGGGGGGCTATTTTGAAGAGGGGCTAATTCTAGGATTTACGGTATAGTGTAAAAGCTACTTTCCTAGTTGACAATCATATTTGGTTTTCAAGTAATCTTTGAGGAGAAATAAATGCACTATTCGTTGAAAAGGGTTCCATTTTGGGTGACGGTGCCCCATTCTATACGCCCTCTCCCAACTTTGAAATTCATTGTCGTGACCCTAGATCATTGTTTAGTGACAACGAAACGAGAAAAAAGTGCAAACCTTGGTCTGAGTAGCTACAATCGTCTTTTGCCTCTCACCAAGGCCTATGATTTTTGCGGCCTCTTGTTCTCGTTGTTCCTGCTTTTGTCTTCTTTTTGAACGAAGGAACTTCACCTGAAACAAGACAATTCATTGTTGTTCATTGACTTCCAGCTGGAATCCTCTTCACACAAGGAATATATACAGAAAGTACGGTACGTATATGGAATAGTTAGCAAAAGACTGAAGCTAGCGAGCAATGGAAGTCAACGATAGAACACAATCAATCTCCCTTGTCTTACCATTTCTTCTTGTCTGGTCTGTTCACGATTGAGTCTCTTTGCCAAGTTTGTCTGCTCCCTCATAAGAACTCCTACAATTTCCTTCTTCTCTGAATCGTCCATTTCTCCAGCTTGTTCAACCACAGTCTTCTCTCGGCGCAGCCCACCACCCGGCTGTTAGAAAAGCAAAAAATATGCACAAGACCATTGAAAGATCTAGTTGCAAAATACGAGGTCCCATGCACATTTATAAGTATTCTTGCCAAATGGGCCTAATACAATCTAAACATAAAGAGCCGTGTTCATCAGGCAAAGGTTGGGGTCCTGAGGGGCGTTTTCATGACCCCAGCAATATAATAGAGAGCACTGAATACAAGGGCATAGCTAGCGAGGGGTGTCACAACCCCTAGCCTTTGGCGATATTGTCTGTAAATTTAGATTGAAAGACTTTAGTCGCTAAATGACTGCATGTTTTGCCATGACGTAATCAAAGAAGGGTTGAAACTTCCCTTTCTGGCATCAATGTAACTCGTAAAAATAAGGAAAAATCACTCCTATTTACAGCTTTACCAGTTGCTGTCGGTAAATTATTCTTTACATCCCTCCCCCCCAGAAAATGAGGTCTCACGACGCCACTGCTTGTGAATCATCACATTCTTCATAGATCATAATGATAGATGATATTCATCTTCAAAACAATTGTTTATAAATCATATTCTTTTTCTAAACAACTTGAAGTTTACACGTTTTTTTTAATAAGAAAATCATTATTTTGCCTGAGCCTCAACTTTCTTAACATTTCCCGAAATTGAACCTGAGATTTTCTTAAATTTTTCTTAACTTTTACTGAAATAAACTCTCTACAATGGTTTGCTCTGTCGTTAATAATATTGAACCCTTGAATTTGAATTCCATCTTTGACATTTGGAATGCAATGACAACGAAATACTGATTTTTGGCCTATAAAAACACTTAATTTTGGAAATTGAGCCTCGTCATTTCCTTACGATTTTCTTAAGATTTTGACGATTTGAGCCTCATTTTCTTATAAACTTTTTTCTTATAAAAAAAACCGTGTATATCTCTTTTTTCTATATATGCAAACATTAAATATAAACAACAATATCATAGCACTATACGAACACAAAAGCGCTTTACCACACTACAAGGACGATACCACAGAGTGAAGGATGTCATGACAACTCCGCAGCCATTGACATTTAGGACGTAACTACACTAAAATTAAATATACGACTACGATAAACATACAAACACTAATTAATAAAAATTACTCACAATTTTACTTAGGTTTGCTTTAGTTTGCTCGTGGGGCTAACTTTGGGAAGTCAAAATCGATATACATCTACAGCTAGGTAAGTTTAGCGGCAAATTATTTCTTTGCATTAACATTCATTTTAAAGAACACTATTTATGCAAAAAGGCTACTCTTTTCTAGGCCATGCGTGTCAATTTATAAAACGAGGACTGGCTTAAGTCCTCCTGTCATGAAGGATATTTTCGCTGAGCGGAATACTAGTTACAATTTAAGACAAGGTAACAACTCGCAGCTTCCAAAAGTGCATACAACAACATACGGAATTAAGACTATATCCTTCCTTGGAAAAAGATTTTGGTCGACTTTACCAAAAATAATCAAACAAGCAAGCACACTTTCTATTTTAAAAAGCCATATTAAATGTTGGAGGGGCGAGAACTGCAACTGTAGACTTTGCTAATTATACATACCACAGGTTGGGTACCTAACATGATATGTATCAACTTTTATTCTACATCTGTAACATATTTTAATTTTTTAAGCCAGTAGGCCTTAATTAGCAGTAATTTTGTTATCTTAATTTCTTTTGGCTACTATAAATAAATTGCTGATATTGATATTGATAAATAACCACATGCTTAGAAATGAAAACAGAACTATTTAAGTACCAAATGAGTTAAAAGACCACTAGCACAAACGCCAAAGTTTGGTAGGAACCAGTCATCTTTTTACAGGAGATTGCGCTTTACAGTGCACAGGCGCGAAACTAGGAGAGGGGTCGTGGGGTCTAGACCCCTACCCTCTTCGGCAAAAGAATGACAGGAGAGTGTTTCCCTAACATAGAAAGGGCGTAGTCTTAAAAGTTACCCTCTCACGGTATTAACCTCCACTCATGAATCTGAAAAACAGTATTCCAAAGGCCGTATCATTTTAAACAAGTTTTCACTTGCCCTTCGTGCATTGGGCCCCATCCCTAACAATTCCTGGTTGTGCGCCTGGTACAGTACATGTTCAAAATACCATTGCGAAGGGTGAAAAACAAAAAGAAAGGAAATGATACCAATGGAGGCAAGGATTTTTTCTTCTCCTCTCTCTCTTCGTTAATTTTCCGTTTTTCTTCCTCTTCTTCTTCTCTTTGTTTTCTAGCTTCTTCCTCGGCTTTTCTTTTTCGCTGTTCCTTCCGCTGACGGAGGCGATCTTCAAGCTGTGCAAAATTTAAGCAAGGAAATAGTACCACTTATGACAGAAAATGAAAATTGTTCCACAGAGTAAATCTGCTAATTACTCGAAAAAAAGACAGAAATGCAACAAAAATGAGAGTCGACCTAGCAAAGACTAGCATACAAAGAGCTATCCTATATATTTTACAATGAATGGTGGTTGTATTATGAAAAAACAAAATACAACAATCTTAATAAAATATTTAACTTAATTAGAAGATAGTTAGTATAGCAAAGGCATTAAATCTTGATTGGCTAACAAAGTAATCACCATCGAAGGAATCCTGCCAATAGTTCGTTCGAAAAGCATCGAGAAGCGTGTTTTGGTTGGTAAAAAAGGTACTTTGTTTGCGAAAAAACTGATAACACATAGTTTCAAATAACTGAAAAATATTTTGCAAGCATTCTCAGAAGGCTTCAATTCACATTTCCAGAAGGAGCAATTTTTATATCTTGCGTAAATCAAAAGTTATCGACATTACAAGCTATCCATCTCTTCTTTTAATGCCGATAACTTTTGACCTGCGAAAGATATAACAATTGCTCCTTCTGGAAAAGTGAATTGCAGCCTTCTGAACGTGCTTCCAAAATATTTTTAAATTATTCGAAACTATGTGTTATCAGTTTTTTCGCAAACAAAGTACCCTTTTTACCACCAAAACACGCTTCTCGATGCTTTTTGAACGTATTCTCGCAACATTATTGACAGGAATCCTTTGATGGTGATTCCTTTGTTAGCCAATCAAGATTTGATGCCTATGCTAGCTAGTATACAAATTCCCTACCGAATCTTGCTGCTTTGCTTTCTGTTGTGAAGACTTTTCTTTCAGTGCAGTAAAACTCTTATCTGCACTTGATATGATACTTAAAGCGAGATCTTCCTCGTACTGTTTCTCATCCCGTTTTCGCCTCCTTTCTTCAAGGCGGCGTCTGTTAGCCTCCCTTTGCCTTTCGATCGATTCCTGTACGGCCTAAACGGAAGACATGTCTGTGTAAACTAATGATAACATGAAGATATTCTTTCAATTTAGTTGAGTTGGTAGAAAGCTTCCTGTATTTTGGGATTCCAATGATATTATTATTGATAAGAGATGCCTGTTAAAATGAAAGATGAATTGAGGTCCGTTATCAAAGGTCAAGTCATCAAAAGTCAATTTATCAAAGGTCAACTCATTAAAGGTCAAGTTATCAGAGGTCAGTGTTACCTCAGCTGAGGTAACACTGACCTTAAGATCGAGTTACAATAGCTCAAGTCATCTAAAGTAAAGCAACCTCAGGTCAAGCTAACACAGGCCAAGCCATCAAAGACAAGTTTTCTCAGGTCATGTCATTTAAGGTCATCATACCTCAAGTTCCTAAAAACGCAGGTACAAAAGACGCTGCAAAGCACAAAATATAGGTAAAATAATACTGAAACTTATTGGCCTACCTTTCTCTTGGCTTCCTGCTGCTGTTGCAACTCGGCCATGGCTTTCATCATCTCATCATCTGAAAGGCCCTGCAGCTTTCTTTTCTCTTTTTCATTTTCCATCTCTTTTTCCAAAGCAGCTAATTCCATACTTTCCTGTTCCTCTAACATCTCCTCCATTTCTTCCGTGTCTTCAGATATCTCGGACATGTCCGGTCGCTGCAGAAAAACATGCAACTAATTACATAAGCTGTAGATTTAGATAAGGAAGCAAATGTATGCTATGGTCTAAAAACGATACAAGCTCATCTCGAAAATTAAAATCTCGAAATAGTATTTTATCAATAGTTGATAATATCTTAGTTTAGCAACTCGCTTTAAATTATGCACTAGTAAACCTGTCTTCTAGATGGTCGGATCTGTTGCTATATATGGTATAATATACCACAACTAAATACGTGGTACATAAAGGAAACCTGGAAACTCACCTTTGATGTGCTTCTTCTACGACTAGGCAGCGATGCAGGAACGCCAAGGATCATGGATGCAAGATTGTCGTGCCAAGACTCTCGGCGGGCTTTTCGCTGCTCTTGCTTAATCCTCTGAAGGAGATCAGAGGTCTGGGAAAGAACAGTAGTAGTTAATCAGGCAGTGTAGCTCTCAGTTTACGAAAATAAACAAGAATTTTTTGATGTGTGACTAAGCACTATACAGTAAATGCAGTGGTGGAGAAAAACACTTTACGCTTAGCACTATAACATGCTATTTTGTAAACCATTAGATAAGGTACAAAACATACTTGCTGGAGATCTGCCCGTAATATACCAGGTTGAACGATGAAGGAGTGGAGGAAGCGCCATGAAACATAAGACCACAGGGAAATAAAAATGAAAGAAAATACAAAGACTGAATGGAGTGGAGATAACTGAAATGTTGATGAGTAAAGCATAGACGAGTGGAGTGGAGCTAATAGACTGAGAATGTTTTCAGTGGAGATGCTTCGAGTGGGGGAGAAATGTAGTGGAGAATACAGTGAAGCTAATTGGATTGGAGAAGAGAGTGGCCACGCGGCCCAGTCAGTTTCATTAGCTTAGCTGAAGTTTAGCATGGCTCGACCTTCCAGATGAACGACCAAAACAGCTCACTTCGCCGTCCTTCGGAAGGGATGTTAAACTAGGGGTCCCATGCCTGGATGCGGCATGCATAGTAGGCCTAAATTAGCTGAATAAGCTAGGTATAACAGTCTACTCAAAATAAAGTAAACAACAAAAAAAGAGAGGATTAGAGATGAGTGGGTCTTGCTGCCCAACAGATTCACCAAGTAGAAAATGAAGGAAAAGACTATCCAGCAAGTAAATGGCAAAAGAAAAAAAAGAAGATCATATCACATCATATCATCATATCACTACTTATACATGGGAACCCCTCAGGCCTGACCCTGATTTACAGGGGGCTATGTTAAAAAAAGAGAAAAGACTAAGCTATTTACAGCAAAAGTAACGAAATATTAACAACAAATAGAATGAAAAAGTAAATACAGGTAAATACTAAACGAAAGCTAAATCGGCTGATGACTTTGCTGTTCATTTTTTAGTTTGTTTTTAAATGAATCATAGGAGTTTGCAGATTTCGCTTCTGTCTGCAAGTTATTTCAAAGCAAGGCTCCTCTGTATGCAAAACAATTTTGACCAATGGTAGTGTTTAATCGTGGGGGTCTTAGATTTATATTAGCACTACGTATTATTCTGCCTGTCATAGTAAAGCTCTATTAAACAGAACTGGTAAGTATTCCGGTGCTTGGTTATTAATTGCTTTTTATACCATGCCTACAGTTCCTTGTTGTATCGTATCTTAAATAATAGATAATCTCAATTGCTTCAGTAGAGGACTAGTTTTTGCATTGTAAGGATAAAGGAGTGCTGCTCTGGAGAGTAAAATTTTGTTAATTTGTTATCATACCTTATCAGCGATCACAGTACACATAGCGTTGGTTTCAGACTTCTGCTTTTCTTGCAAATCAGCCAGCATAATAATGGAGACTTCTTCACTAAGCTTCTCTGGTGGATAGCCTTTTGCTGTTAGTTCCTTCTTCAATGCTTCCACGCGCAACACAAGACCATCAGTCAACAGTTGTTGATTTGTTGTCCAGTTGTTAGATAGACGGTCCGCAGTTTGTTTCTTTTCTTCCTAATACGTAAAAGAAAAATTTGCAAAGAATCAGTTTGCAAAGCGCAAAATAAATGCTACATGGGATGGAAATGTGCAACAAAGCACGACACGTTTAGAAACATAACAGAACAATCTTTCCTGACTTGAAAGAAAGAACATTGGGAAAATATTAACTTCTACATCAAATGCTCACCAAACTAAGGAAAAGATAGATTACTTCTGACCATGCCCTGAAGAAATTGGTGCACGAGCATCAATTCGCACGTGCACCTTTGTCTGCATGAGCGATTGCTCTTACTTAATTGGAATTGCACGTGTGATCCAAGTGCACATGTATCCGCAATACAGAGTTTCTTGTTGCTGAAACATGTCCAATATTTCATATAGGATAAAACAGGATAAAGTAGAGTTATGAAAGCAAAAAGTGACAGTCACTAGGGTTGCAGCTGCGACAACGAAGTTCCTATTTGGCACGTGCAACTGCACGGCTGGTAATGATGTTGGCACGGGCAATTTTTTATTCGTACTGAGGATTTTGCACGTGCGATCGAACGTGTCTCTGGGTATAGACTGCTTGTAGAGCAAATAAAGCTACCTCTGTCATTTCAGCCTCTAGTGGCATCTCATCTGCTTCAAGCATTGTGTTGTCCTTCCATGCGTCTCTCTCCTCTCGCAGCTGTGAAAGTTTTTCCTTCAACTGTGAGTCTGACAGGTAGCTGGCAGCATCGGCAGCATCTTTATCCGCCCCGACGGTGGCCAAGAGCTCAACGAGAGCCTAGAAAGCAAGGGTCGGAGGCATATTCATATATTCATATTCATATTCAAGTTTTATACACAAAACCCTTCAGCATAATTACAGAAAAAAATAAAAAACAATCTACGAACTAAGATGCATATAACGAAAAGTAGCAATTAAAATTGAACAATAAAAATAAAACCTATTTAGCGTGGAGCTGTTCTTCCAGGGGGCTGTGTTTAGTTATGTCTTGCTCTTCATATACAATTTCAGTTGCCTTTTGAAAGTATTTATTGTTGGCAACTCACGTAAGTCTCTAGGCGTATTATTCCATTCCTTAAGAGTTGAGTAATGAAAGCTTTTTTAAAGCGTTCAGTCCTATGTTTAGGGATTTGGAGATTTTGACTATTTCTTGTATTGTAGAATGAGGAACTAGACCTTGGTTTATACTTTTCTAGGAAGCTATTTGGCATGCTATTTTGTGTGATGTAAAGCCTAAGAAAAGTTTTTCTAAAACAAAGATCTTGAGCACTCAACATGTAAGGTTAACTTCAGAGCTTGAAACATAAGAGTAACTTGGATTTAAAACATAATTTTGAAAGGCAACTTCAGTCGTTACTCGGGTACTTATTTAAAATTCACAACAATCTGATTGATCCTTTAAAGCGACAAGTAAAGTTCTCTTCTCAAAATCTCAGAACGTGAATGGAAAATGAAAACTTGCAGGCGCGCAACTAGGAAGGGAACATCAAAACTTTTCAAAAGAAGGCACGGCATGTGAATATTGTTTTTCAGATTCATAAGTGGAGGAAATACTGTGGTTGGATTACTGATATCAATGCTCTGAAGACCAATGATTCCTATTTTTTATCACGGCAGGGGGGAGGAAAAGGGGGTCTGGGGTGAAGCCCCAGAAAAATTTTCGAAATCACGCCCTTTGTGATATAGAGATGGAAATACAAAAGGGTGCTTTCGTTCATTTGCTGAAAAGGACAGGGGTCTAAACCCCAAGGACCCTCCTAATTGCGCGCCTCACTTGAAATTAAGAAACAAGTCGAGAAAGATGTCTTCAAGTTAGTAAAATTGTATTTTTTAGCAGCAAACGTTAGAAGATAAATTCACATTTCATAAAATCCAGTGGGATACTACCTCTCGCTCTGAATGGTGTTTTTTCTCCATTTCGTCCAAGACAGCATTTTGATATCCGATGGTTCCTTCTCTCTCCAACTGATCAGCTATCCTTACGTCATTGTCAATATCCTTTTCAATTTCTTCGAGAACTTTCTCACCATATGTCATCTTTTTGGCACGTTTCTTTGCACGCATTGCAGCGATACGGTCCCGTGCGAGTTTCTCTTGTCGCGCTCTTTCCGCTTGGTAGCTAGCAAATGATCAGAAAATATATTATTTATATATAACATACAAGTCATATAATTTATATTTATATATAACATACAGCCCATTCGTAGGGACTATAAATTCAGACAGTAGAGAATACAATTTAAGTACCAAACCTCTAGTGACATTACCTCAAATGAGGACGCACACATGTGGAGTAAACTCGGTTACATTTAGAGGTAGCATCATTTGGAATGCACTTACTGATGATATAAAAACTTGTAATAAGGTGGTAGCATTCGAAAAGAAAGCAAGGCCTTAGAAGGGGGAAGGCTGCCTAGAAGGGGAAAGGCTGCAGCCATGGATATAGGAGCAGGGGGCATTGGGGGCATGTGCCCCTACACTTTTCATAAATTTGTATATAAAGTGCTACTTTTTAGGTTACATGCATTTGAAGCTGACCCCCTGAGTACATGTTCCCCCACTTTTTGAAAGCTTCCTACGTCTTTGGCAGTAGCTGTACGTTATGTAGATAATTTTTGTCATCTTGTCGCTTTTTTATCGCATTACTATCGTAGTTGCAGTAGGTTTTCAGTCGTTGTTTTCACTGATGTCATTGTAACTAATACAATAATACAACAATACATATAATAATTTCAACTGCAAAGAATGTTCTAATAATAACACTTCAAATAAAAATTGTTTTGTTTTGAAAAATGTTCGAAAGAATGGGTCTATAGGCGCCGACTACGTGCAGGTTTGGGGGGCTCTAGCCACCCCTGGGCAATGCTATGCGGGACTGAGCCCCCTTGAAATATTGTGAGAAAGTATAATTTTTGGTTGTTCAAATCACAGGAACCCAAGAACTGCTGTGATAATGATACTAAATTGGCATTTCTGTTATACATCTATATATCTGTTCTGCTTGTTTGGGTAGCCATTTCTTTTATCTTCAGTAAAATATATTATAAAATATACAACAGGGCTCTCATACTTTTTCTACCTCAAAAAATAAGGACTTTTAAGAAGAAAAAATGAGATTTTCTAGCAACTTCTAAGGAGAATTTGTCTCGATTACGATAAAAACGAGCGAGGTAGCATAGAGTGCATGCCTCCCATGCGGAAGGTCTACGGCTCGAATGAATGCTCGCTCACTGCTCACCCAGCAGCAAATGGGTACCCAGTGGGAACACTGGGGAGATAAAGGCGGCGAAGAAAGGAACTGGCCACCCTACCTCACATGCTGATGGCTCAGCATAAGTGTCCTCTCTAACAGGCACTCCCCTACGTACGAAAGTATACGGGACTACTTTTACTCTACTAACGACAAAAACCCATAATAATTAAGACGATATAAGGAGGCTTTCGTGTTAACAGCCCCTTCCGTACCGACAAGATCAAACTTATCAATCTATCCCATAAAGCATGGGTGTCAAACTCTGGCCCGCGGGCCAACTTTGGCCCGCCGTATGATTTCATTTGACCCTTGAGGCAATATCAAATTAATATTAGAGCTGGCCTGCTGGTATTATAAAGCGGTGCAGCTGCTTTAAAGCTTGAACATTTGATTGATTTTGTTATTTTTATTTTATTTTCAAATTTATTATTAGCCTGTGAAAGAGTTTACATTAAAATACCTCAGAATTTTACCTCGATTTTGTCAAGTTATATAAGTCTTGCTTGTTCAGTATTCATTGCAAAATTGATGTGGGTACCTATTACAAGGATACTTTATTCAACCTTGGCCCGCGGCTTCAGTTCAGTTATAAATTTTGGCCCACTCTATATTTGAGCTTGACACCCCTGCCATAAAGTAAACTTGTAAACCAAAACAGTAGATTTTTCCAATAAGAACTTTTTGCACTACAGTTGCATGAAACTCTACATATTCAATTCTCTTTCACAAAAATACCACAATTGCTTCTAGAAACTATGTTTCTTAAGAAATTTAAGGAGATTTTGATAAATTTGATAATAATTAAGGATTTCTAAGGATTTTAAAGGATATTTTATTCCTTTATGGAGTTTTAAGGATGTTAAGGAGGCGTGGAAACCCTGTATAGTTACAAAGTGTATTCATGGTATTTCCAAACATTATCTAATTTGAGCCTTCCCACCTGAGATAATCAAAAGTCGGCGCGTTTGGATGGGACAACTAGAAACGATTGACTACACGTTAAAAAGAACCCTCATTAAAAACGATTCCTTTCTGTCAGTTCCATAAGTTTAAACTTCATTACTGCTCAAGGCGAAAGCTTGGAGAAACCAAGTCTATGAACTCTCTCGGCAGTAACAATATTAGTGAATGTTAAGGGAGAAATTGCTGATTATTTAGAACTTTATTATTTGTTGTTTCCCCAAACTTTATCTATAAAACTTCCCATTGGCACTTTTATATTCACTGAGGATGAGACATGATGTCTCGAAACGTGTTAACATCGATTATGTCTATCGGCTAAGTCTGTATTAACATCGATTAAGTCTATTGGCTAAGTCCTAATCTTATCGTATGTCGAACTAATGGAACGTCGAATTAAATAAAGAGGAAAAGAACTCTCCGAGATGTTTTTCGTCGTGGCTCTTCTCTTGAAATTTATAATTCAGCTGCGATTTCCAAGAAATGTTTCAAACTTTATTAGCATGAGAAAGTATAGTTTTGCTGGTCTGAAACCAACCTTGCTTCTTGATTTTTTTGATCCTCTTTTGCCATATTGAATATAATAGCAGCACTGTCGAATTTGTCTTCTCTCTTTATTCGTTCCCGCTCTCTTCTAAGCTTGATCAGAGCCAACTGTCTCTCCTTCTCTTTAGCATGTTTGGCCTCTGATCCTTTCAATCCAGCTAGCAATGCTTCCTTTTCAGCTTCATATTGATTCTGCAAAACGCAAAATATTCTATTTATGGAGATTACGTCCACTCTCTTGATGTTGGCATTTATGCATCCAAAATACAGTTCCCTTGTATAAATGGCGATATATATATATATATATATATATATATATATATATATAT